>JANBPO010001371.1:2286834-2717392 GCA_024336825.1 Amorphophallus titanum | reverse complement strand
TTTAGTTTTGACCCGATTTTGGCCAGGTAGTTTCGGATCGTTTCAGTCCAAAACTGCCATCCATGGCCAGGACCCCTGCTTCCGCGAGCACCTTAGCCCTTCTGGACAAGAGGTGATTGCCAGAAGCCCATCCCTGTGGACCCTTCTGACCTCCCAAGGAGCCCCTGCTGCCCACCTTCTATTCAAGATCCCCCTAACCTCTTCCACTTCCATCCCACCCTTAAGGGGAGAGAGCCACGCCCATCGACCCATCCAGTCCAATCGGCTTGATATATTATCCAGGGAGACTCCTTCGATATCAAATACATCAACCTTCCTCGACTGTACTTGTGTCGGCAGCATGAGTTTCACCACATCGACGTAGGGGCATCTCTTCCCTTCCCCGTTAGGCCCAGTTAGCCACTGGCTTTGGACGGGTGCAGTGCACTGTTTTTGCTGGTGGTGCCCTCTCTGCTGCCACCGAAAGCAGACATGACCTGATCCCCCCAAAACCCCCCTACCTCCGCCACCTCCCAGACCTCTGCCAGCCCCAGTGCGTGTCGATCCTCTGGGGAGGCTCCTTCAAAGACGCCTTGGTGGCGATCACGGTCGGTTCTTCTATATCTTATCACCCCTTCATTCATCATACTTTCATGCTTGATCATGTTCAAATGATTCATGCATAGATAGTTAGTTTGGGGCGGGGGTAACATAAACATCAACAATGACCATGACTTAGTTTGGTCATGATTGAAAGTCTCTCTTCCCCCAAAAGTTGTATTTATGCATAAGCTCGGGTTCTTCTTAAGTCTGATCCCTAGACTATAGATTGAATAATGTCGCCGCATCATGCACCCCATGTGTGATAGCTTGCTTGGCACGATGAATATTATCATCATGTATTTTCTCCTCAGCCCCAAAGGCCCTCAATCTCTGGTGATTAATCAAGGGTTTTCTCCCCTCTGGGGGGATGCAATTAACGTCATAACCTTTATGGTATGGTGAACTTCCGGTCGCGACCCAAATCCCACATTCGTCTGACCAAGTCAGATTGAGCGCACGATAAATTTGTCACCTCGGTGACTGGCACGCCAATAATAAATAAATTTATAATACCATGTCCGAAACATGTGTCACCAGTTCCCTGTTGTAATAAGGCTTAGGAGGGCCAATAGTTTTCCTATTTTCATTCTTCTATCTATAGTTTTGTAGTTCTCCCTTTCCCTTCGTGTCTTGTAATAAAGGGGCACTGATGGTGCCCTCGCTTCAAAAAAGACTTGCAAAGCCCTTCGGGCAACGTTCTCTTATCTCTATCTATTGATTGTGTTTATGTGCGAATGTACTCGGTGTTTTCGAGTTTCATGCTATCTAGTCTATTTTCCTTTACCTCTCATCGTGTGGTCCTCATGGTCGCATTTGATCATGGGAATGCTCTCATCTCGGTCATGAGGAGGCCCATCAGGGCTATATAACCAACATCTTTTGATCGTCCAGGAGACTTGGGCAATATGCGCCGGGTTTTACAATCAAATGGCCACTGGCCACACCCCTGTGGGCGATAGAAAACATACCCCTCCCTGAGTTAACCATGGGTCTACATTGGTTGAGCCCTCCGTATACTTAATGTTTGTTGTTTCCATATGTTCAATGTGCACCTAATATCGCGGAGCCTAATCAATGGGTATACTGCTTCCATGGCCAATAGGGGATCTTGTCATTTTCCCCTTCACCTACAGCCACTGGTTGTAGGGGCGATGATCTAGTCCAAGATTTAACGAGGTTCCCACCTCACCTGCTCATACCTGAAATTGTCTCGTGAACCACCGCTGTGCAGCATTCTGCACACCGTTCCAATGTTTGCTTAATTGCCTACATGCATTTTGTCCCCCGGATTGTTCTGCACCAGCATGTATATGACTCCCTCTGTGTGAGATCTGTGACCCATTTCTCACATTATGCATGTCTCACCCCGTGTATGCATATTGTGCATGCTATGTTAGCGCTCAATTTGGAACCCGCCATTTGCCCCTTCACTCATAGCTATGAGTTGTAGGGACCATGGATTATTCCTATATCCAGTGTGACTCGTTTTCTTATTAAGCTTTGTAACGAGTGTAATCATCAAGTATTTAGTGCGGAGTCAGTGACATACCCCTTCACCCGTCCCTATGGATTGTCGGGGTTATGGCTTATTCCAACATTATGAGGTTTTAAATATCTCCTTTGATCTTCCCTAGACATTGCCTTCTGCCCCCTTGCCTTCCATCATACTTTGAGAGCCAGTCGCATGCACACCCCCTTGGCATGAGCTACGCCCCCCTTCTTCATTCAGGGCGATACCAAGATATACTCGATCATTTCAATCGCTATTTTATGGATTCATGGAGCCATTCTCATGGAGGGGAAACATTTCTCACTCACTGTATTTTCTCTGATCGGATTTCCTTTAAACCATTCATGGACCCAGGGGATCGTTCCTTCATAATGTGGGTCTCGGCAGATCCTACTCCGATAGTGGACATAAATGGGCCGCTTGGCCCGATAGCAATTGGGTCTGTAACGGCCCGTGGGTTATTGGAACTTCTGGCAGGCTAGTCCTTCAAGCTTTCTATTCCCACTCGAGTTAGCGGGTCGCCGTTTTCGATCTCCCGGCAGCTTATGAGTTCACCTTGGAACCTTCTGTGGGTGCATCTCTTTTTCTCTCCCCTGTAGTCTTCGAGATAAGGGGAGATGCTGCGAAAATTTATCTGTGATTTTTAGAGAGAGAGAGAGAGAGAGAGAGAGAGAGAGAGAGAGAGAGAGAGAGAGAGAGAGAGAGAGAGAGAGAGAGAAAAGGCAAAGAAGGGAACTGGAAGAGTTGCCCCTCTTGCAGACGGGATTGAAGGCCGAAAGAAAGAAAGTGGGGGAGGGGAGGAGGAGAGGCGAGAGCAGGACAAGTGTTCGATGCCTGATGCCCCTATCTGTCCGCTTCTACCTTCCTTTGAAGATAGCGTCGGTGGTCTAGAAGAAGGGAGAAGACATGCCACCGCATGTTGAGCCCTCTTTCAAATTGCCCACCGACTGTTGAGCACTCTTCCAAACCGGAGTAGCAGGGATCTCCCCCCGTAGTCTGCATCTTCATCCTTTGAAGCGCCTTCCATGTTTCGCCAAGATCGATAGCTCAACACTTCGCGGAGAGGTATAACTGCAAGGGATGGCCTCAAGCGATGAAGTGAGGAGGAGATGCCCTTCGAGACCTTTTATAGGTCGAAGGGGAGCTATTGCCTTAAATGACTTTCCCCTCGAAGAAACGCGAAAGCAGGAACCCTTCCCTTAAGGCAGTTACCTCATTTCCCCCAACACCCCCTTAATGGAAACACGTGAAATGGCATGTCATTCAAAGCATGGAAAGATGGACGGGCGCCAGCACCATGCCAGTTGCCTGACCAATTGGCACGCGAGATATCCGTAGAGAAAATTATCGTCGTCCCAAAGAACTACAGATATGGTGGTCAAATCGCGCCAAAGGCAGTAAGAAGCAGTCAATTCAGCATTTAATACTACCGTCATCATGTATACAAGGAAAATTTGACATGGCCACATTAAAGAAAAGAAAGAGAAAAGCCAATACATCAGGCCTCTGGCCCATCGCGAAGCTCGACAGACGAAGGATCCTCGGCACCAAGCAACCTGCCCCCAGCACCCTCGGTGACTGCCAGTTTGGGCACTGACCCCACTTACGTGGGAACTGTCTCGACCATGTGCCCTCCCTAGGCCGCCGGTGTTGGCGATCGCTCGGACGAAACGGAGGTGTCCCGGCCTCCCCCTTCGCTCAACGACAGGGAGGTAGAATCGATAGAATCAAAATCTGAGTCATAATGCTGCCCAGAAGGGAACACGAGGTCCTCCAGCACTTGGCCTTGAGCCTCCAGGGCAGCCCGATGGAAGCCTTGCGAGAACCCCTTCTGCAGGCCCCAACGGTAGCCCAGCTCATATTAAGAGAAGGCGGCCTTCTGGAAAGTTGCCCGATAACCCTCCGAGCACTTGTATTGCTCAAGCGCCTCCACCCTGGCTAGCTCCGCCTTTCCCACAAGCTCAGCTGCCCTCTGCTACACCTCGGATAGTCTCTTTTCGACTTCGGCCCACACGCCCTCAGCCTCCACCCGCTGTCACTCGGCCTCTCGAACTTGGCCCTCGAGCTCCTCACGCTCGGACTTCCACTGCTCGCCACACTCAACCTGAACTTTGCGCTCCATCTCCAGGAGCCTATCTTTCAGCTCGACCATGTAATGAGCTTGAGCCAGCACCTCGGTCGATACCCGAGCCTCCTTTTGGCTCGACTGCACCTGTGCCTGAAGTGAGGTCACCTCCCGCTGAAGGTCTTCAAGATCGAGAGTTAACTATTCGACCTTCCGATCGGACGTGCCACAGGCCCAAGAAAGAGATTCTCTCTCCGATTCCACTCGGGCGAACAAGTCCGTCATCTCATCCCCCAGTTGAGCCAGGATCAGGCCGCCCTCCATAACCCGGTGGAGAAGCACGGAAGAAGGGCCACACCCAAGGCCACCTCAAATTGCCCCCGATGCCACAGAGCGACACCTCTGATACAATGGAGCTCGGACGGCGAAGGCGCCAGTCGTGGGAGGGAAGGTCCTCTCTAGAACAGCTAGGATTGGGACACCCCCTCTGAGCACCCCCACCTCTGGGGTCCCACCAGTTGGCTCGGGTCGGGCGGCCCCACCATGTACCCCCTCGGTCTCGGTCGGCTGGGATTGGGTCACATCGCCCCGCGACCCCTAGGCCTCGACCGGCTCAGGGGGAATCCCTTTGCCCTGCGCCCCCTCTGCCTCGTATGGTGCCCTAGCACCGACCGTCTCTGCTTGGGACCCAGCCGCCTCAGCCACGACTTCTTCGGCGGTGACGGTGTAACGACCTAGAGCTCCGGGCCTTTGAATGAATTGTTAATTGTGGCACCCGAGTCTACTACGATGGCTCAGCTGGCGCAAGCGTCGCGTGGTCGTCGACGGGCAGTTCGTGATTTACGGAAGAAAATTTGGATAGTGAAGACGGGAAGAGCGTGAGTGACCTTGAGTCTCCCTGCGCGGAGAAATTCTGAATTGATTTATTCCCCTGTGCGAGAAATTTAATTAAATGGTTTTGTAATAATTGAACCCTCCCTGCATGGAGTGAATTTGTTGTAACCATTCAAGCTTCGTCGACGCCGTGCAGACACGCACGTCCCCGCTCGCCTTCGTCTCCAGTCGGTGCTAGACTTTTCAGTCTAGCTAGGTGCATGCTCCACCCACTTGCTCATTTAGTATCTTTATCAATCGCCGCGCGACGAAGTGAAAGAGAGCCCAATCCATGCAACCTGTCTCCTGAGTGCATCGCTGTGGACGGAGAAGAGAGAGCTTGTATAGTCCTATCCTTAAGCCCTAGGACTGTCACATTAGGGCACCCTAATTGTCAGGAGGTAGTCTTACAACTACTTCACCTACGAGCGAGCAATTCTACCTAGCCGGTCCCTTCGCAAGTCGAATTGACCCTTTGCGTATTAGCCAACAATTAGGTCTACACATTGCTAATCTTCGGTCCCAGGATTGCATCAATTAAGTCCGAGCTCGTGCATGCAACATTGGTCTGGGAATTCATCGGGCCGTCTAGAGCGCGTTTCAACACTACAACCACCCATGGATCAGGATAGCGTGAATGCCATGTTAGCCCAACTCGAGTAAAATCTTACGACCCAATTTGAAGCATCTATAGGCCAATTGTGAGCGGAGCTAGATGATAGGGTCCGAACCTTAGAGGATCATACGAGGAGAGTGGAAGAAAGGTTGAATGGTCGCGGAGATCCCGTCGCCAACCATAGGGAAGAGAGAGACCGAGCCCACTGGAATCAGGCTCGAGGTAGAGAACGAGATGATTGTGCGCCTCTAGGGAGAGACCATGAAGATGAGGATATCATCCCAAGGGACGACAAGATAGATGCTCCCAGTTTTGATGGGTCCCTAAATCCCGCCACCTACCTTGATTGGGAGACCGAGATGGACCAATATTTTGATTGGCATTACCACATGACCCCTGCTACAAGGGTGAGGTTTGCCAAAATGAAGCTCCTAGGTCAAGCCAAGACTTACTGGTGCAATATTGAGAATCTCCTGGCAAGGAGACGAGAGGAGCCCATACACACGTGGGAAGAAATGAAGGAGAAACTGAGGGAGAAGTATCTGCCACCCTCCTACCACTAGCGTCTTTTGGACCAATGGCAGAAACTCACCCAAGATGGAAAGTCCGTGTATGAATACATCACCAAATTTGATGAATTCTTCCTTCGGAGTCGTGTCGTGGAAGATGTTTCTGTCACTCTCTCACGATTTAGAGCTGGCTTACACGAGAGCAATCAGTGGGAGCTATTTTTGTGGGAGGTTAACAACCTCGAGCACGCCTACCAGGTTGCTCGAGACGTAGCGTGGTTTCAAAGGGTGGCCCCACTTCGAGTTTCCACCTATCGCCAACCTGAACCCTGAAACCCCATGCCCTGCTACCCTGAAATGCCCGTCCCCTCTACTTCATATGTCCCTAATGCCATCCCACTTTGGGTCGCCACCCCTGCTGCCCCTTTCACAAGGAACCCCTTACCTGCACCTGCTACTATGCCTAGGCTAGAGTAGACTCCGCCAACCGATAGGAGGGATGACAAGGGAAAGGGTGCCATCCCCAGCACTTCCTAACTAGTCCCTACCTCGGGAGTTCACTGCTTTAGGTGCCATAACTTGGGGCATGTTGCCACCAATTGTCCCACCCGAGCCTTGGTCATCAATGACCCCCAGCCTGTGGAGCTTCCACCTTAGGAAGAAGAAGTCATCGAGAGATATGAGGCCGATCCTAACCTCATCACCTAGTTTGAGGAAATGGATGCGGGATTTGATGGAACGCATGTCGAGTACGTATAGGTTGGAGATATTATCGAGAGCTCTGGCCAGGGAAGACTAGGTGTAGTTCGCTGCATCCTAGCACCCTTTAGGAGGACGACTGGCGTCGAACCTCCATCTTTCAAACCTACATCATGGTAAAATCTCAACCCTGCAAGGTGATCTTTGACAACGGGAGCGCGGACCTGCTCACCCCCCCAGTCCAGTCCGCGTAAACCCCCCTGACCCTTCAACTTCCCTATAAATTTTCCCCATTAGAATCTCAAGGGGCAGATGAATGCACGCCTAGAGGACCAACACAAGGACTTGCAAGTGCTCAAGGACTCATGCCCCGAGGCTTCTGGCAAGAACGTGAGGTGCTAAGCACGAGTTGGGTGGCTTGTTGATCGGCTTGTATATGTTAAGGGTATGTCACACGTACTCCCCTCACATGTTGTCTAGCCATCTCACTCAAGTCCATCCCCCCGCGTATGAGGCATTGTGGTAACGGCGAACACACCTGCACATTGGGTCTGCCCGCATATGACACGTTTTGATAACAACAAGCATGCCATACTGCTGGATTTGCTCCTGTCATCGGACCACGTGCTTGTCACTCACACCGAGCCGGCCACCGATGGTCTCGATCGCTGACCCGAGTTAATCGTACCCTGACTCGAAAGTAACCTTCTCAGGACCGACCCTAGCTCCCCGACATGATGACACTCACTTTCCAGGACCCGTACCCAACTGCTCACCTCGAGCCACGTCTGACCTTCCCCAGGCGCCAGCTAGTGTCTACCCCTGCCATCCAGTCTAGTCCCCCCTCGGTGATATGGGTGTGTCCCTATCCCCTTGCGGAGAGCCTCATGTAAAATACGTAGAGAAACTGCTTTGCCTCGCAATGACTTGGAGACCGATCCACGTGTCGGCATTGTCCCGCAGCTTGCGCCAGATGTACTTTGTCCCCTTCGACCCATTTGTAAGGCCCATGTGGCCCCTGTAATGCATGAAACCTGTTAAATATGCATACACATACTTCGGTCCCAGTCTCACCTCCACACCACTCAATGTGTGTCCGGTGCCTCCAACTCCAGTTAATTAACCCTCCCAGTCGAGTACAATGGTCCCCCTATAGCTATAGGGTACCCTTGGTCCTCTATCCATGGCTTTAGACATATACAAGGTCTTCTTCGGCATGGACCAAAGGTGTTCAAATTCAATCCAATGTAAAGAAACACCGATTGCTTACGACCAGTGGGGAAAGATGTCCTGCACATGAATCTCCACAATCATCTGCACACTTGCACTTGTGGAGCCTCCCTTCTCTCCACATACTACCCGATACCTCGAGCCCATGTGCCACGTCCTGGCAACGCTTCCCTAGTCAACTTTCGATTCTATAGGTGATCGTCGAGAGATCGATTGGCATGCCCGCACCCAGTCCAGCCACCTTATCCCCTTGGGAACCACTCGTGCAAGTTGAACCCTCTCGACCTTCCGTAAAAGGTGAGTGTATGGTACTGTCGTAAGACGCGCATAGCTACAAAGGAGAATATCCCTGAGGTGACATCAATGCCCTTATTTTCCTGTATCGCTTTATTCCCCTTCTCATCGCAGTTACCGAATGTCGATCGTCGGAAGGGACGATCGGCGTGAACAATAAGTAATCAACCAACTTGACCCAAATGAAGGAAAAAGTACAACAATGAGTCAAGAAAATAGAAGACTCAACTTGATGATAACAATCTTGACATTCGGGACGTCTCTACGCTCAGCTTTCTTGTCTATCCCCATTCGATTGAGTCTCGTCATCGAAATTACCTGGAAAAAATAAGGGAAAAATACTAGGTGAGCGAATGCTCAGTAAGAATAACATCTCAATAATAAGCTTGCTTAAAGTAAGTTACGTGTTACATGAAAATGCGATTAAGGCTATGCATGTATAAACGTACGACAATATGGAACAAGGATCAATAGGAATCAATATAGTTGAACTAGCAAGATTTCAAGATGAATCTAGAATATTATGTGAAGTTTAATAAGGATTTCAAGCATGTAATTGTCAAGTCATGTCATGAGATATTGGCTATTTATTGTAGCAAATAAATACCCATCCGGGCTAAGCACGTCATGTCAAGTTCATGCCAAGTATCACGTCAAGTTCATGTCACGAGAGAGTAGAATGCCATTGACTAATCAAGCAAGTCATGCACTTCGGTGTAATGCCACACCGTGGTCAATATAGCTCCCATAGGCATAAGTACTTTCGGGTGCTCCTCCCTGTATCAGACCGGGCCCTATTAACGCCAGGCATTGAGTCATGTAAATATCTAGACATCCACTATAGTTTATAGCCAATAGAGCTGCCAAACTAACCTCGGCTCCCTGAACTACTCCAAGCAGCAACAGGAAGGCGACTCTAAGCTGACGAAGTCAGGAGTTGCTGATCTGTCGACACTACAAGGGACCTGCAAGGCAGATAAAGAAACCTAGGAAAAACCTAGACAGACGCAGACCCAAACGACATGACTAGAATGTCGTGCACACTATCCCACACATGACCAGAACGTCATGCATATGACAGGACACTAACCTCGAGTGCAGCCATGAGAGGGCTGACCCGAGAGGTCACGACGGGCAAGAAAAGTGAAGAGAATCGCGAAGAGCCACGTGCCACATGATTGGAGTACCCCTCACTAGAGGAACAACCAGCTGCGTCCACTAACGTCTTATGCTGTGCCTACTAGTATCTTGTCCATGTACCTTACCGCAAGGACTAGGTCGAGACCAAGACACTGCCAGAACAAGAACAGTACAATAACGTGAGTGACTATTCAGGGTCATGTCTAACGACGCAAGTCCAAGGCCCCTGACCACATGTGCACACACTGGCCCACTGCCTAAGCCGGGCCTCTAGCTAGTATTCCCCCTCCGAAGGACGCTATGGTTGGATCGGGGGCCCATGGAACTAGCTTACAAATCGTAGACCGGGAAAGTGCCCCGCTACAAGAGTCGTCATGCCGAAGCGTGCCGTAAGGCTACGAATAATGGAGGCTCACATGACACAGAGACTCAAAACATGAGTGTGGAAATACAGACAGGCAAGAGAGCACTATCACACGTACTTCGAAGCATGAATGATAGCACAACCACTATCGACAACTCAGGACAAGGCAGCTTGACCTACTCACATAACGATCCTTGAGTCTCACGACTCGGAGGCAAGATCATCACAGACAGCGGAACAAGCCGCCAATCAGTCTACTCCGAAGACAAAGGAAGCAGCGCTCCGTAGAAAATGACTCACGGAGACCTGAGGGGACACCAAGAACCCTCAGCACACGTGGACACGCAACTGAGATAGGAGAGTACCCCGAGGCATCCAGAACACTATCTTGAGTTGGACAGAACTGTCGAGACACAGACAAGGTCGCCTGTCAACCCCTGGTCTCACCGGGTTGACCGGAACCAGACATGACACACACACAGACACACATAGCAATACACAAGCAGAGAAGATGACACTCTGGGCAAAGAGAACCACCACTCAACTTCTAGATGAACCCGACAGTCAAGGGACACCCGCTATGCGACCAGAGACAAGGACGCTGGCAGTTCTACATTGAGTCATTAGGGGACTGTCGCAGTCATGGAAGGGACCACACCCAGTCACCTGAACCGACCGATCCAGAAACCACCGACACATAGACACCACCCTAGAACACAAACCTAAGACAGACAGACACACAGAACAGACATAGAACCGAACATCGACCATCAGGCCACAACAGGACTGTAACGCACCTCTATAGGGACGTTACCTGCTCTGACGCACTAGGGTAGGGGCATCAGGGCAACCAGACCACAACGCGGATGAAAGGGCATGTAACGGATTTATATAGGTGCGTTACACCAGCCTAACGCACCAGGACAGGTGCGCCAAGGCCAACAGACCCAAAACCACTAACATGGACCATGTAACGCACCAGACTAGGGGCGTTACACAACGTGACGCACAAGGGGAGGTCCGTCAGAGCTAACCGACTGACCCTATCTTCGAGGTAGGCACGGTCTTCGAGGGACTGATAGCTACAGTCCTCGGAAACCACAGCATGTAACGTACCAAGCCATGCACGTTACAGGCATGTGACGGTCCTATGCTGGTCCGTCACACCAAGAGCATAACACACCACCTTAGGCACGTTACAGTCATGTGACGGTCCAGTACTGGTCCATCACACGACCCCAACCTCGAAGAACGTGAAATGACCAACGGCTGTGGCGGTCTATCATGGGACCGTCACACAGTGTGACGGTCACTGGAATGACCGTTACACAAAATCGGTGAGCAAAATAGGGGAACGACCGAATCGGCCCGTTCCACGCCCCATTCACGCCGAAGCGCAGGGCAAACAATGCCACACGACGATACAACACTCCTGGGGGCTAAAAACACCGCATGCAGGCATTAAAATGCGAGATCAAGGAGATTTCGACGAATCCACCCTAAATGAGTCATCGGGATTCCTGTGGCTTGCTCCTAGAATCCCAATGGAGTGCTTAGACTTTCCATGTGATGGAACCACTAGACGTAGCCCTAGACTTCATGGATCGTCGACCCACCTGGGAGAGGTGGAGGGGCAGTCCCATCAAACGATTTTAAGCTATTACCGTGGGTCCCCGACTGTACCGTATGTTGTGTCCCTAGGTTTTGATGATGGCAAACACTATGGTTCAAACACTATGGTTCATTGTGCATTAATGTGCATTAATGTGCATTTACTGCATGACACACTATGAGTCAATGTCAATATGTGTTTAGTGCATGATACTCTATGTGTGTTGCATGGTATGTATTTCACAATTGTGCATAAAGTCTTCATGCAGCTCAGCATGTAAGTCCAGGTCTGTGCATTCAATTTCATTCAGTATTAATGACAGTTTAGTATCATTGAAGAAGGTCCGTGCAAGTGTCTAGGTCAGTATACAGGTTTTCCTTTCATGTCTGTGTTAATGGTCACAAAGTAATGCTTAGAACACTTAAGTCTGTGCACATTTTAACGTCCATGCATATTTCAAGTCAAAGCAAAGTCCGTGCATAAATCTTAGTTGTTTGAAAACCAAGTTCGTGCATGTTTCTGCAAAGTCTGTGCATATGCCTTGGTTGTTTGAAAACCAAGTCTGTGCACCTTTCTACAAAGTCCGTGCATGCTTCAACAAGTCTGTGCATTTCTTCAGCAATGAAGTCCGTGCATTTCACTTCATAGTCGATGCTTGGTTAAAGTCTGTGTAGTTTTCTTACCTTGGCACACACTAAGTCCGTGCACGTTTTTGGTATAAACTCCAAGTCTGTGCATGTTCTGGTGTGAACACCAAAGTCTGTGCACGCTTATATACTTTCAAGTCCATGCACAATCTTCCTTCCAAGTCCATGCACGTTGTTTACACTTCAAGTCCGTGCACGTTGTTCTTTCAAGTCTGAGCATGAACAGTACACTGCACAGAAGTCCATGCACACTACATCCAATGCAAGTCCGTGCATTTTCTATTTGAAGTCTGAGCATGTTTTGGTCTTAAAACCCCGTGCATATATAGTGATACCCCGTGCATGTTTTGGGTCTTGCAACCCCGTGCATGCACAGTGGTACTCCGTGCATATAATGTTGTCTAAGTCTATACACGTGTTGATTTGTCCATGCATACTTGCATTGAGGTCGTTTCCAAGTCCAAGCACATTTGAGTGCACTTTCAGTAGCTAGGTCCGAGCAGTCACTAGTCCGTGCATGTTTATTCCAGCATGTAGAAGTCCATGCATATGTTACTTAGGCCACACAAAGTCCGTGCAGGTTTATTTGAAACATGCATCTGTGCATGTTCTATTTTTAACACTAAGTCCGTGCACGTAAAACCCCGTGCATATTTTCTTGTGTGGAACCTGTGTCAAAGTCCGTGCACATTTTGGACTTAGACGAAATTCTACTGGAATCAAAACCAAGGTACGTGCACTTTCTGTCTAACCGAAGTCCAAGCATCTTTTTACTCTGTGCACGTTTTCAGTAACACAAGTCCGTGCATCTTTTAGTCTTTGCTGAAAATCTAAGTCCGTGCATGTTTCTCCCAAAACAAAGTCCCTGCACTTTTTGTCAGGTCCGTGCAAGCTATACTCCATGCATGTTTTGTGTTTCAAACAAACTCATTGTATGCCTTCACGGAGTCCATGCAAGTTATACTCCGTGCATATTTTGTGTTTCAAACAAACTCATTGTATGTCTTCACAGAGTCCGTGGAAGCCAAACTCTGTGCATCTTTTTCTGTTTAGACTATTTTAACTGAACTAATGCTTGCTTCTATGCTGATAGGTAATGTTCCATGGAAAACATGGGTGGCACGTGATCCAAGATTGGTTGCAGTCTCAGGATCGTGACACGTGTAAAGTGAATGGCAAGATGCTGCCACGTGTGAAGATTCTAGGGTGGGATTTGGTGGAAAACACACGCCCGTTCTGCTACTGGTATAAAAAGAAGGCTTTCTCCTTCTTGGAGGAGTTGATTGTGGCTAAAGATTCGAGCGAGAAACAGGGAGAAGAAGTCTGAGGAAGAGACAGATAGAAAAAGCCCGATCCAGAGTGAAGAAAGAATAGGAGAGAGAAGAGCTGAGAGAAATAGGTGAAGTAAGAAGAAGTCTGGTATAGCTTGAGAAATAATGGTCGATATGACCATCGGTCATGAAGTCTTGTGGTTATAACCAAATCTAGATGTCCCTCAAAGACAAGAACCACATAGTCTTTATCCCCCAAAAGGGTCTTCAACTATAAGCACATGCCCTTCGGGTTGAAGAATGCCGGTGCTGCATACCGGAGGGCCATGACCAAAATATTTGACGAGATGCTGCACAACATCGTCGAATGCTATATTGACGATCTTGTCATCAAAACCAAGAGGTGCGAAGACCATCTACATGATCTGTGCTAGGTCTTCAATCGACTCCAGCAATATGGGCTCAAGATGAACCCTGTGAAGTGCACATTCAACATATCCAACGACAAGTTTCTCGATTTCATCGTTCGGTACCGAGGAATTGAGGTGGACCCTAGCAAGATCAAAGCAATCCAGAAGCTTCCAGCACCCACGAACCTTACCAAGCTCAGGTCCTTCCAAGGTAGACTGGCTTATATTCGAAGGTTCATCTCTAATCTCTCCGGCCGATGCACACCTTTCGGCAAGGTTATGAAGAAAGACGCCCCATTTATATGGGACTCGGAATGTCAGGTAGCTTTCGAGCAAATCAAGGAGTACCTCCTCACTCCCCCAGTCTTGGGGGCACAAGTCAAGGGTAAGCCCCTCATAATCTACATTGCCGCCATGGATGCCTCGTTGGGGGCCCTGCTGGCACAAGTCAATGAGGTAGGCAAAGAGCAGCCGCTCTACTATCTCAACCGTAAATTGATCGGTGCTGAGTATCGCTACTCTCCCAATGAGAAAATATGCTTAGCTCTGGTATTTCCCATCAAGAAGCTGCGGCATTACCTCCTGGCCCATGGGGTTGAGCTCATATCCAAGCATGACTCACTCAAGTATCTCCCCAGGTAGCCTATTCTCTCAGGTCGATTGGGAAAATGGGCCCTCCTGCTAATGGAGTATGATATCACCTACATCCCCAGAAAAGCAATCAAGGGACAGGGCATGGCTGAATTCTTGGCAGCCCATCCAGTGCCGGATGATTCACTTCTCAACACGGAACTCCCTGACGAGGAGTCCCTTATTTCCCAGTCACCAGCACCAGTTGAATAGGCTGGAGATGTCTTGCATTGCCAGTAGCAGGATGCCCATACAACTAATACACCCTGCTGGGAGCTT
Source organism: Amorphophallus titanum (assembly GCA_024336825.1). NCBI lineage: Eukaryota > Viridiplantae > Streptophyta > Magnoliopsida > Alismatales > Araceae > Amorphophallus > Amorphophallus titanum. The sequence continues at coordinate 2,702,661 of JANBPO010001371.1, read as the reverse complement.
TACTTCGATGGAACTTCACGGGGAATTACCTGGGACAATCAAAATCCATCCACTATAGCAGGTGCCGGTATTGTCTTCATGACTCCTCAGGGTGGAGTTTTATACAACTCTTGCATCCTCATGAAATCCCTGACCTACAATGAGGTTGAGTATGAAGCTCTAATCATCGGGCTTTAGATGTATCTCGACATGGGCGTCAAGTGCCTTAAAGTTTACGAGGACTCCCAGCTTGTCATTCGGCAAGTCCTCAGCCTCTATGACGTGTGGAATCCGAAGTTGGTTCCATACCACACTGCCGTCACTAGGCTAATCCAAAAGTTTTATTTCTTTGAAATAGATCATGTTCCCAGAAGTAACAATGCCCAGGCAGATGCCCTAGAAAAATTGGCTGCGACCATTAAGCTTCCGCCCAAGGGCGAGGTCGACATCACTGTCAAGCATAGAAGATTAATGTTGAGTTCACTCGAAGGCAACTCCGGTCTTACCATCTGCGAGGTCCATGACCTCGACCAGAACACTCTTCCAGAAGAAGAAGATTGGCACGATCATATCGTCAAGTTCAAGAAGGGGTGGCTCCCTCCTGACCGAGTTTAGAAGGCCCAGCTACTCCGTCGGGTGACGTCATATGAGGTAATCAGTGACTCTTCATACTGACTCGTCCACGAGAAGGACAAGTCGATTCTCTTGAGATGTGTCACTCCGGCTGAGGCTTGAGCCATCATGTGTGAAGTTCATTCGGGATTGTGCGGCGCTCACCAGGTCTGAGATAGAATGAAGCATAATATCAAGCTCAAAATCTTCTACTAGCCAACCATGTACGCGAACTACGCCCAATATGCCCGTACGTGTCATTAGTTCCAAGCCTTTGGCCCAGTACCCAGAAGACCTCACAATCTGTTGCGTCCTGCAGCCTCCACCTGGCCATTCACCGAGTGGGGTATGGACATTGCGGGGCCTTTCCTGTCATCTTCCAAGGGCCATAAGTACATCCTAACTGCCACCAACTACAGAGGTTGGGGACTGGTTTTCCCTTATTTTTCCCTACACATGAGCGTGAATGGGGTATGAAATGGGTTTTTTCGTGGTGTTCGCTGTTTTCGATCTCGGGTCAAGATCGTAGTCATCACAGTGGCCGCGTTCTTCAAGAAGGCGACGTATCGCGCCACCATGCTTATCGAGGAAGATGGACAGTAAGGCAGTTAGGGTCGCGGTGGTGAGACCAACCGCGACCAGGTCGCAGTCGCCAGCCCCGCTGCGTTCAGCTATTGTCGCGACTGGGGGACCCATCGCGTTCGCGAGTATCGCAGCACTCCACTCGACCGCGTTCGATGGAGTCGCGATCATCTTCCCCACCGCATTCTCATCGCGGTGTGGGTCTGGGTCGCGTCAATCCAGGGTCGCGCCTAGGGTGATGGTTGAGTTCATGGGTGGTCGTGCCCATCGGGGGTGGCGCATTCATGCCTTGTGAGCCCGGGCGTGTAAAGCACGGCTGATCATATTCCCCTCGGCCCGTAGGCATCTCGGACAGCCCGGGGGTACCGTGACCGTATTTTTGGGTGTTCGGAGATATCACGTTATCTCGATTAGTGTGACCGTGTGTTTAGAGGGTCTTGGTGACCCTTGTGTGTGTTCTGGGTTTCCGTGTTACACTTGAGCTAGTCGTCGTAAGTCAGCACGAGTGCAGTGGGTCTTCCCCACCCGACGTGGGTTTCTCCGAAAAGTGGTTTCCAAGTGGGCCATGTGTGTGGCCTTGATCTGTGAGTCTAGTTAACCAGCCTGGAGCTGGAGGTTTCTCGTGTGTCCCTTAGATGAGGGATTAACTCGACCGCTTGTGAGCTGCCTTGGAAATCATATTATCATGATTTCAGACCTAAGGATTAGGCCAGATTGACGACATCGTGCTGTCACGTGCGACGGTCTTGACCCGAGTCTCGTGACTCAAGGGCAGTTGGGTTTAGTAGTTGTAGTGGACTGTCCATAGTCGAGTGGCTCCGAGCCACCTATTACTCCTCGTTACTTACGATGGGAGCATGTGTGATTTTCAGTGTTCACATTTAGTGAGCCCCCACTAGTCGTAGCTTTCCTGTGCACACGTGTGCGGACCCACTTGGGAGTGGTGGAGAGTATGACCCAAGAGAGACGATTTTTAGGCTGGTTACCATAGGGCCCCTCCGCGTAGCCTGAGTCCAGACTTTGGGAAGAACCAGCAAGAGGATCTGTCCTAGGGCGTATGGCCTATGTGTGCACACGTGGCTGGGGGCATCAGACCCGCGCTGATGAGCACGACTCTAGCTAGTCCTTGTTTTGTGTTCCTGGTTATTGTACGGTGTCTCAGTTTTCACCTGGGGTGTCGTAGGGAGACACCTGAGGCTGCGGACTAAGTCGTCAGTGGACGCATCTACTTTTGGTGGGCAGATACTCTCATCACATGACGTGAGCTTGTCGTGACTCGAGGTTTCATTTCTCATCTGCGAGACGTGGTTTTACGTGTAGTTTCCAGGTGTTTTTTAGAAGTCGAGGTCTAGGGTTTTTGGTGAGCATCATCGAGGGTTTTTCCCTAGAGGGTGTAGAGTTTACGACAGTGAGGTCGTGACTGTGGTTTCAGACAATGTAGTCTCGGAGTGGGCCTTCATATGTGAGCACAGACCTCCACGATAGAGGTGTCGTAACATTTTTCTCATAGCGTGACTAGGGCGGTTCGTACACTGGTGGTCCCCCGACCGAGGGATCGGGGTGTTAGTTTCCTTTCTGGTAGGAATAGTTGTAGCGTCGTGGTGTTATCGACTACCATGTTTTGGGGATTCGTGTATGGTCGTGCTTCCTGTCGTTGTTGTTGTAGCTACTCCTACTGTTACTGTTGTTCCGGCTATTGCTACTTTTCGTGCCGCTGTTGTTTTCGGTTGGGGTTCCGCGGTACTCCTACTGAGCCTGTGATAGGAGGCTCACCCCTGCTTTTCATGTGTTGTGGTTCTTCCTTGAGATTCGAGAGTGCTGTGAGGAGGTTCTTAGTTGCCCACACGCTGGGCCGAGTGTTCACTCAATATTGGGTACGCTTTTCTGCCTTACACTGTACTTTTGTTGGACTGGACTCTATTGTTGTTAGATTATTTATTTCTGTTAATTATTGAATTGTCCTACTTTATTTCTTATTTCTATGTACACCATACCTATCCTTTCGGTATGGATCGATATTTTGAGTGGTTTGAGATGACGGACCACTGGAGAGTTCACTTTGTCAAGATGAAGCTACTAGGGAAGGCTCAGACTTATTGGATGAATGTGGAGAGCCTGTTGATGTAGTGACATCAGTCTCAAATCGAGACCTGGGATGGGATGAAGGTTAAGCTGAGAGATAAGTACCTTCCTACCACGTATCGTCCACGTCTTATTGATAGTTGGTAGAGCCTTACCCAAGGTAATCAACCCGTGTCAGAATATATCGCCAACTTTGAAGAATATTATTTGCGGTGTGGAGTCACGGAGGAGAGCACAATGACCGTCTCACGTTTCCGAAGAGGGTTGTGGATGCCTTACCAATATGAGCTATTTCGCCGCAACGTGACCACTTTGGAAAATGCATATCAGGTCACTCTCGAGCATGAGCAGTTCGAATCAGAGTTTGAGTTTGCCCAGCGACAGGGTCCCTTTCCTTAGCACGGGTCCAAACCTCGTGGTTCTTCTAGCCCCTACCAGAGGACTTCCATGGCTCATCCTCAAAATCCCACCTGGTAGGACCCATCTACCCCGAGGCCTCACCTTCCTCGGTCGAGGGATCTCCCACCTCGACCCCAGCCACCTCCATTGGGCACCCATCCACTGGCTCCCGCACTGTCTATTCGTCCCCTTTTACCTACACCCCCTGCCCATCGGGAGCACAAAGGTAAGGGACCACTTACCAGGAAGTCTAGTGGAGCTCGGCAGCAGTGCTTTTGCTGCAATGGGTTTGACCACTTTACTAGTCGGTGCCCTACCCACTCATCTCTAGTCATTGGGGATACAACGGCTAGCGAGGCCCCACCTTCTGAGATTGTACTTGTCAGCTATGAGGCGGAGCAGGAGCTCACTGACAAGATCTTTGGCAAGGTTGAGGATGATCAGGGTGATGCTCAATACTAGGATAGTGCTCAACTAGGGGTTGTTAGGTGCACCTTGACCCAACCGTAGGCCAGTGATGATTGGCACCAAACTACTATCTTTCATACATATTGTCAGCTGAATGGGAAGGCATGCAAGGTGATTATCGATAGTGGAAGTTGTATCAATGCCATCTCTACAGGTACTGTTTCATGCCTTGGTCTTACACTTGTATACCATCCCCTCCCCTATCGAGTATCATGGGTGGACTCCACCTCCATCCCAGTCAGGCTGCGGTGCCTAGTCCCACTGTAGTTCCATGCCTACCGTGACAACATTTGGTGTGATGTCCTACCCATGGAGGTGGCCAACATTATTCTTGGTAGGCCCTAGCTATTTGATCCAGATGCCACATTCCATGGTTGGTCGAACACTTGCACCTTCAACCATGGTGGCCAGCGGATCACTCTTCACCCCTCCCCACCGAAGAGTCCACCGGTTAGGGGTCCTACCGGCCCGTCCACCTCGCACCCCTCTACCCAGGGACTGGTACCCCACCCCTAGTCCAGGCCATGGCTATTTCTCCTATCGCAAGCCAGCCACTGACTAGTAGATTGATGATGATTAGTCCTCGTGAGATGGAGCGGGAGGTTAGTAGGGGCCGCCATGTGTTTGCTGTCGCGGTCTAAGAGGTGGAGCGAGACTCTGATGGGGCATTCCCACCTGATGTTGCCCCGATCCTGCAGGAGTTCACTGATGTGTTCCTGGAGGAGCTCCCCGAGGGACTCTTGCCTATGCGGGATGTTCAGCATGCCATTGACTTGGTTCCGGGGTCCTCATTGCCCAATCTTCCCCACTACCGTATGAGTCTTGCTGATCACGCTGAGCTACAACGTCAGGTTGATAACCTGCTGCAAATAGGATCACTTCGGGAGAGCATGAGTCCTTGTGTTGTACCTACATTGCTCGCCCCGAAGAAGGATGGCACGTGGAGGATGTGTGTCAATAGTCGTGCCATCAATAAGATCACCGTGCAGTACCGATTTCCCATTCCCTGACTTGATGACATGCTTGGTATGATGTCGGGAGCAACTGTTTTCTCCAAGATAGACCTTAAGAGTGGCTATCACCAAGTGAGGATTAGGCCTGGAGATGAGTGGAAGACTGTCTTCAAAACCAAGGATGGGCTATACGAGTGGTTGGTTATGCCTTTTGGTTTGACCAACGCCCCTAGTACCTTTATGCGGCTCATGACCCAGGTCCTTCGAATGGTCCACAAGATAACAATAAATAACAACAGTAGTCCACAACTAGTACAGAGACAAGAAAGAAAAGTACAGCTACACGGGACATACCCCTGCTCTGACCTCTGGCACTAACGCTGGGCACCCGAACCACGCTGAGCCTCAGACGCGCTCCCCTGAAGCCGCACCTTGCCTAAACCATGGTAAAAACATGTAGAGAATGAGTCTCAAAACAAGACTCAGTAGGGATCACCCGAACCCTACCTCACAAAATGGAAAACCGCTACGCTAGCAGCTAAGCGAGTACCTCAGAAGTAAAGCCCTGCAACTACAACACCGGTCTCTTGGTGTGAAAACCCACACACACATGCCACGGTGGAATAACCGGGACTCACTGGTCAACTCGACCAAAACATGAAGGTCGAAGCAACTGAGACTGACAGTCTGTCACTCCCCGACTCGATAGGAGTACCTCCCACTACAAGAACAACCGGATGCATCCACTGACGTCTTATACCGTGTCACAAGTGTCTAGCTATCACGTCCCAGGTGCGAGACTCAGACACACTCAAGTAACCACAAAGTAGGTGACTAGGTGGGGTCGTGCGCGTCGATGTGTGTCCAACTATCCCCAACCACGTGTGCACACACAGACCATACGTACTAGGTCTGGCCTCTAACTGATTTTCCCCTCAGTCGGACTCTGGCTGCTACACGTGGGGCCCGATGAAAACCAGTCTAAAAATCATCCTCAGGGTAGCCCCTCTACCACTCCCTGGTAGGCCAATACACGCGTACCAAAGGCTACGACTAGTGGAGTGTCACCTAAGGAGTAGACTCTCAAGCCACGAAAAATAACGTCTGAATCTGACAAAGTACGGGGATTGTCCCATGTACCAACACCGTCACACGGTGACCACAGTCGGAGAAGAAACAAGACTGCAAACCACCCAGTGCAGCCCAGAGCCTGGCGGACCCATCCTAGTGCGCCACAAGCTGTGGCGGACCAACCCTGGTGTGCCACGGTAACCTGACGGACCAACTCAGGCGCGTCAACGCTCGGTGTGAAACGGACTGTAACGCACCTACACTGATGTGTCACAGCACCTGACGGACCAACACAGGTGCGTCACGACCAATGGTGTAAAACTCTCTGTGACGCGCCTACACTGGTGCGTCACAGCACCTGACGGATCGACACCGGTGCATTAGGGCACGAGAAAACTCAGAAAATGTAACGCACTCCTCTAGGGGCGTTACGTTACCTAACGAACCAACCCTGGCGCGTTAGGTCACAGGACCAAGCTGGCTGTAACGCACTCCTCTAGGGGCGTTACAGTCCCTAACGGACCAGCTCGAGTGCGTTAGGTGGAAGGTTGGATGCGTTAACTCTAACGCGCCTTCCTAGGGGCGTCACACCACGCTGACGCCCCACCCCGGGCGTGTCAGGCGACTATGACCCCCAACGGTCAAAAACCTCAACGATCGGAAACACTGTGACAGACCAGCACAGAGGCGTCACAGTCACGTGGCGGTCTATCGTGGGGCCGTCAGGCCCACGAACGCCAATGCCCAAAACAAGGGAGCGTAACGCACCTGTCCAGGCATGTTACACACTGTAGCGGTCACTGGAACGACCGCCACAGCGTCCTGGCGGTGAAACGGCGAACTCACATCAAAAATTTCAACCACGCCCACATACCTCCATGGGAGAGGGGGAAAACAAGGGGGAAGCTCCCCAATAGCCCCTAGCATGATTCTACGGACTCGGATCGGCCAAAAACACGATGGATCGCTAGATCAGACAATCACTCCCCAAATGATTTTACCCTAACCTGCTCAAAAATGCCCCCTCTCAGCCTCACGACGGGCTAGAAATCACGGGAATGAAACGCTGGAGCGTAAGGATCGTCACCCTACCTCAATGGAGTGAAAGCTCCGATGAATCGATGCCAAAATCACGAAGAATACTTTTAGAATCCCTCATCCCCTCATGAAATCCCACGAGTTCCACGCCGCCACGACCGCCTCGCCGTCACCGTCGTCGCCATGCCGTCGCCCCGCGCCATCTGTAGCCAGAGGGGACACGCCGCACGATTGAACGAGAGAGAGAGGAGGAGATGGGCGCTCATGGTGGGGGGAAAAGGAAGAGGAAGAAGAAGAGGGGGGGAAAGGTGGTGGGGAATATTCCGTCCGGAAGGCAGTGTGGACCCGTCATGCTCTACGATCCATATCTAGTTGTAGCCAGATGACCCATCCATAAATGATAGGTCCTCATGGCCAGTTGTAGCATCAATCATGACTTCCATTATTGGTATCAGAAAGTCATCCTTGGGGCAAGCTTTATTCAGGTTCCAGAAGTCAACACATATCTGGATCTGTCCATTCTTCTTCTTCACGGGCACAAGATTAGCCAGCCACGCGGTATATTGATTTTCTTAGACAAAACCCACATCAATGAGCTTGTCTACTTCCTTGCAGATCTGGGTGATGAGTTCTGGCCTCATGCGCTGCGGTGGTTGCTTCACCAGCTCGACTTTAGGACTTATTGCTAGCTCATGTTGTGAGATTGCAGGGCTTAGTCCTGGCATCTCCTTGTAGGTCCAGGCAAAGCAATCCTAGTATTCTTACAGTAGCTGGATGTACAACTTTTATTCTTTAGCAGATAGCTGGGCACTGAGGAAGGTCGGCCTAGGGTCATCCTCATTTCCCAGATTGACTTCTATTAGCTCATCGACTGTAGCTTGGCCTCCGTCTTCTATTTTCGGGGGTGCTGGCTGAAGGTCGACAAAATATGGATTATCATCTTCAAGGTCGAGAACCTTGATCTCTTCATTTGATTTCATTTGGACTTCAACAAGGCTCTCTGTCTCGGCCAGTAGTGGCTATGTGAATTGTTCTACTAGCAAATCCACTGTCATTGTAGTTTCAAGGAGTGAGTTGACAGCTACATCCCCCACAGATAGGTTTGTAGTCATGGCAGACTGGTGGACACATATTGCTGGGCTGAAACAGCATTACAGCTTTGTAGCAGAAGGTGAGGAGCTCTCGCCCTCTTGGATCACCATGTCCTCGGTTAAGGTGGCCTTTTCCTTCTTGGTAGCATTTATCTCTTGATCGGAGTCGGCGGAGGCTTCCCCGATTGGCATGAGAGGTGTTGAGTTCATCATCAATGGAGGTCCGCTAGAGGGAAAAGTCCTTGTCTCTTCAATATCTTCGGCTTGGCTACTGCTAGCCATGTCGAATCTGGCTTGAAGGTCCGCTTCCTCAGGATGGACCTATTCCTAGCATCGGCAAGGAGTCATGGTCTCTGCTTCTTGGTCTCTTGGTCGAGCCGGTTCAGTATATTTAACTTCTGCTGGGTATTCATCAAAGGTTGCCCCCAGCGGGTCATCTTCAGCAAGATAGAAAGTGGAGATGGTGTCCACCTCATAGTGCCCACTGTAATAATATTCTTCAAGGGTGAAGCCCAACCCTGGGTGCTGAGAGACGCGTCTCAGTTCTTTGTCCAGACTCGCGGGATGCCACATCTTTTGGAATGCTTCTTTGTCCCTACGTGACTGGTCAGAGGGAATGTGTTGCTTTTGGAACATCCTGGCCATCTGATTTGTCGTGAATGCCAGACCTTGGATGGGAACTAATGGATTCTCTATATCTTCGGGCAGATGACAATCTGTGGCTTCCCAAGTAGGGTGCTCTTCAGCTGTATAGAACAAGCTGCTGGGGCCATCCACCTGTGCTACCTCCCAAGCTTTAAAAGGCTCGACAGTGGGATTATCGAGGCTAGGAATTGGCTTAGTGAGGCCTTCCGAAACCCTTATGTGGTCGTGCAGCTGATCGACCTTGACTTGATTGGCTTCGGGGTATATCGTGGGAGGTGCTATCCTGTCCACGTCTCCGGTGACTGTAATATGAGAGACCGCCTGGGGCTTGATATATCTGCGCGGCGGTGGTGGGAACCAGTTGTCACTGGATGTGCTTTGTTACACCCCCGCAGTGGTCTTGGCTTTAGAGGTCCTTTGAGATCATTCTGCATATAGATGAGCATCTGCCAAGTGACACTCAGACACTTCGAATGGATGGAGGTCAACAAATATCCTCACCTCCTTCCCTTCGAGGCTATATTTGATGCACTAGTGGAGCGTGGCGGGAACCACCATGTTCTCATGTAGCCAAGGATGGCCGAGTAACGTCTTGTACGAGGTGCGGGAGTCGATGACATGGAACTGCACCCTCGCAGTAAAATCTGCCAGAGTGAGTGTGAATTCTGCTACTCCCAGTGATACTTCACACTTTTGGTTGAAGCCGGCGATACGCATATCTCTGACTTTATCGAGGCACACGTTGAAGTGGTGCCTTGCCACACACACACTGGCTCACTGCCTAAGCCAGGCCTCTAGGTAGTATTCCCCCTCTACAGGACGCTACAGTTGAACTGGGGGCCCACGGAACTAGCTAAAAAATCGAACAATGGGAACTACCCCGCCACAAGGGCCGACATGCCGTAACGTGTCATAAGTCTACGACTAGTAGAGTCTCACTAGACATAGAGACTCAAAATACGAGTGCTGGAGTACAGACAGGCAACGAAGCATTGTCACACATACTACTAAGCACCACGACAGCACAGGAAACTACCGATAAACTCAGGGCAAGGCAACTAGACCTACAACCATAACGATCTCTGTGTCTCATGACTCAGGGTCAATATCATTGCTTACGATAGAACAGGCTGCCAATCGGTCTAATCCTAAGCCAAAGGAAATGACACGACTACATAAAATGACATATAGAGACCTGAGGGAGCATCAAGAACCCTCAACACACCTAGACACATAAATCGAGGTAAAATAATATCTTGAGGTATCCAGAACTACGTCTCGGGCTGGATAGAACTGTTGAGACACACACAAGGTCACCTATCAACCACTGGGTCACCCCGGGTTGACCGAGACCAGACGATGACGACTCTATAGTAGGAAAGAGAATCCCACTTTAGGCAAGAAAACTCCTGGCTACCTCATAATGTAGTCTTAGACCTCATAGGACGTTAGGAGACATCCACGGGAATGGCAAACCACAAGGTCAAGCCGAGACATCAGAGAACCAGAACGATGAGAAACGACACTCTGGGCATAAGCGATCAATCACTCGGCTGCTTAACGACGTAAGCAGTCAAGGAATGAATCGATACATACACAGAGGAAAGGATACTGGCGATCAGGGGTACGGCCATGAGGCGATTGTAGCGATCAAGGATATGACCACTAGGATCAGTCAACTCCAGCTGACCTCCCCAAACATCCACCAAGCGGTCTATAGAAGACCCGCGAGACGGACTGACTAACCATCCTAAGACACGGACCTAAGACAGACAAATAATGGTTGAACCATCGGGGTCAACCAACAATACTACGGACTCATCCCATAGCGTGGTCACAAAGGGGCCGCTCAGGGAGATGAACGATCTAGGGGAAGGCCATTCAAAGGGGAAGGAACGGTCTGGATAAGGCCACTCCAAGAGAACTGAATGGTCTGGGACAGGCCATTCAATCGAACCGACCTACTACAGTAGCCCGGTCAAACCCAATCAACAGTCAGAATGGTTTTGACCAAATCGCTCAAAAACACAAAACGAGTGGGGGAAATCCGCCCCATGAACCTCCTTAAGCCACTGAATGGTTATCTACCAACCGTCCAAGGACCAGAAGGCTAGGTTGGAGCCGCTCAAAATAACCTGAAAAATAGAACAGCTGGGCAACAGCCGCTAAAGTGGACTGGATGGCTCACACCTGGCCGTGCCATCCATTGGGCGATCTATCGCGCGATCGCGTAGACGCCCAACAACCTACACTGAACAATCGCACCCTGGCCGCGCCAAGCCCTAAATGGTTTCTGTTAAACCGTGTAGGTGTCACGACGGGAGATTCATGGGATCGGCCCGATCGTGGCCTTTCCATGCCCCGCTCGTTCCGAAACGAAGGGGAATACAACCATATCAATGACATACAACATTTAGACTCCGACGGGAGTCAGATCAACTGAGAAACGGTGAGAAACGGGTAATTCTACGAAATTGACCCAAATGGAACCACCGGACTTCCCGGGCTCCTAACTGTCCCGAATGACCGCCAATCGACACGAAATCAGCGACTATAGAACGCTGACGTTCTAGGGAGTCATTTGACACCAACTGATCGCAAAACCGTCATCGTCTTCCGACGAATCCTATGAACTCTGAAAAACCACAACGAGCCCAAACTCGCTCATTCTAGCACCGTCTGATGTGAAACTGGCGAGAGGACGTGCAGAAGAAGCAGGTGATCCGTCTCCCTATCTCCACCAAAGAAATAGTACGCTGAAGCGACTAATCCACGCCAAAATTGCCAAAATAATGAACGACGCCATCTCGAAATCCATCGAGGCATCGCGCCACGCCACGCTCAAACTGCCGCCTCATCCCACTATCCGATCACTCCATCGCATCCTCGCCTTGGCCAGTTCCGCACGGTCGCGCACCCTGCACACACAACCCACTCTCTTTCTTCCTCTCCTTCTTTCTCTCCCCTGTGCACGAACTCTCTCATCCCTCTCTCCCTTCCTCTCGATCCAACGCGGAAGCCCCCCCATCTGATGCCAACCACACCCCTCGCCGTCGACCATCTCTTCCTCGCCGGTGCATCCATCTCGCCACCACCACAGCCCCTTCGATGATCGCTGCCACACCCACCGTCCACTGGGTTCACCTTCCCACTCCGTCTCCCTGCCAACCACCCCCCTCGCCCTCGCCAACCACGTCGCCGCTGTCAGCCGCAGCCACATCCGGTCATCCACCTCCGCCACTATCGTCGTCCGCTGCCACACCAGCGTTCGCCACGGCACCATCGCTCCCTCTCCACTCCATGACCACACCACCTGCACCAGTCGCCCTCACATCCACCTCCTGCAACCATAGCTGCACGACCCTGTGCCCCTGCTAACCACCAACCAACCTCCCAGCCTCCGCTAGCCCCCTCTACGCTACCCAACCTCCCTTCTCCCACGCGGGACACCCCTCTCCCGACGCTGCGAACCTCTTCCTTCCGTGGCCTCTGCTGTGGATACGCCACCCAACCTCCCAGCCTCCGCTCAAGCCCAGCCCACCTCCACTCCACACTGCCAGCCACTCTCACTCCCTGATAGCCTTCCCTCCACCGGCCTCTGCCAACCTCGCCGCTGGCAACCCTCACGCCACGCCACCACCGTCGGCAACCTCCCACTTCATAGCCGCCTCCACTCCTCTCACACCTCCTCCTCCACCGTGAAACCCCTCCCCATCACCGACGTCGACCACCGTCCGCGACGACAGCCCCTCTCCCATGTCATCCTCTCTTCTTTTTGCCAAACCAATGCTGCATGCGCGACCACCCCCTCCGCCTCACATCGTCTCTCATTCTCACTCCCCTTGCCCCCTGTCTCTCCCTCTGCTGACAACTCTTCCCGGCCACCCAGAAGAACCCACCGGCCTCCACCAACCTCGCCACCGGCATCCCAAACCACCACGGCCAGTCCCTCCATCGACCACCCAGCCCCTCCCCCCACGGACGACCTCTCTCCCAGGTGGTCTCTCCCCATCTCTCCCTCTTCCTCCCGAGGACTCTCAACCAAGGCCTCCTCTCCATGCATCCCCACCCCTCTCATCGCCGACCTCTTTCCTCCCCAGTGACTGCCACTGCCACCCTCTCTAACCACCGCGCCCCCCGCTGTCTCTCTTCTATCCCTCCCTACCTCTCTAACTCACACGCCTTTCACCCCCGCCAGCGGCCTCGCTCCTCTCTCCCACACTAACACAACCGCGACCCCCTTCGCCGTAGTGCCCCTCCCGTCACCGTCCCTTTGTCCATCGCCAGTCATCCCTCACTGCCACTGGCCAACGTCGCTAGCCTCTCCATCTCCACGTCGCAACACCCCCCATCTCACCTCCGGCAGCCCTCCTTCCCATCTCACCAACCCCCCCATTGCACCGAGCCCCTGTCCACCCTCCTTGGCCACTCTTCTCCCTCACACAACTACCAGCCAAACCACTGTCCCATTCTACCCCCTGGCCACCGCTCGCCGTCGTCCGCCCCCCTTGCACGCCGCGACCCCCTCCTCGCTGCCACGCGCCTCCACTTCTCCTCTGCGGACACCACCCTCCGACCACCGTTGCCACCGTCCACCACCGTCGCGAACCACGCCCAGCCACACCAACAACGCCGTCATCCACACGACCGCGCGACCCACCTAACTGCTCCACGCCCGTGACCTCCTGCTAACCCCACCGGCGACCACCTAGCCGCCCTCACACCACCTTGTCGGCATCACCACCCAACTCCACCGCCGGCCTCCTCATCCCCTCCGTCTCTCTTTCTCCCTCTCTCTTCCCCTCCATCTCTTTCTCTCTCCCTTCCTCTCTCTACTCTGTCTCTATCTGTCTCTCCATCTCTCTCTCTCTCTCTCTCTCTCTCACGCGCACACACACACGGCCATCCACTCCCTCTCTTCCTCTCTCTATCTCTCTCCTCCTCTCCCCTCACGATCCCCCTCTTCCTCTCTCTATCTCTCTTTCTCTCTCCTCACAGTCTCTTTCTTCTCTCTCTCTCCCTATTGATCAAATGCACACACTTAATTTTTAATATATCATCTTATTATTAAGCCCTCATTTCTCTTTAAGGAATATATACATGAAGGATCATTGAATTTCAACCTGCAAAATAAGATATCATCATGTTAGCTTGCTTATCATCAAAATGTCATTAGGCATAAAACACACAATATATTGGAATCATCAAAACCATTGTCAAAGACAACGAGGGGGCGCACAGAACCCAACAAAGACCAGCTTCTGAAAAAGATATTGGTGGGCCTCACTGTACCCTCGCGGGGGTCTAAGGCACGGGAGGCGACAGGTCCCTCAAACACAGTATCGGGGCTGGCTCTGCTCGACACCTCCCCTTCAACCGAGGTCGTGACTCTTGCACTTCCAGCTTGTGAAGCGGTGACGAGTCCGAGCCCTATCGGGGAGATCGAGATGGAAGCAAGTTCATCTGTCATGGTGCCTGACTCGGTCTCTACGACAGTTTATTCTTCAATTGAGGTAGCGGCCCCGGTTATATCAGTGCGGGAAGTAGCAACGGGTCCCGACTTTACCCCGATGGTGGAGGTGGGGTAGCCCCTCGTGATAGCGGCGTTGGGGGATCCCGCCATGGTCTCACCTTCTCCCCTGGTGGTGGTCTGCCATGAGCTATCTTCTGAGGTTGAAGGATCCAGCAACCTGGCTTCAACCCTCCCATCTTCGTCAGTCGTGGTGGACACAGAGCTGTGGGCAGCATTGTCGAATTCAACCCACCAGCCATTCCTTCAATAGGTCATGCTACTTCGGAACTGTCGGTTCGGCAGACCCTATTGACACTACGATCGATGATCTTTGCTAATCCTTCACTTACGTAATGTGGAGTGCACACCGTGGTCATGCAACTGACCGGGGCCCTACAGATGATGGGTTGCCCGTTAGAGGATTGGTCGCGACGAGTTCTATTATTACTGAAATATGTAAACCGTCGCGAGTTCCTTGAGACACAGGCCCCTTTCGAGATCGCAGCCATCAATGCCCAGAGGGATGAGTATCTGCAGGCCTTAGAGGTGCAGAGGATGGACCGAGAGCAGCACCAGAAAGTCATGGTCGAGTGCCGTGATGGTATCCACATCTTGACGGGCCGGATTAAGAAGCTTAAGGGCTTGCTAGCCACGACGGAGTCTGACCACGCCGAATTCGAGGCAACCATGGTCACCGAGGGTGAAGAACTGGCCATTGTCGAGGTTGAAGTGGCCTCTGTAATGACCGAGCTGGAGCGCCTCGATGGCCAGGTGAACCGGCTACACAAAATGGTGAACTTCCCCTGTGTCGGGATCCTTCCTCTCGAGGAGATCTTCCGGGGCATAGATTGAGTGCCACTCCCCCTTGCTCCCTTTTTTTTCTTCTTTTCTTTTCTCTTTTCTTCTTCCTTCTTTTGGACATGTAACATAGGGGTATGTCCCAAAGCATATGTAGCACTCTTTTCTTTTGAGAAATAAAAATATTATTCATCCATATGCCTCTTCCGTATGTATGGTAGTCTAAAATCTTTCCTTTCCTTCTTGCATCTCGGTGAAGTGTAGGCTTGTACTAGCAGTTCATTCTGGGAGTACCCCGGTAGGGTTTGCGAGGGTGCATAGGAGAGTGCTCACCTCTCCAGAGGAGAGACGAGGGGACCACTCCACCATGTCTGCCTCGCTGTCTACCAAATGTTTCCATCGGGGCGCTCGACCCAAGTAGGTTGATTTCGACCTTAGAGGTACGGAGGGAAGAGTTTGTCTATACAATGACCTAGACGGAAGGCCTCGGTCAGAAATGGGTTGTTCGCCACCCGAAGGGACGGTGAGGAAAGTTTGTTCTTCAAATGATCTGGACGAGGGGTCCAACTCAAAAGGGTGTATTCGTCACCCGAAGGGACGGAGAGAAGAGTTTGTTCATGCAATGACCTGGACGGAAGGTTTCAGTCAAGAGTAGGTTGTTCATCGCCCGAAGGGGCGAAGAGAAGAGTTTATTCATGTAATGACCTAGGCGGAAGGTCTCGGTCAAAATGGGTTGTTTATCACCCGAAGGGGCAGATGGGGTGTTCATTCGTCAGTGCCAACGGGGCATCGGGACTGACATGGTCTATTTGTCTCTTGAGCTATTCGTCGGCACTGGGTTGGTGCCTACGCAAGGAAGGGGTCTATTCCTTAATCCAAACGAAAGGTCCGGATAAGGTGTTCATTTGTTGGTGCCAACAAGGTGTCGGGGCCGACATGGTTTGTTTGGAAATATTCACACGTATTTAATGCTTGCTGAAGATTCTGTTCTAAAGGCTAAATTTCAATATGATATCCATCTAAATCAGGCCACATTTGATATGTTAGAGGCTGCTAAGTCTGACCTGGCTACCAGATTGATTCAACAAGAGTGCGACTGGAGATAGAAATCAAGAGTTAAATGGCTGGCTGAGGGAGATAGGAATACAAAATTCTTCTATATGAAAATTGTTGCTAATAGAAAGTGGAATTTGATTCCTCACATGTGGAATTCAGCTGGCAATCTAACATCAGACCATGAGGATATGAAGGGCATTGCTGTTGCTCACTTTCAGAAAGTCTTTACATCCCAGTACCACCATATTGATGAGGGGTTTCTCAGTAATATTCCCTAGCTGATATCTCCTACTGATAATGACCGTCTGTGTGCCATTCCATCTGAGTCTGAAATTCAGGCTGTTGTATTCCATATGTCTCCTGATAATGCCCCTAGCCCGGATGGTTTTTCAGGGGCTTTCTTCCAAAAAACTTGGAAAATCACTACTAATGTGGTAATAAGCCTTTTCTAGACTCGACGGACCCTACATCTACCCTAGAGGAAAGCAAATCTATTGGGAAGAGAGAAGCAGGGGTCTCGTGCCCCTGGAAAGTTGATGGATCAAAGATAGCGTAATCTTCCACCGAGATCTCCATTTTAAAATTGGCATTTTTTTTTACAGATCGGTAGAGATCATGCAGCAAGATGGAGGAGAAGAAGGAGGAGGAGGAAGTACCTTAGGATAGAGAGAATGGAAGATTGTATCAAAGAACGGGTCAGTGGATCGGAACCACATACCCGAGAGATTGGCGGGGTCATCAGGGGACCACCTAGATGTAAGATCGATTGGCGGGCAGCGCCCGCATGGACAATCAATAATCAAAAATTCAATTGGTTGCTTTCGGAGAAAGGGAGACCGGAATATGGATGGATCAACCAACAGAGGTGGCGATCGAGGAATAAAGCTGAGCTGTTGGAGGAGGATTCTGATGCTGGAAGGAGATAGAATAGAAAAATCTGGCGAGCTCACCTGCCCCTGGCAAATTGGCTTCTTCGGCCGCCAGTGCATGAGCTGAACCTCCTGATTCCTTTCTGGATCAACCACAGGTTCCTTGAATAATCTGGAGAATGCCTGGCTAAAATCTATCATGTCATCAACTGGCCCCTTTAGCACCTGGGGCGGATTGGCAACTGCATATGCCACATCTTTCTGTTTTAACTGAGCTAGCGGTGGCTTTATTGTGCCTGGCTGGAGAGGGCCTCTAACAAAATGTTGACGGTAATCCCATGTAAGTGGGCCTGAATCACCCATCATGGATAGTACATACTCTCAGTAGCCGAGACCCCGTCTGTTCATTTTTTTACCCTTGAGCACCGGTTTAGTGCGCCCTTGAAGTTATGCTCCGAGGCCTCTCCCCGGTTGATAGCCTAATTTTAAAATAATGGACCAGCCTTTGGAATCTCGGATCTTGGGCTTTTTCTTAACATTAATCGGTGTAGTGACGGGCTTGCGGGGTGCGTAAGCCCATGGGAAGTCTAGATCCAGTACAGATATAACGGACTGACTGCTGGGCCATAGAGTGGGCCAGATCTTCTCTGAGATAGCTTTCACCGGCTGGGCCGAGGACAAGCTTTTAACCTTCACCACCCTCCCCTGGAAGGGGAATTTAAGACATTGGTGGGCGGTAGATGGCACGGCACCAAGAGTATCAAGCCACGGGCGACCCAAGATAGCCTTGAACATAGGGTTGATGTCCAGCACATAAAACTCGACGGCCATGGTGAGAGGCCCAAGTTTAGCCTGAAGGGTGACAACCCCATGACATGTCCTTCGCGAATTGTCGTATGCTGCAATGGCTGTAGGGGTCGGCCGTAGAAGCACTTCCGAGAGGTTGTAGGCCCTGAGAGTGCTGAGTGGGCATACATTAATTGACGCCCCTGTATCCACCAAGGCGACGTCCACACTAACTTTGTTCAATATAATAGAAATACAGAGCGACATCTGTCGAGCTTCCGGAGGTGCCAGCTCGATCTCAGAAAATGTAATTGCCGGTCCTTTGGAAATTGTGGCCAGTGTTATAGGAAGGCTATCAACTGCCATATCTTCGTTGACCATTACCTTCTGAAGAAAATTTCTTATGTGCGCGGTTTGATGCCTTATCCGCGGTGGTTGGGGCTTCTGCTGAGAAATGGCCCGAGGAGGATGAGTAACATCTTGCTTCCCAGCCTGACTCTGGTAGTTTGGCTAAGGGCAGGGTCGAGCGACACTCGATGAAGTCTTGGGGCCTTGCTGCCCCTGTTGGCTATCTTAATCTCGCGCGTCGGATGGCCTTTGTGATGGCAGACCCAACTTGCGAACTATTGGGAGGACCTGGTTTGATCAAGTCGGGGCCTCGCCCCGCTTCTATTTTCCCTTCCTATCCACGAGCATTGGAGTCAGAAGTGTAACAGGGGGAAGGTGAGAAGCGCTTGAGGAACTCATGGTAGCCTCACCCACCAAGACATCCTCTCGACTGAGAAGGACTCGAAGGAGTCTGGCAATGTCTTCTCTAGAAAAGGGCAGAGACTCTAATTCCTGCCAAGGTCGCCATTGCGCGGTTGAAGTGGCAGGGGCCGGCTGAATGGCTTGTGGTGTCGAGAAATCAGGGGAGACCGGGGGAGCAGGAGGATGAATGACATTGGCCGAGAAGGTACTCGGCCCCATTTCTTGGCTGGCATCTTGCTCCATGTGTCTCCACAGTCTCTCGAAAACTTCCCGATTATTAGTCTGGAACTCGAGCCATTCTGGCGTATGATGGTAAAGCAGCCCGTGTCCAGTTTCCTGGGGAGGATCAGGCTGCTCTGACGTGTTTCTGACAGTGCTCAAAGTTTCTTCGATAGCTTGCCATAGTCGAACAAGTGCCACAGAATTCCCTTCGGCGTCAATCTGCTCCCGCCGGATCTGTTCCTGGATGATGTACTAGACTTGCTCACAGGACTCGATTGCATGGTAGATTCGTGTATGAAAGGGACAATACTGGGGATGACTAAAGTCCCACTGAGTGTAGTCTGCCGGTGGGTCGCGGGGTAAGATTTACGCCCGCTCGACGTGGACGTCAAAGAGTCATCGGGTTCTCTCCCTGGGGAAGGATAGGGGTCTACGATCGTGCCAGGGCCGCCACCCTGGGTACTAGATCGAACAGTCTCTCTGATTAGTATTGGGATCTTCTGATTCATCATCAGAGAGAGAAAATGCAGCAATCATGTGGATCATGTTAATTGGATGGTGAACCACACCTACTGCTTTGGCTGGTCTGGACCACGTATGTGGCTAAGGAGGATCGACGAGACCGCTCTTCATTTGAATAAGGTCATCTCAGATCAACTTCTATGCCTATGTCTTGAAGACATAGCAATCTTCGAGAGAGTGGCCTAACATGCGGTGGTATGAGCAGTAGTTGGGATCAAAGATTTTATGGGCTTCGTCCGTCTTGCGGACTTTCGGTAATTCGATGATCTTCTGGGCCATGCAGTGGTCGAAGAGCATTTTCATATGTTCCTTCTTGAAAGAGAAGGGCGTCTTCATACGCTCTGAGAAGGAGGGAGCAGCTGACTTATTAGCGTGCCTTTTGTCAGAATCACTCGTCCCAACTCCCTTGCTGGCTTTAGCGGCAGGGGTGAATTCGATGATGTTCACCACCTTGCCAGACTGGCATTCCTGCGTCTGCTTACCCTTTGTCGAAGCGTAGCTTAGATTATCAGTGAAGAACGTCTCTATCTCGGCGACTGCCAAATTGAGCTGGTTGAAGCCCTTGACATTGGTGCCGAGAAGCTTTTCGCTGACCTCGGCCGCCAAGCCTCGGTGACAGATAGTGATGGCATCCTCCTGGACTGGCGAGTTGACACACCTCATGCTGAGGTCTCGCCATTTCTTGATGAAGTCGAGGGCGCTCTCGCCCTTCTTCTGTCGAAAGGAGCACAGCTTGACTAAAGAGACCTTTCGCTCGGTCATTTGGAAATGGTCGAGGAACTTCTTCTGGAGATCGACCCAATCAATGACTGAGTTGGGCTTCAGGCAGGCATACCATTGGAAGGCTATTCTCGTAAGTGAGGTGGCGAAGTAGCAGAGGAGGTAAGACTCATCCAACGCGAGTTCGCCCATGGCCATGACATAGTAGGCCAAGTGTTCATGCGGAGACCCTTGACCGTCGAACCTCTGCAACTTCGGCGGCTTTGCATACTCTGGGGGAAGTTTCTTGAGCTGATGGTGGAGCGGATAGGGGACACTGTAGAGATCTATAGTCACAACCCCTTCTCCAAACTGGGCCACCCCTAGCAATGACCCCAGTATCTCCTACACCCGGGTTCATCCCCCCCTAACCCCTCTCTCAGCCAGGCAGCACCCCAGCTGCATCCTTGACCCTTTCCACCTCTCTCTTACCCCATTAGCACCACCACCTCATCCAGGATAGGTTCGCAGCAGCAGTGTACTACAGAGTTGCAAAGGCTGCCACATCTTCATCGCACATCTCCTGGGGGTGCATCATACATCCCTGGAAATCTCATTGAAACAGCTTTCCAGGAGAGGTGGTCTCGCCATCATCGGATGCTCCTGCTGCACAGAGGACCCGTTCTCCCCCGACTGTACAGATCAGGCTCGGCCGGTGACCAGAGGTGAATTCCTGGAGCTCCCACGGCCACATCCCATGGCTTCTAAAGGCACCGCTTGGTCGAGAGCTTCTACCACAAGTAGTCCTCCATCAACAACAAGCGGCATACCGTTCGGCATCCGAAAGTGTATTTTCTTAACTTTCTCCCCTGGGTGCTCTATTTTGTCCACTACTGGATGGAACCGACACCTATTCACTATTTGGGCTGCCTGCTGTCTACTCTGACCTCCTCTGGTGCTCATTCTAGTCACGTTTCGAAGAAGACTTGTCAACGGTTTCAACGATTCCAACCCCACTCGATTCCAAGTTCAACAACACTTGGGGCAGCCACTTCTTCCTGATGCTGAGGTACTCCTGCAGACTGAACCAAAAACCCAGGGCCTTACTTGCGGCCAGCCCCCGACCGGATCCAGCGACTGGAGAATTCTAAAAAAATTAGACGTCATCCTGATCCAGTTGCAAAGACCCTCCCACTGGTTTCATCTGCGACAAAAATCGTTAGTGCCTGCAGCAGTGACAACACCGCCTATCTGTCCTTTGTTCTAGAGAATGGACAGAATCGACGAGCTTCATCCCCTTGGTTTCTAATTCCATTCTCTCCTCCCCGCCTGGCCAGCTGACCGCCTCTCCCTACGTGGAGGTAGTTTTGGTTACATTTTGATTCTCCCTACCCCTAATCCGCCCCCACTGTGAGGGCATAGTGCATGTATCAGTAGGTAAGCGATCCAAGCTTCGTAGACGCAGGGTGTGGGAAATACCCATGCTTCCCCGCTCGCCCCGTCTTCGGCTGGGATTGGCATCTTCACGCCGATCAGGTGAGCTCCTGATCACTCTCCTCTGCTAGTAGCATTATCTTTGCTGGCTTATTATTGCTTTCAATTGCCTATCAGATGGTGAGCGAGTGCCTGGTCTGGAATCCACCAAATCGAGTGCCACCGCGGAGCGAGTTGTGAGAGTGGTCCTACACCCCACGCCCTCGGCGTGCTGGCCGCCCGTCGAATCGGGCATCCCAGAACCTTAGGGGTTCAGCCCCAAGCTAGCCAAACCCATGGAATCTCAAGGTCTAACCTCGGAACCTCATCCCCCATCGTCGGTCCACCTACGGACCCGGGTGTGCGCTATGTGAGTGAGTCCGCCGTTCCATTCGTGCTTGCTTGCTAGGTCAAAGGAGTGGTTTCACATCACTCAATGCTTTAAGCCAGGCCTCTAGCTAATTTTCTCCCCCAGTAGGACACTACTACAAGGCAAGGGAGCCCACAGAAACTAGCCTAAAAATCATCTGAGTCGGGAACTCTACCCCACCTCCACTCCCAGGTGGGCCGACACACAGGAAAGTGTCACCCGGCTGCAACTAGTGGAGGCTCACTAGACACAGAGACTCCGAAACACCAGTGCTGAGGTACAGACTGGCTAAACATGCACCGTCGCACGTACCACTAAGCACAAACACAAGGCAGTGTGAGAGATTGCCGTAAAACTCTGGTCAAACAACTAGACCTGTTGACATAACGATCCTTGAGTCACAAGACTCGGGTCAAGATCGTTACACAAAGCGGTAATATGCTGCCAATCAGCCTAATCACTAAGAAAAACGCTGAGAATGGAAACAACACAGAATTGCTGGGTCCACATATTCGCATAACATGAATCATGGAAACCTATGGGATCACAAGGACCCTCAAAGCACGTGGACACGTAAATCGAGATAAAATAACAGCTCGAGATGTCGAAAACCATGTCTCGATCTCGATCCACACGAGATCTACGAGACATTCACAAGGTCATATGTCAACCACTGGATCTTACCAGGTTGACTAGAAACCAAATCCTAGTCAATTGTATAGCTCGCCTGGTTCTATATAAAGTTCCGTCGCGCCATGGGTAATCTTCCGCGCCCGGGACGTGACACCCTGATTGGAGATCAATCCTAGAGAATACGGTGGCGGATTGCAATTGATCAAATAAATCATCGATCCTCGACAGTGAATATTTATTTTTAATCGTAGCTTGATTCAACTGCTTGTAATCGATACAGACCTGCAAACTACCATCCTTCTTTTTAACAAATAAGACAGGGGCACTCCACGGGGAGAAACTGGGCTTGATGTAGCCTTTTTCAAGCAACTCAAGTAATTGTATTCTCAGTTCTGCTAACTCGGCTAGGGCCATGCGGTACGGTGTCTTAGCAAGAGGTGCTGTACCTGGAATCAATTCAATCACCAATTCTATCTCTTGCTCTAGAGGTAAGCATGGTAACTCATCAGGGAAGATGTCGGGAAACTCAGAAACTACTAGTATACTACTGACATCTTGCCGTGATGCCTCAAGAGCAACCACTGAAGTTAATAATCCCTGACACCCTGCATTAAGCAATCTATAGGCTCGAATAGTAGAAATAATTAAACGAGAGGAGCGGGATCGAATACCTAGAAAATAGAATACCGACTTCCCAGGTGGCTGAAAATAGACCTTCTTAGATCTTCAATCAACCAAAGTGCCATATTACTCTAGCCAATCCATACCTAGAATGACGTCATAGTCTGCCAACTGCAACACATATAATCTCACCGGTAATTGCCGATCACTAACCACAACGGGTGAGTCTTCGAGACACAATGGGGTCGCCATGAAATCCTCAGATGGCAATTCAACAATTAAATCACATGCCACTTCAATCATGGGCTCCTCAATACATGCAATGAAGTCCTCAGAAATGAAGGAGTGAGAAGCACATGAATCAAATAAAGCACGGGCTGCACAACCAAAAATAGTAATCATACCTTCGACAAGATTGGAAGCCATAGCTTCTGCCCGCGAAATATGGGTCACCTTGCCTTTTAACTTCCTATTGGCAGCTGCAGAGGACTGGAAGGAAGATGCTGCTGAAGCCTGAGGGTGAATTTGCTAGAACTATTGAGATGGAGGCGGTGGTGGAAGCGGAGGCCTGAATTGTGATTGATATGGCTGGGACTGAGCTGCTGGAGTGAACTACACTGGAATCGCTCGCAATGAACAACCTCTCACCACGTGACCCGACTGGTCACACCGAAAACACACCATCGGCAACGAGCATGGTTTGCCTGGGTGGCTGCCACCACACCGCGCACAACCCTTAAATTGGCTTTTTGCAGAAGTCTGTCACTGCTGGAAAGATGGAGCTAACTACTGTGTAGCACCAGACGAAGCCTGCTGGTCAAATCACTTCTTGAATCTCTTCTTATTCTTGAATCTTCTAAACTAGGATTTACCCAAAGAAGTAACACCACTTGCTGCTGGAGTGGTAGAAGGAAAACCTGGAGCAGGAGGCAGATAACCCGAAGGAAGTTGAACTATCGGCTGAACCGACACTGCCTGAGAGGGAATTAGGGATCTCGCCAAATCCAATTCCAACGCTACTGCAGCCTGGTATACTTCATTCATGTTAGTCACACGGGCAACGATCAGCGACTACCTCAACTTAGCACGGAGGCCATGCAGAAATTGCTCTGTCTTCAGTTTCTCATTTGCAAGCACATGGGGCGCATAATGGCGCAATTCCATAAATCTGTTCTGATATTCAAGCACTGACATTCCTCCCTGGACAAGCTATAAGAACTGGTGCATTTTATCCATGCGGAGACAAGCCGGGCTAAAGGTGAGTTCAAAGGTGGTGATGAACTCAGCCCACGAGATTTGCTAGAGTGGGTGAGATTGGAAAGAAATTTCCCACTCTATATTCCACCATGTCAACGTCGCGCCCTGGAGCTGAAAAGTACCGAGCATCACCTTTTCATCTTCCGTGCTTTCCATAGAACGAAACACGCGCTCGGTGGCGTCTAACCAAACTCTGGCGACATCCAGATCGGTCTGGCCATCAAAAGTCGATGGATGAAACAGCAAAAATTCCTTTAATGCACGTCCGCGACTACCAGGCGCATCCTCTTGAGCTGGAATCACGGGAGCTGGAGCAGGAACATCTTGCGGAACACTGCTTGCTTCCTGAGGAATCGGAGGTTTCGGACCGATTTGGGGCTTTAGATGCATGCTAGGGGTGTCGGGGGAGCTTCCCCCTTATTTTCCCCCTCATCTGTGGATGATCGGGGTGTGGAACGGGTTTTTAGGATTCTTCCCACCGTCCCATTCTCGGGTTGTTGTGGCGGCCCTTCAAGAGACCGCTACACTTGCTGTCGGCCCAAGGTAGGCGCGCCAGACTCTCTGGCGGCCTGAGGTAGATGCGCCAGAGGGTCACTATTTTGTCGACAGGGGTGTCCGTCAGCTAGTGGCCGTATGATAAACTACCAACTGTTGTAGCGGCTGTAGCTTCGGTCGCTACTTCTGATTTTGACCGTTGCATTTTGGGGTGCGTGTTTTGACCGTCGGGGTCACGTGCCCTCTAGTGGCCATAGGTACGCGCACCAGAGGGAGTCTAGTGGACCAAGGTCAGGACCGCCAGACCCAATGTGACTCATCTTCTAGTAGACCATGGTTGGGCTGCTAGACAAAAGGTCCGAGTCGATGGCTTGTTCATTGATTTCACCGATGATGATGAAGATCGACAGTAGGTTTGTTCATCGACTTGGGTTAAATGCTGAAGCAAAAGGGGTTTGTTTATTGATGGGGATGAAAGGTTCGAGTCGATGGTTTGTTCATCGATTTCGCGAATGATGACAAAAATCAACGATAGGTTTTGTTCATCGGCATGGGTTAAATGCCGAAACAAAAGAGTTTGTTACGACATAGGCATAAGGCATATGCCGATGGGATGTGGTGCATCTGTCACACATAGGGATTCCCGTGGGACATGAATAATAATTGAGGTAGAAGAAGGTTTCTTTCATCATCATTTTTTTTAAAAAAAAATCACATTACTGACTCAAGTGTCCTTTCAAGTTTTCACCGGAGCCAACTCCCTCTTACTTTTGCCCATGCGCCCTTTCAAGTTTTCACATGACGGGGTACCCAATTTTGCTCACAGTGCCCTTTCGGGTTTTCACCGCAGTCGGGTTATAGCTATTTTTGCCTGTGTCTAGGATGTCTGGCTAAGTCCAGCAAGGCACCTCTATTTTAAGCCTCATTTTTTTTAAGTAAACATATTCTCCATTTCCCAATAAGGTGTCTGGAGATGGTTTGTTTTGACTACTATCATCGAGCTGATGGCAAAACAAAGATGAGTTTAGTTGTCAATGATAGTTCATTCATTGACATTGGCTAAATGCCAAAGCAAAGGGAGGTTTAGTCATTAACAAGGATAAAAGGTCCAGGTTAACGGCCGTATGAAAGGCAGACTTCTGGTGGGACTTGTATGAATTGCGCCTGACAAGGTTGATTCGTCGGCAAGAAGCTAATGTCAATGCAAGGAAAGGATTTTAGGCAAGAGTCAGACGTGAGGCCAAAAATGGTGATAATGTGTAAACATTGGCTAGGGCACGAAGCCTTGCACCGAAAGAGGTATATTCATTGGCAAGGAGGTAATGCCAACACAAGGAACGAGTTTATGTGCCGATTCAGACGTAAGGTCTGCAATGACGATAATGTGTAGATAGCGGCTAGGGCACGAAACCTTGTGCCGAAAGAGGCATATTCATTGGCAAGGAGGTAATGCCAAGGTAAGGAATGAGTTTATGCGCCAATTCAGATGTAGGGTCCATAATGGCGGTGATGTGTAGATAGCAGCTAAGACATGAAGCCTTGCGCCGAAAGAGGCATATTCATTAGCAAGGAGGTAATGCCAAGGCAAGGAATGAGTTTATGCGTCGATTCGGACGTAAGGTCCATAATGGCGGTGATGTGTAGATAGCATCTAGGACACGAAGTCTTGCATCAAAAAATAGTATATTCATTGGCAAGAAGGTAATGCCAATGCAAGGAAAGAGTTTATGTGTCGACTCAGACATAAGGTCCGCAATGGCGATAATGTGTGTATATCGGCTAGGGCACGAAGCCTTGCGCCGAAGGAGGGGTATATTCGCAGGCGCGGGGATAGCGCCAGCGCAAAGGAAATGGTTTATGCACCAATGTGGACGTAAGGTCTGACATGGTGATATGTGTAAATATCAGCTTGGGCACGAAGCCTTTTGTCGAAAGATGTATATTCGTAGGCGTGGGGACGACACCAGTGCAAAGGAAATGGTTTATGCACCGATGTTGACATAAGGTCCAACATGGTGACATGTGTAAAAACATTGGCTTGGGCATGAAGCCTCTTTCCAAAAGATGTATGTTCACCGACGTGGGGATAATGCCAGCGCAAAGGAGATGGTTTATGCACCCATGTGGATGTAAGGTCCAACATGGCGGTGGGTGTGAATGTTGACTCGGGCACGAGGCCTTTTGTCGAAAGATGTATGTTCGTAGGCACAAGGATAATGCTAGCTCAAAGGAAATGGTTCATGCACCAGTGTGGTCGTAAGGTGCAACATGGTGATATGTTAATGGTAGTCCAGTGGGACTATGTGGGGTTCTCAAGGAACTTTTGGATTGGTGTATAGTGGGGGGGCTTTTACAATAGTGGGCCAACAGCCTCGGGTTCGGTCTGAGCTGGGTGTGTATTTTGGAGAGCTCGGCCAAGGCAGAGTGTCACTAGACCAAGTTACATTTCGGTCATTCTTTGAATGCCGGCGTGGCTGCATGATACAGCTTCAGGTGTTTCCCATTGAGAGGGGAAAACTGAACTACCCCCTTGTGGTCTACGAGAACGTAGGCACCACCTTCATAGATTCAGTGGATAACATAAGGTCCTACCCAGTTTTCAACCAACTTCTCTTTGGGGTTGGAGGCCATTATTTCTCTTCTTTTGACCATGACCAAGTCACCCATCTTGAATTATCGCTCCTTGACCAACTTATCAAAAGCACAGGCTATACGAGCTTGGTAGAGTTGCATGTTCTGTTGCGCCCGGACGCGCTTTCCTTCGAGCTCAGCAAGCTCCTCCAGTCTCCTTTTGACGTTTGTTTATTCACCGCTTGCCAAGCCGTGCTGAATAGTGACTCAAAGTGAAGGCACCTCTAGCTCTATTGGCACCATTGTCTCTGACCCGTACACCAGGGAGAATGGTGAGCAGTTGGTTGGGGTTTTGTAGACTGTACAATATGCCCATAGCATCTCGTACATTTTCTCTTCCCAGTCTCTCTTACTAGAGCTGACGATTTTTGCTAGCAGGGTGCAGAGGGTCTTGTTGAATGCTTCTGCAAGCCCATTGGCCTGAGGATTGTAGGGGGATGATGTCCTCCAATCAATTTTATACTTGTCGGCTAGCCTGTACACCTTTTGGTTTCTAAAATGGCTGCTATTGTCAAAAATAATTTGGCTGGGGACCCCGAACCAGAATATTATGTACTGACGGAAGAACCTAGCGACCAGCTCCCCTGTCACTTCTCTTAGTGGCACGGCCTCCGCCCATCTGGAGAAGTAGTCTGTGACTGCTAAAATATATTTACATCCCGATGAAGATGTTGGCAAAGGTCCCACCACATCCATGCCCCATTGGGCAAATGGCCAACTTGGGATAGTGGGATGTAATGGCACCGGTGGTCTTCTAGGCACGGTGGCGTGCTCTTGACATTTCTGACATGACTTAGCAAATTTACAGTAGTCATCAAATATAGTGGGCCAATAGTAGCCTAATTTTTTTATTTCGATCTTCATCTTCGGACTGACCTAGTGCGCCCTGGCTGACCCGGCATGAACTTCTTTCATCACAATCCATGCTTCTTCTATAGACAGGGAATAGAGTAGAATCTTCTTTTGTGCATCTGCCACTATTTGGAACAAAGATCCGCTCCTCAGCTCACAAGAGTCTTTGACTCTAAGCAATTTCATTCTTTGTTCTTTCTCCTTTGGTAGCTGCTAGTGCTGGAACCATTGCAGGAGGTTCTCTCGCCAGTCAGGCTACTGGATTTCTTCCGTAGCCATCACCTCATTTGCTTCTTTATGGAGCAGGACCTCTATCATGCTGGGGACCTGACATCTATTGATCACGGTTATATTTAGGCTTGTGTCTTGTAGGATTGCCATGGAACTGGCCAGCTTCGCGAGGGCATCTGCCTGAGTATTTTGTCGTCGATTTATATGTTTAACTATGATGAAATAGAACTTCGCCATCAAGCGCAACACCAAATGGTGATATGGAAAGAGTTCTGGCTTTCGCACCTCGAATTGCCCTTCCACTTGTTTTACGACTAGCATGGAGTCCGCGAACACTTCAAGCATTCAAATTTCCATGGACAGAGTAATTTGCAGCCTAATAATCAAGGCTTCATATTCTACTTTGTTGTTCATGCAGGGCTTGCTTATCGATCAGGAAGTATACATGACCTCCCCTTCGGAGGACTTCAAGACTATGCCTACACCAACTCTTACTCTGATAGGTCCAGTGGCTGGGGTATCAATTCTGGACGGACCATTGAAATACAACTGCCACAAGGCAGGCTGTACTTGGTCTATTTCAAGGGTCTCATCTTTAGAAAGTTCTATCTCAAGCGGACAATCCTCGGGCACCAGGTGTGTAGCGAAGAAATCTGCGATACCTTGACCTTTGACAGCTTTTTACGGCACATAGGAGATGTCAAACTCCATATGAATCACCGTCCATTTGCCTAAGCGGCCTTTGAGTGCCGGTTGGGAGAGAATATATTTCAGCAGGTCTGCTTTGGATATCAACTTTATTTCATGCAACAACATATAGTGCCAGAGTTTCTTGACCGCGAAGACTAGTGCCAAGTAGACTTTCTCAATGAAGGTGTATTTTTCTTCAGTCCTGACCAGCCTTCGACTGAGATAGTAGAGGGCTTGTTCTTTTACCTTCTTCATTATTCTGGGCCAGCATTGCCCCCAGAGAGTAATGGGTGGCTGCTATGTAGTAGGCCAAGTGTTCATGTGGCGAGCCTTGCCCATTGAACTTTTACAATTTTGGGGCTTTTGGGTAATCTGGCAGAAGTTTTTTGAACTGATGGTGAATGGGATCTGGCACGCTATACAGATCAACGGTGACCGTGCCCTTACCATGTCGAGCAAACTTCGCCTCCACAATTCGTTCAATCATCTGCCTCTGAGTCATGAGACTTCTGCAGCGGGAGTGGCAGACGATCGCACATTGGCCTCATGTTGCGGCGCTTCAAACTCCGCCGTTACTGGTAACTTTGCCGCGGTAACTGACACGTTGGCCATGGCTGGAATGGGAGGCGACTGT
This sequence comes from Amorphophallus titanum, assembly GCA_024336825.1. NCBI lineage: Eukaryota > Viridiplantae > Streptophyta > Magnoliopsida > Alismatales > Araceae > Amorphophallus > Amorphophallus titanum. The sequence continues at coordinate 2,672,640 of JANBPO010001371.1, read as the reverse complement.
TGTTCCAACCCAGTGGGCGCCGTTTGAGGCTGAATATGAATCTCGTTTTCACGCAATAATGCTTGCAAGAGGTTCTTGAGTTCTTGATTTTCGCGTCGGAGTTCTTCCAACGTGAGAGTTTGAGCCTCTCTTCCAAGATCTTCATCGTGCTCGGGGTTACTGTCCGCATCGACACTATCGACACTATGTACTCGAGTTGAGATGTTCCGACTGCGGGTGTCTACTACATTTGCGCAAGAACTCGAGAGACGGGCCTTGACTTCCTTAAGGTCTAGAGAGGCTGATTCAACTCTCCCGAGATGTCCTCCGGCTGCTTGTCAGTGGAGGACATGTAGTAGGTAAACACTTTGACAGTGTCGTTGGTCACTTGAACCACTCGCTTCTTCCTGAGCGGCTGTCTAACAGGCTTAGGTGCCATCCCTAGTCTGTCAAAAATTAACACTCGGGACGTAGAAGCCTGTGCCAAGTAATCCTCGTCCGTGTGCGTTGAACTGGCCTACGGAGAGGTTGGCCGAACTTGCTTACGAGCTCCCTAGCGTTTTCGCCCTTGCGGGCATTGGGTCTGAGACCTCTGAGAGGTCGGGAGCTTATCTTGATGATGGATTCGGTTTCGCAGTTGCTGTAGCTCCGACATGTAGACGGGCCTTTTTGACCTTGCCCGTTTGATGGGTTGGGCCTCCTCTTTGGTGACCCAGATCTTCTTTATCTGGAGCTAACGCTCCTCAGTCGGATTGCCCCCTGATTTTAATGGAGATGATACGACGGACTTCTTCAGTCTCGCTCCGTCCTTTCGGACTTGCTGGAGAAGCTCGAAGTGATTGGAAATGGAGATGGTCGGGACCTGTCTATTCTGATGTATAATCGACTCACCTCCGTCGAGCCGAATGCAAATATTTCCGACAATAACAGTCTTGCCGGAACGTGATGTTGCCGCCACAGACTTAGCGCCTTTATGGCTATATCACTGTCCTTGTTGAGCAAGGGCAGCATCAGAAGTGGCCGCTACAGACTCAGTGTTTTCGTGGCTGCAGCGTTGCCCCTCGTTGAGTAGGAGCAACACCAATGGCGCTGTTGCGGCGGCTATGCTGTCCCGGTTGAGCAGGGACGGCACCTCTGAGGGTGGCCGTTGAAGCTTTGGCGCTGTTACGGCTCCGATGTTGTCCCCGTTGAGCAGGAAGAGTACCAATGGTAATTTGGTTGACCGAGAGAACCCGACCAATTGCTTCGTCAGAAGGTCTGGCACCTTCAGCCTTCGACTGGATGACCGATTTGACTCGTCAGTTGTTGGGGCAGAAGGCCTGACACCTCCGGCCGCTGGCTTGGTGGCCGAGAGAAGTTAGCTAGTTGTTGTGACAATGGGCCTGACACCTTTAGTTGTTGTTGTTGAAGGCCTAACACCTCCAACAGTTGCAGGGTTGGCTTGAGAGACCCGACTGGTTGTTGAGGCGGAAGGCCTGACACCTTCAGTCGTTGGTATGTGGGCCCAGTTGGCTCGGCCAGTAGTTGGGGCCGAGGGCTTAGAGCTTCCAACGGTTGCAGTAGCAGGCGCGATTGAACTGGCTTCAGCCACAGTAACAATGCTTAGAAAGAAAGGCGAGCCGACGACTGGCGAAAAGTTGCCGAACACCAAAGGGGTCGCTAGATATCCGAACCTGGCGTGATTGGCGATGACCTGAGGTCCGTATGTGACAGCGGCCTTCGTCTCCTTACTGTTGTTGGCTTTGTTGGTGGTGGTGCGTAGCACGAGCGGAGTAACGTGCGAATGCACAAAGAGCCCTCAAGTGAGCAAAGGGTGTGTCCTCCTCTTTTCGTCCTGTAAAAGGAGGAGGGGGAAGTCCCTCGCCAATTTGGTTGTAATTTGCTACTGGATTTTCTAGCCATGACCTCTCTTTAATCATGACAAGGTCGCTCTTTTTGAATGCTCTTTGTTTTACATGCTTATCATAGGCTCGGGTCATTCGGGACCTGTAGGTGTTTGTAAGCTTCCAATCTCTTGCCTTCTAGATCAGAGAGCTCTTCAAGTCTTCTCTGTATCTCGTCTTGTTCATGAGCTTGGAGATCGGCATGCAAGGCTACCCCGTAGGAAGACATTTCAATCTCAACTGGGACTACGGCTTCTGTCCCATATACTAGAGAGAAGGGTGAACAACCGGTAGGAGTCTTGTACACAATCCGGTACGCCCAGAGAGCTTCATGAATTTTCTCTCCCCAGTCTCTTTTGCGGCTGCCAACTATTTTGGCAAGCAACTTGCAAAGAGTCTTGTTGAATGCTTCAGCTAACTCATTGGCTTGGGGGTTATTTATTGTCGAAGTTCTCTAGTCTATGTGAAACTTGACTGCCAGTGCATATATTGTCCTATTTTTGAATGGCGTGCCATTGCCTGATATAATTTGACTTGGCGTGTCGAACCTATATATAATATTATGTTTGATGAACTGAGCGACTGCTTATTCTGTGACCTCTTGTCGGGGGACTGCTTCGGCCCAACGAGGAAAATAGTCTGTTGCGGCCAATATAAACTTATGGCGTTTAGAGGATGGAGGGAAAGGTCCGACAATGTCCATTCCCCATTCTGTAAATGGCTAAGTGGGGGCTGTTGGGTGTAGCGATCCCGACGGCTTCCTCGGTACCGGACCAAAGGCTTGGCATTGGTGGCATGTGCGGACATATTGATTGCAGTTCTCATACATTGTGGGCCAATAAAAGCCTTTAAGCTTTATATTGATCTTCATTTTATCTCCAGCTTGATGAGCACCGCAAAGCCCTGAGTGGACCTTGTGCATGACTATTTTAACTTCCTTGGGCGAAAGACAACGGAGGAGAACCGATTTATCCTTCTCATGGACCAGTCTATATACTTGGTCGCCTATTAGCTGATAGGACGCTGCCCTGTGCAGGAATTGGATCCTTTGGGCTTGGTTACGAGGGAGACGACCATTCTTTATGTCGATAATGGGCTGACGCCAGTCGTATTCCTCATCCTGATTAGGAATACCTTCTTCCAGGGTATTGACCTCAGAAATTGCGGGGTCAACATCTTCATCCAGGACATTTGGCATAAGCCTCCTATGCCGAACATTTATGTCCACTTCTCCTTTAGGAGGTAGCTTTATAGTAGAGGCTAACTTGGCTAGGGCATTTGCCTGGGAATTCTTACTCATGGGCACATGGTTTATCTCAAAGAGATAGAATTTCTCCTTCAAGCTTGTAACGGCTGTGTGATAGGGTACTAACTCTTGCTTATGCACGTCATAATCACCTATGAGTTGCCGTATGACGAACTGCGAGTCACCGTAGACTTTAATGCATTTGATTTTCATTTCTATGGCTAGTTGAAGCCCAATGATCAGCGCCTCATACTCTGCTTCATTATTTGTCAACGGCTTCATGAGGGCACAAGAATTGTGGAGAATCCCCCCTTGAGGAGTGACAAAGACGATGCCGGCCCTTGAAGCGAGGGTGGTTGCCTAGTTAGCCTTCTTAGTTGTTCGGGAGGCGTCATCAAAGTAGAACTCCCAGTATGGCACATTAATGGCCAGGGATTCTTCCCCTTTTTGCATTGGGCTGCCCTCGGTTTGTTCTTCTGTTCCCGATTGGGATAAAAGCGTTTCTTCATCGGATAATTCAATGTTAAGTGGAGAATCGGCTGGAATTAGGTGTGCTGCCAGAAACTCTGCCATTCCTTGTCCTTTGATTGCCTTTGGGGGTACAATCGCTATGTCAAACTCTATAAGGAGTAATGCCCATTTTCCCAGCCGTCTCGACAACACAGGTTGTTTAAGAAGAAACTTAAGAGGGTCGTACTCTGAAATTAACTCCACCTGGTGTATAGGAGGTAATGTCTTAACTTCTTGACGGCGAACACCAGTGCCAAATATACCTTCTCCATTGGAGAATAGCGGTGTTCGGGGCCGACCGGCTTTCTACTAAAATGGCATAAGGGTTGCTCTTTGACTTCTTCATTTGTTTGTGCGAGTAACGCTCCCAAGGAGGCATCCATCTTCTTTCTTCTTCCTCTTCTTTCCCGTTGGAGACCCCCACACCCCCTTTGTGACCGTTGCTTCCTCTCTCCCCGTTCGAGCTTGCGACGCTTCCTCCTCCTCCGGCAATAGGTGTCGGATCAAGGCGGCAGTGCGGTGTCAACGACGGTGGCGAGGTGATCGAGACAGTACCATTCTCGTGGCGTGGGAGTGCCATTTGTGTGCGGCCAAGATTTGGGGATCGGGGGTGATCCGACAGATTTCGGCCTTCCTTGACGTAGGGGGACAGATCCTTGCCCGCTTTACAGCATCCCATGATTTCTAGGTTGTGGGGAGGTCGAGAGGGGCTTGTTTCATGCCAGGAAGGGAAATCGCATGTGCGGGGTGTGAGCATCGGATCTCATGATTTGTGCGATTTTTTGTTAGTTTTTGGGCTCCGTTTAGTGCTAGAGGGGCAGGGGAAGGATTCCCTTTTGTTTCCCCTTCACCAGGGGGTGAATGGGGCATCGGATCAAATTTTCCGCGTGTGTTTCGCAAATCGGGCTCGGCCTAGTAACGCGGCGGTCATCAGGGTCGCGTTCATGACGAACGCGACGTGTCGTTCGAGCGAGTTCATCAGGGAAGATGAACAGTTTGGCGGTTGGGATCGCGCCCGCCCGACCGAGCGCGATGATGGAGATCGCGCCCACCAGGGACACCGCGTTAGTGACGTGGCAGAGGTGAGCAGTGTGTTTGTCTGAGCGTGTCTGGGGTTTTGACCCAGATTGCGCCCCTCGTGGGCGCCGCAATTCGTGGGATCGCGCCCCTCGTGGGCGCTGCATCCATCAGGATCGCGCCCATAGCGTTGGGCGCGTTCTCATGTTAACACGCCCACCGCTAGGAGCGCGTTGTCAGGATCACACCCTGACCTTTGGGCGCATTAATGTCGCGCCCCTGGTGAGGGTCGCATTCCTGTTGCCTTCCGATCCGTGCTTCACTTCGGCAGTTTAGCCTCCGGTCGAGCTAGTTTTTGGGTCCTTGTGGCATATGGCCCGAGGGTTGCCTTGAGCACCCAGTGTGAGCCATAGGTGTGCCTAGGGGTCTCCAGAGGAACAGTTACCTCGGTTGGTGTGCCGCGTGACTTGAGGGACAAATGGACCTCATTCGTGTCCCCGACATCCATATTCCTCGTTTGTTTACCGAGAGTTGACGTCAGTACGTAGGGCTGCCTCTGCACCTTGTTAGTGACTAGCCGGTAGTTTCCGTGAGTCAGAGTCTCACCTCCAGTGACACGTCCACTAGTCGTAGCCTTCTTACGGCACGCGTGTGCTGACCCACCCGGGAGTGGTGGAGCGGCTTACCCGAGAGAGACGGTGAGTAGGCTGGTTACCGTAGGGCCCCCGCGCACAGTCGAGTTCGGGCTCGGGGGGAATTACCAGCTAGAGGACAGGCCTAGGGCATATGGTCTGAGTGTACACACAGGGCTAAGGGCTTCAGACCCGCACTGACGAGCACGACCTCAGCTAGTCCGTGTTTTGTGGTACTTCTGGTTACTGAGCATGTCTGAGTCTCACGCTCGGGACGCTGTAGCTAGACACTTGTGACGAGACGTCAGGGGACGCATTCGGTCATTCTTCTGGTGGGCGGTACTCCCGTCACGTGACGTAAGTTGTTGTATTCCATGCTTCTATTTTCGTCTGCCAGGCGAGATTTTGTGTGTTGCTTCGGGAGCATTTTCACAGTCGAGGTCTGGGGTTTTCGGTGAGCGTCATTGAGGGCTTTTCCCTAGATAGCGTTGTATTCACGACGGTGAGGTCGTGACCGTGTTCCTGACCGCGTGGTTTCGACATGGGCCCTTCTGTGAGGGCAGGCCTCTGCGACTGAGGTGTCGTGATGTTTTCCTAATAGAGTGGCTAGGGCAGTTTGTGTCTGGTGGTCCCTGTGTGGAATCGGGATGTCAGGTGCGTGACTTGGTTGTCCCCCGATGGGAGACCGAGTCGTGTTTTCTGGTACAGTGAGAGTAGTTGTAGAGCTGAGGTTTTACTGGCCACCATAGTTACTTTCTGACTGTTACTGTCTTTACTGTAGTTGCTACTTTTCGTGCCACCATTGTTTCTCAGTTGGGGTTCCGCGGGATCCCTACTGAGCCAGTGACAGGAGGCTCACCCCAGGTTTTCAGGTGCGGCGGTTCTTCCTCGAGGTTCGAGGTTGGCATTGCAATTGTTTGACATAGTGTTGCCATCATCAAAAAGGGGGAGACTGTTGCATCTCTACTATTTTGATGATGTCATACACTATTTGTCAACATCTTGTTTGATATGTCATTTAATTACTTTTAATTACTATGCTTAACTTTAGAGTCTTTTGCCTTAAGATTCAATGCATTGTTCATCAGTGTGCGTATCATACTTGTGCATTTTCCTATTTTATTCACTCTTCGTGTCCCTACATTTTCCTCTCTTTAAGCACTCTTTGTGTCCATGCATCCACTAACCCCATGCATATTAAGTCAGTGTACGTTGTTCCTTCAAAGCCTGTGCACATTGTCCAAAGTCCGTGCATGTTTGGGCCTGTGTGTTGCCTGACTAGTCTGTGCAAGTCTTAGCATACACTTAGAGTCAGAGCAACTCCTGTAGCAAGTTCGAACTATTGCGCCCCTTTTAGGCTAAGTCAATCCATGGTCCGTGCAACTCTTGTAGCATGTCCATGCATATACAGTCTTAAGCTAAGTCCAAGTCTTAGCATACACTGTAGCAAGTCCTTGCATATAGAGTCTTAGGCTCAACCCATGGTCCATGCATACACTGTAGCAAGTCCATGCATACACAGTTTTAGGCTCAATCCAAGTCAGAGCAGACACTGTAGCAAGGTCAGAGCACATCTGCCTTAGCCATGTAAAGTCTGAGCTACACTTCAGCAAGTCCGTGCATGGTCCGTGCACACTCATAAAGTCCGTGCACATTCCGCCGGCTTTCATGGGTTGTCCAAGTCCGTGGATGAACAGTCCACTGCATAGCAAGTCCATGCATGTTCTGGCCTAAGTCAGGTCCTTGCACATCTTTACCAGGCCCTTGCACATCTTCACCAGGTCCTTGCACATCTTCACCAAGTCCTTGCACATTCTCATTAAGTCCTTGCACATTTTACTAAAGTCCATGCACGACTTCACAAAGTCCGTGCATGTCAAACTCCGTGCATACCATGTCTGAGCAGCCAAGTCCTTGCATGTCCTTACTAAGTCCGTGCACATCTTCACATAGTCTGTGCATGTCAAACCCGGTGCATATTTCTTATCAAAACACATTCGTGCACATTTGTTCATTATGCATCCGCGCACATTGTGCATCCGTGCACATTGTGCACCCGTGCACATTGTTTTGAGTTCAAGACCTTGCATATTCTTGTAAACCAACTCCGTGCACATTCATTAATTGTGCATCCGTACACATTGTGCATCCGTACACATTATCTTGAGTTCAAGTCTTTGCATCCTCTTATAAACAAGTCCGTGCACATCTAGGCACGCCTTGCAACTAAGTCCGTGCTCATTGCTTCAAGTCCGAGCACATCTTCAAGACATCTTCAAGTCCTTGCACATTCCCGTAAACAAGTCCATGCACGTTGTGCACAATTCACTCTTATAAGTCCGTGCATGTATAGTGTCTACATATGAACCTCTTGCTTATTCTGTGCTGACTGAGTGTTCTTTAACATAATAGGGATTTTATTATTCTTTGAATGTCGATCTGAAAAGGAATTAGGGCACATGATCCGAGGGTCTAGGTCCCTGACACGTGGCACAGAGGCCTGATCAGTTCTAGAAGATTCTCAGGGCTGGAAGCATGGTCTCCCCACTCCATTCTCTCAACAAGCTCATATATAAATAGAAAGAGCTCGTACGAACAAATTACAAGACGAAGAATCAAGACTGAGAGAGAGAGTGAGATAGAAAAAGAAGAGGTGGGTTGAAGAAGAGAAGTGTACCGATGGCCCTTCGTCAATGTTGAAGAAAAATCTCCACATCTGAGACAATGTGAGAAGAGCCTAGAAAGAGAAGAGAGAGCCCGATTGAAGTTCTTGGTCCATTGTTGTCTCTGCCTCTATGGAAGCTACATTGCTCTCTTGTTTGAGAGTTCGTTTGATTGATTCTATTTTTTCATCTTCGAATTTACTTTCCATTTCGCTTTCATACAATCTTGTTACCCTCTGAGGGTGTTCAGAGGAAGGGAGAAGGTCTCCAGGTTTCCTCCATCGTGTTGGAGGAAGAGAGGGTTGTCCCTCTGGTTTGTGAGTTGCTAGGTGCAGCTTACTGGGTTTCCCTTTGCAGGTTGCAAAGGAAGGGAGGTAGGTCCTCCAGCGGGTTTTCTACTTCTGGGACTACATGTCACATTTTCCTCTATTCTTTATTATTTTTCTTAGTCGATTAAAGGCTTGGCCCCTTGACCCTCTATCAAGGTTAGAAAGGACATCCCCTTGCTTATTGAGTAAGGGGCCAAGCCGGGCAGATTAACTAATTTGTTTGCTTAAGTGTGAAAGGTAGGGATAGGAAAGGTGCAAACACACAAGAGTATACAAAAGGAGCCACTCAGGTAACATCGAAATCTCATACATATGCCTAAATATCTATGTACAAAGGTGAGGAAGTGGTATATAATAATCTCCCTAGCTCTCAGCACCACTCTCCTCTCGTCGCTCGCTGCTCTCCGCCTCACCCCTATCTCTACGAGGAGCCTATGGAGGCCTCATCAACCTCTGGCTGGAAGCTGACCTCTCGGCTCGAGCATGGTCCTCATCCTCTCTCCTCTACTGAGTAGAGGAACCCGCCAGATAGCTGGTACCAGAATAGGCGCTGGGTCGCCCCTCGGCTCGTGCTCGCTCCCGGCCTCTCCGGTAGCACTCCTCCGCTACTCTCGCACGCTCCTCGGCTGCGCCAAGGCGGAGTCTCAGCTCAGATAGCTCTCGCTCCTGCTCGAGCCACTCCTCGCGCTCTCTCAGTCGGTCTCTCCTCTCGACCTCTAGGAGGATCCGCAGCTCCACTACATCCCGGGGTAGCGTCTTGGTCTCTCGGCACCTCCTCTCAGCCTCCTCCAACTCCGTAACCCGCTGGTCGCGGATCGCGAGCTCAGTGCCAGCCAAAGTAGCTCGAGTGAGCGCATCCTGCAGCTCTGCAACCTGCATTATTCGGCATCATCAGCATAAAGTTACATGATCAAGTAACCGTGGATGGCGTTTCGAATGCTTACCCGCTCGGCTAGGTCGCGCTCCACCGCCTCGGCACGCGCAACGACTCCTGTAAGTCGCACCTCTAGCTAGGTGATCTCCGCGGTCGGGTCCCTCGAACTCGAAGAGGCACCTCCTACTCCTCCTGTTGCCACCCCCTACTGGGCATGCTGCATTTATTGAGATTGTCAGTGGCTAAACATCAAAAATTTAGGAACAATTAATAGCATATAGCAAATGCATACTTACCAGAGTCTCCAGATTCGCTAGCGTGGTCGCCAACTGGGCCTCCACGCTGTAGAGACGGGCATGAAGGTCCACTGTCGCTGCATCTTGCGCATCCTACATAAGCCATTCTTTAGTTTCGTATCTCAAAAGCATATAAGTTTAAAAAGCATTCATACATACCCCTCTTGGCCTCATCTAAGGTTGGTCCGCGTATGTCTCCCAGTACCACTGTAGGTATGCTGAGCTGTCTGGTGCGTGGGAGATGACTGGGATCCCGCCTCGCTGCCAGTCGGTGAATTGCTCCGGGAACCACAGCTGCCAGTTCGTCGTGGTCATCTGCCCTCGGGTCTTCCACCCGATCCAGCGAGGCTCGGCTATCTCAACCCACTCCTGGTGCAGGCCGAGTGTCCTCATCACCAGCCTAACCCGTAGCCGCACAATCTCGTTCAGGCAGTGAACCTAGAGGTCACGCCCAAAGCGAGGTCGGCCCGCTACGACCCAAGGCTGGCCCTCATCTGCCATCCCCTGGTATGATCTCCACACCACCTGCACGCATATCATCATATCATCATAAAGCGGGAAAATAGAACAAATTGCATTATATTTATAAACATACCAGTGAAGGGGGGTAGTCTCGGAACTCCCGTCGAACGACCATCAGCTCGTAGGTGTGAGGCGCTCTGGTCACGAACGGAAGCCAACGTCATGCCAGTGGGTAGGCAGCCTCGCCTCCAGGTCGGGGGCCGACTCGGTCCATCGACATGTAGAGGTGACTCCACACCTGCATTCATTGGCATTTATTAGACGCATGCATAATCACATTCATAATCATCACAAGCATTTAACTAAAAATGACAAAAGAGAAAATGCATACCTAAAGAAAAGGTGAGAAGCCGCTGACAGTCGCCTCATGACATGTCCCCATAGACAGGTTGGCTATCAGGTGCGCCAGCAGGGTGGCTCCCTAGGCATACCGCCCCACTCCTTCTAAGTCCCCCAGGACACTCAGGAATCTGCAGTTGATATCATCTCCCTTCGTCCCCAATAGTAATCTCCCGAGCATCAGAAATAAGAACCTCCTAAGATCCATGTCTCACAAAAAAGAATAATAATAATTTATATATATTACCCATCTCTCTCACCCCTGTGAGAGAGAACGCCTCGCTCTCTCTGTCTCTTTCAGCCCATCACCCATGATATTTCATTTTCTTATCTCCCGCACACCTCTTGCTTCTCATCTCTTCTCTCTTCGTATCCCTCTCTTCCAATAACTATACCATGTCCCCATCTCTCTCTTTCAACTTTCTCTCACCAACCGAACACACGCGCACTCCGATCACACAACCCACAAGGCCCACCCATAACCCATCTATTAAACACACACAACCAACTTCTCTCTCCGGTTGGCCGTTCTCTCTTTCTCTCTCTCCCTCCCACGCATCCCTCTCTCCCCCTCTCTCTTTCTTTCTCTCTAACTCGCGACACCACCACGCCGGCCACCTTCCTGCGAAGACCCCCAACCCAGCCGCAAGCTGCTGCCGGACGACCTCCACACGTACTCCCACTCCCTCTCTCTCACTCTCTCAGCCCTCAGGCCTGCGAACCCAACAACCCCAGCCACGCCGCCGTCGGTGACCCATCTCCACCCCTCCTCCACTCCACGCCATCGTCCCTCGCCGGTGTCAACCTCTCCCTCTCCTCACACCACAGCCGCTCGCCTCCCTTCACGCCGGCAACTCTCTCTGCTAACCACGGCGGCCACCCACGCCAACACCTCTCCCCACCTCCACAGACCCTCTCACCGGTGCACACCCACTGCCACTGCCGTCGTCGTGGTCACCCCCCCTTTTACTCTCCCTCTGCTTTCTTTATACCACCGCAGACCCTTCTCTCCACCTTTTCTCCTCTGCTCTCTTTACGCCACCGCTTGCACCCCCTCTCTGCGGAGCCAGTCCCCACCATCGCGGTCGACCTCCCTGCGAACCCCCCACCCCACGCCGTCTTACCCTCTGCCCCTCTCGCGTCGGCAACGCCGCAGCCCTCCGGCCATCCAAGCCTCCACACCCTCCACCGGACGTGACCCCCTGCACCACCTCCGCAAGCCACCACCATCGGCAGAGCATCCACGCCCCCTGCCTCCCCAACTCACCTCTAACCCACGTCCCCCCACCGTCGTGGCCAACCTCACCTCACCACCCCCTCTCACTGTGTCGGCCCAACCCCACGCCGCTCTCCTACTCCCACCTCTTCACGCCCGCCGTGACCTCCCTGTCGACACACCGCCGACCACCTGCCGCCCTCCGGCCATCTTACCTTCACCTCCATCGGATGCCCCTCGCCCCCCTCACTGCCTGCACCCACCTTCCCTCTCTCATTCTCTCCCACCGTGAGACCACCCCAGCCCAACCTGCTAACCACCCCTCTCTTCGCATGCACTGAACCCACCTCCGACCTCCCCAGCAGTAACCGCCGCGATCCCTCCTCCGGCGAACCCCACACCACCGCCTCCTCACCGCGACAGCTCCCCCTGCTGCACCGACCTCACCATCTCATCTCTGCTTACCCCACGACACCAGCTCCACCTCCGGCCACCCCCGCCGCGAGCCTCACCTCCTCTTCGCCGTGCCATCCCTCTCTCCCCATCTCCCCATCTCCCCATACCGCCGTAGCCTCCTCCGTCGACGCTGCCGAACCCCCCTCCGGCCACCTCACGACGCCGCCGAACCCCCTGTCATCGGCCTCCTCCGTCGTGAACCCCCCCATGCACGCACCCTCTCTTCTCTCCTACACACCACCCTCCACCTCTCTCTTTCTCTCTTTCTCTCACTCTCTCTCTCCCTCTCACGTAACTCTCTTTCTCTTAACCCTCTCTCTCTCTTTCTCCACTGAACAGGGCCTCTCCTCTCCCCACACATACCACCGTCGGAGGCCCTCTCTCCACATCTCTCTCCCCGCCTGCATGCCCCTCACCCTCTCTCGTCGACCATCGAGCACCGCCCAGCCGCAACCACCTCCCAACGCCACCGTCTCCCTCCTCACAGTCGCGGCCTACCTCCCTGCGAGCCCCTCTCTCCCTTGTTCCCACGCCTGCTGCCCTCACTCCCTTTGGCCACCTTTGCAACCCCGCAGCCACCTCCACGCAACCCCCCCCCCCCCCGCCGCTCTCCATCTCCCTCACGCGCTGCCACTGACCACACCCACCTCCGGCCACCTCACGACACCACAGAACCCCCCTCCAATCGACCCACGTTGTCGTTCCCCCTTTCGTAGCTCCTGAGTTGAGAATACTTCTTCCCAATTATTCTTCAGTTTCTCGACTCGTGGACACTGCAGTTGCATTGTACTCTTCACCAGGATCATTTCGGCTATTTTTACGGATTTTTAAGCCTTGGTTAGGCATTTATTTAGAATTGTTAAAGAATTATTGAAATTAATGGGCATAATTGTAATTCCAAAAACTTGAGGGGTTAAAATGTAATTTAATGATATTTTTCAAAAAAAAGAAGATAAAAACATCACACGTTTTAACTCACCCCTCTCCCTTCTCTCTCCTCACTCTCGACGCCACTCTCTCTCTCCCCCTCTCTCTCTCACTCAAACGCTCTCTCTCTCCTTCTCTCCCATTCTCTCCCGATTTTGGGCGAAATGATGTCAGACCGGAGCGTGGAAGGCGTCGTTGGAATAGGCTCGATGAGTAGGTCGAGGTGGTACCCTCTATTCCACGGTTTGGGGAGCGTGGAGACGAGACGGGTCGAGTAGAGCCGCGACATCTCGTCATCCGATCTGCACCGTTTTACAGGCCTCGTCGCGATCGAGGTAGGGGAATGTGTTCCTCGTCTTACCAGGAGCGTTTTGACGCCTCATGCGTCGCCAATGGCAGACATTTTTCTCATTTTTCGTGTAAATTTCTTTTTGGTGAATTTTAGGCCTAATTTGGACTTTTTCTTCTCCTCTCTCGGTTTTGATCGAAACGGTCACTGATCGAGGCACGGGAGGTACTGTTGGGAAGGTTGTGTCGCGAGAATCGTGTGGACATCCTTCTTCCCTCGATCCACGGAGCGTGGAGGCGCGTGAAGCCAGAAGGTCGCCATTGCCTTCGTCGTCTATTCGACATCGAATCGGCTTCCTCATCGTGTCAGAGGTAGGGGGATGGACTCTCTTCCTCACTACGATCATTTCCACACCACTTGTACATCCATCCATGGCCGTTTGGCCCAATTAATGTCCATGTTTAGTTTTTCCCAAAAATATGCTACAAACATGTTAAATGACATTTTTAATTATTTATGGGCATGTTAATTACATTTCTAGTTTTTGTGGGCTTGTGTAGATACATGGCATGGTTTGTATTTCATTTTTACAAGTTTCTGTAATCGAACCCATCGATTTCTATCGACTGGGGTGTGGTTCGGTTTCAAACGGTTCACGCTCATCGCTCAGATCGCATGGCGGTCACCACGTGACCGTCTTGTGTTTAACGCACCTTACTTGGCACGTTATGCCCACATAGCGGACCACCCCAGGTCCGTTATGCTCCTGAAAATGGTAGATAGGTGGTTAGTATAGCGCACCCCTCCCTGACCGTTATGGTCATGGGTTTTCTGTGGATTTTCCTCATTCGGGTGGCTTTAACAGACCCCTGGTAGACCACCATATCACCTTTGACCGATGGTTTGACCGTTGACCATTGACTAGTAAGGCGGTTAGCATGGCAGTGTAGGGTAGATCCGCCGTGCATTGTATAATGCTCCTTGCCCGATGTGTTATACACTGCATTGAACTGCGGTTTTCTATGGATTCTTGGTGTTCGGGTGACTTTAACGGACTCGAACCCATAGCGCACCCACCCTGGTGCGTTATGTCCCGTGGTTCCTTGTTTCAGCTCGTGCGAGTATAACGGCCAGGATAGGTGCGTTATACTAAGCATAACGCGCCATGCCTAGTGCGTTATGCTCCGCGTTTCTGATTTCACAGCATTGTTCATTTAAGTATAATGCACTGGAGTAGACGCGTTATACTAAACATAACACCCTATCGCAAGTGCGTTATGGTCTACATATCTGTGCCTTGTGTTCACCTAAGCATTCGAGTGAACATAACGGACGAAGGGAGATGTGTTATGTAATGTATAACGCCTCTTACCTGATCCATTATGTGAGGTAACAGGTCCATCTTGGTCCGTTATACCTCCTGGCTTTCTAAAAAGAGCATGTTTAGTTCTTAATGCATTCCATAGTGCATACTCGCCATGTTTAAATTATTTTATAAAAATTATGGCATTATTTTAGTCCCCGATAGAGTAGCTTTCTCTTTCCTTGTGATGGAGGCACTAGTCATATCCCAGCGACTTGGAGTGTCGGCCCACCTGGGAAAGGTGGAGGGGTGACTCCCGTTGACGATTTTTAAGCTAGTTACCGTGGGCCCCTGCTATATTTCGACTCCCACTATTTATTTGAAATAAAATCAGAGTCAGAATTTACCACAACTAATTCATCTTCATGTGCCATGAGGCACGGGCTTTCCACAAGCTCTTGCAGCTCCACATCGGACGGTTCGTCCTCTTCGTCGCTCCATATGGTGACCATGACTTTGGGATTCTTGAGCTTGTCCTTCTTGAATTTCCTCTTTAGATCTAGGCACTCTCCTCTCATGTGCCCGGACTTCTTACATTCGTAGCATATGATGCTACTTGGCTTGCTTGGCTCTCCTTTGTTTTGAGCGAGCTTCCTCTGGCCCTTCTTGAAGTTTCTTTGAAAATTTCTCTTCTTTCTCAAAAATATCTTCACTTGGCGAGTTATCATAGCCAAGTCTTCTTCTTCATTGCTTCCATCGCTAGATTCTTCTTCTTGTGAGTAATCATCAGATTGGTGAGCTTTCAATCCCACCACTTTCTTCTTCTTCGTTTCTTCCTCGGCTGCTCTTTTCATGTTTATGTCATAGGTCATGAGTGACCCTATGAGCTCATCTAGAGAAAGTGTGGACAGATTTTTTGAATCTTCAATGACAGTGACTTTAGTGTGCCATGCTGGTGAGAGTGATCTCAGAACTTTCCTCACAAGCTCAGAGTTTGTGTACTCCTTCCCAAGACTTTTAAGGTCATTTGTAATCTCAGTTAACCTAGCAAACATTTCTGAGATTGTCTCTTCAGGCTTCATCTTGAATAGCTCATAATCTCTGACAAGAGGATTTACTTTGGTTTCCTTGACCTCGGATGTGGTGACTCGGGATCCGAGTACCGGAAAGGAACCGATGCGACTCGAATCTCAGCCCGCCTCCCATGAGCCTGAAGACTCAGAAGGGATAAAGGATGGTGTGAGGATACGTAAGAAGCTAAAATAACTACAGAGATAGCACAATGATCAACTAAATAATAATACAGAAATTGAATAAATGATTAAACTGCTACGAGGTCTAGTACATCTCATGTCCAAATATAAGTATAGTCAACTAAAAGAAGAGTACAAGTACGAAAGGAAAGTATAAATACAGGGGGCATACCCCGGCTCTGGCAACTGGCGACTAACCTCGGCTACTAGAACCACGCTGAAAACCCACCGCGTCCCGCGATGACCCCGCCTCACCTGAAAAGAAGGAGTGAGCCTCATTTCATTGGCTCAGTAGGGATCCCGCGGACCCCCACCTCGCACGAAAATAAGGCAGGAAAGTAAGAAAGTAGGAAAGTACACTACCTAGCAGGAGTACGGTAGAACCAACAAGCTGTAATAAATAAATGGAAAAGCTATCTACTCTGATAGTACCGTACTACTGAACCTCGGTCCGACAAAACTCGAGTCCATACTTGCCAGCAGATAGGAGCACCACCCACTAGAAGAACGACCAGATGCATCCCCTGATGTCTTACACCGCATCACAAGTGTCTAGCTACAACATCCCGGGCGCGAGACTCAAGCACACTCAGTAACCAGAAGTACCACAAAACAAGGACTAGCTGAGGTCATGTTCGTCCGCGCAGGTCCGAAGCCCTCAGTCCTGTGTGCACACTCAGACCATATGCCCTAGGCCTATCCTCTAACTGGTAATTCCCCCTAAGCCCAGACTCCACTGTATGTGGGGGCCCTACGGTAACCAGCCTACTCACCATCTCTCTCGGGTCAGCCGCTCCACCACTCCTGGGTGGGTCAGCACACGCGTATCTTAAGAAGGCTACGACTAGTGGACATGTCACTAGAGGTAAGCACTGACTCACAAAAATCACGGTCGAAGAGAAACGGGACTGCAACCCACTCGATGCAGCCCAGAGCCTGGCGGTCCACCATTGGGCTGCCACAGGCTCTAGCGGCCCAACTCTAGTCTGCTACAGGGACTCTAGCGGCCCAACCCAGGAGCGCTAGGAAAGAAGTCACACTAGCTCTGCCGCTCCCACCTCAGGCCGCCACAGCACTCTAACGGCCTAACCTAGGTGCTCTAGAATCCCTCTAGCGCCCGCATCTACGGCCGCTAGAGGCACGTGACCCCAATGGTTAGAAACACGTGCCTCGAGGCACAACAGTTAAAAATGAGGGTAGTGATCGAAGCTTCGGACGCCACCCCAATTGGCGGTTTATCGTGCGGCCGCCAGCCGACGTAAACTCATGGTAGTCTATCTAGTATATTATCCGATGTTTCACCGATGTGTCAAGAGACTCATAATCATCCTAGGACCCAAGACAGACCATCTTGTGGTGCCCAGTTCAATCTGTGATATATATACATGAGTGCATTGTCACCGGCTATTATTAATTCCAATCACAGGGGCCTTGCAAGCGTGGAGATTCAAATCCCTTGATCCCTTGAGTAACAAACCTCTTGGTGTCATCCTATCTTGAAACCCCTTAAATTGGAGCCTCCTCACCCTCTCCAGTTTCATGGATTTGAAATAAAAAACCCTCCTCAGTGCAAAAATCCCAGGACAGAGCTCCGTAGAAACTTTCAAAAAATTGCCCTGGACCTTCTCGGCGCCAAACTATCTCGGCACGGTGAATAGTCCTCGGCGCGACGATTCACACGTCTAGACCTTGGACGCGCCGAGACCTGCTTCCCCTTTTCCCGCCAACTGGCCAGGCCTAGAACCCCAAGCCCGCGCCGACATCCTACTTACCACTCTCCCCGTCGAGAAACCCTCTACATGCCATCCCAACCTTCGACTACCCTATCACACCTGCATATAGGGCATCCAGGGATCTCCATTCGAACCCCAGGGAATAAATTAATGGGGAATAACCTCCCCTACACTCCATCATCCCAAGTTGGACTCATATATGACCCTCAAACCAAATGAGCTCTGCCACTGCATAAGCTCTAATGGTCTCCGAGGGAACATCGCTCTATGCTGTGGGCGTGTAACAATGTCCGGAGGTTCAACGCTTCTCCTTTTCGGCTTTCATCCTAGAACTCTGTGGATGATAGTCTATTTCTCCTCGGGCATGATTCGATATAAGGGGAGATGCTGCCAAAATTTTGGTTTAACGATGTTTACCCCAATAAGCCAAGGGAACGTCACCAATACGTACCCCCTGTGGCTCTATCTCTTGGGGAAGAACTAACGAATTGGGGAACTCTACTCGAATACGTATATCGAGGGGGAACGCCCTAACGACCATTTGGATTCCATCCCGCCACTGCGTGGATGGTCTCCTATCCCTACTTGGCATGACTTGAAGCCAAGGAGGACACGCTGCCGGATCTAATCCGTGCATTCGAATAAGCTCGTTACTTACATGTTAATTCATCATACGCACGTTAGTACTTTCAATTGCCTCCTGAGGCCTCTTGTCTTTGGCGTTTAATCAAGGGTTGTCCTTCTTAGGAAGGGCGTAATTAACGCCATAGCCTTTATGGCATGGCGGACTTCTGGTCCCGACCTGAACCTTATAATCGACTGACCAAGTCAGATCGAGCGCACAATAAGTTTGTCGCACATGTGACTGGCACGCCAATAAATAATAAATAAATAGATAAATAATAATATATATTAAAAAAGAAAATAAAGCACGTCCACAGTAGGGCGTGCCGGCGAAGGGCGCTCAAGGCGTGTCGGTGATGGGCTGCCTGGGCATGCCGCTGAAGGGGCACAGGTGTGCTGCTGAAGGCAACAAGAGTGTGCCGTTGAAGTAGACTTGGGCCCATTTTGAGCCCGATTAATAGTCCACTTAGTTCTCTTCGGGGCCCACGGATTGTAAGCTTCCTGGGGACTGGTTTCTCTTCGCTGTCGTGACTCCAGGGATGGTTTCACGACAGTGTATTGCTCATTCGGAGAGTCCGGTTGGCCCGTCCTTTCCGTAGTTCCTTCGGTTGAAGTTGTTTGCTGATGCTGGCCTGGTCGGGACATGCGGACGTGTAATTTTACACGTCCACACCGCCACAGGGCGAGGCGGTCCTCAGGGAGGCCGTCATTCTCCCGCTTTACTGTGTTTTGGTTTGTGATCTTGTGATAGACCGCCAGGTGGCTTAGCGGTCTCGGGAAAACCGCCAAGCAGGGCTCAGTGGTCAGGGGATGACCGTTTTCATGCCTTAGTCATTTGAGCATTTCTCGGGTGTTGCGGTCCTGGTTGGACTGCTAGTTGAGTTTTACAGTCCATAGTGGACCACAGTGCTGCCAAGCGGCCTGGGGATGACCGCTTGGGTCTCCCTTATTTTGGTTCGATCCTAGAGGTCGCGCGATAGACCACTAACTAGCTTTGCAGTCTCTAGGAGACCGTTAGGGTGTGACTTGCGGTCAGGGTGTGACCGTTTTCAGTTTTTGAGTTGCTTGAAGTCGGGAGGGAGGTCTCGCTCCATGGGTAGGTATGTATGAGCCATGATATCTCTAATCAAGCTCTCCCTTAGCCACCTAACAAGGGGTTCTTCTAAAATGAGTTCGGCCTTAACTAGAGAGGGTGATGTAGGGTGAAGATCCTCGTGTGAGGTTTCCCCTTCAATTTGGACATGGCTGCCCTCAATGGAAGGGATAGGGTCCAGAGGGACATTTGTCTCCATGTGGCTAAGTGGGTGTGCTACCTCTTCTAAGGCCAATGGGGTGGGAAGGTCTTTTGAGGGTGGGGTGATGACAGTCGGTGTATGGTGCACCCGGGTTGGTGAGCAAGGACGGGACTCCGACGGATGGGAGCGTACAAGGTTGTTGAATTTAAAGGCTCCCGAAAGGTGTGGCAGATGTACTAGGCAAGTCTGACATGTTGGGTCGATGTCGACATTCCTTTCATCTAACCATTTCTTGCCTAGGATTATGTAAGGGCCCGCCAAAGTACCAATTTGGCACCAAGCTCCATCACAGTATTTGGTCTTCCAGAACCATTTACGGAATTCAACAAAGACTTGGTCTCCGTTGTGTACAATTTATCTGATCTTAGAAAGAGAGGCAACGATATCAGGGGATACCCAATTATCAGACTCCAAGTCAATGAAATTAATTTTCGTGGGCTCTCCATTAGGTAGGTATGCAAGGGATATGATTGGGAGAGGGATCATTTGACTCTAGACTAAATGATGACAATGGTGGGTGGACAATGCACGGGCTAGACTGATGATGACTTCAATGCAAGCGTGCCCTAAGACTTGACTTGTAGAGACAAGTCAATGACTTGCTCTTATACCAAATTGATGTGATACCACTTATGAATTGTAGCAACTAGATAGAGGGTCATTGGACCTACAATGCAAACACAACGCACAAGAGCAGAGAATCTCGAAAGTTGCTGAACCACCGTTGCGCACACGATTACCGGGGTGACTCGGCGATGTCGAGTGGAGGTAGTGGAACAAGACCCTTGCTGGTAGAGGGCCAGCAGGGCTAGGGTTTCCCTCTCAAGGGTACGGTGCCCACACTCAAGGGGCTAGATAGGTGCCAATTGGGACACTAAGTCGCTCTCTCTTACAATTCCACAATGACCACTTGAAAGCTGGGTGCTCCGGGGTCGGGCGCTCTCTCATCGCCAGCGGAGTAATTCTAAGGATATTAAATGAACAAGGACTGAAATGAGAGCAAGGAGTTTGAGCTTACCTAGTCAGTTTGAAGAGACCGACCCCGTTCGAAGACGAGGGCGAGCGGGGAAGTGTGGGTTCCCCGTACACCGCATCGGTGAAGCTTCTCCCTGTTCAATAACTTACATGTACTACTCCTCATGCAGGAGGGTTGGACAAGGGGTGGGGATTGTGGATTACAACAAATACTACCTCCACGTAGGGAGAGGCACTAAGCCGGCCAGGCGGGGAAGGGGAAGGCTTAAATGAAACGAACCGGCAAGCGACGTCGGTTCTGCCCGCCTTCTAGAATGGGGGGCAGGCGGTCAGGGATGTAGCAGTTGCGGCCACTCCTGAATTTTGTCGGTGACGAGATCAATTGGATTCTCTTTGGGGTTGCCTCTGGATGACGCCTGAATTTTTTCGAATCCCCTGGGCGCTGATGCTTGTCACGGATGGGTCGCCAACAGGGCCCCAGGTTCCTGGTTCTGATAGCAAGGGTACTTCAGCAGTAGGAAGGAGCGGTCACCACGAACACCCCCAAACTCAAAATTGAACATAGCTAGGGTCGATGGAACCGCCTTCAAGTCCTCTTCGAAACGGCGCTGGCGGGGACATCAGTGGAGGTCGGAGCAGTCTGAGAGGTGAATGGGTGTCTGTTGAGTCCAGGAACAGACAGAACGGAACACCTGAGGGAGAAAATTCAGAAAATGCTCCTCTGGATGCCGAACGGGACGTCACTTTTTACTCGTAGACGTTGACTAGTGGTAGAAGCTCTCGGCCTAGTAGCGCCTCCAGAAGCTGTGGGATGTGGCCGTGGGAGCTCCATGAAATTGCCTCATGTCACTGGCCGGGCATGATCTATGCAGTTGGGGGAGAACGGGTCCTCTGGGTAGCAGGAGTGTCCGATGATGGCGAGACCACCTTGCCTACAAAGCTGTTTTCATGATATTTCCAAGGATGTATGATACACGTGTGCCCCTCCTTTTGGCACCCGCGTGTGCCCCTCCTTATTGTGCCTGTATGCGCTACAGTTGTGCTCGCAGCAGCACTTTTGTAATTTCATTTTCATCCCTCGTGCACTACATGCACTCCCCCATAGTCTCTTATGATTCATCGAGAGATTTACGTGTTGCAGAAAGGAGATCCGATTCTAAGCAGTTCATTTATTCAGTGATTGCCATATCTGGATGTGTTTAAGTTGTGGAAGTCCTCCTTTATTCTTCATGCGATCAGTTCTAGAAAAGTGAACTTCAGTCTGAGAACATGTCTGGACCCTTAGACGCGTATTTTAATACACGTCCTCACGGGCAGATGCGTATTCAACAGCATCACCTTTAGCAACTGTCAGCCTTTGTGTAGACACG
Source organism: Amorphophallus titanum (assembly GCA_024336825.1). Lineage (NCBI taxonomy): Eukaryota > Viridiplantae > Streptophyta > Magnoliopsida > Alismatales > Araceae > Amorphophallus > Amorphophallus titanum. Next base: position 2,650,909 of record JANBPO010001371.1, on the reverse strand, counting down.
TCTTGATAAGTGGATGCGTTCTATTAAAGGCATCTCCCATGGTGGGCACATCTTTCAGCTATTCTTATATTTTGTTCAGTCTATTTTGTTCTGCATAATTTCTATTCTTCCTATTTTATTTGTGTTTTGTATATCTCTGTTATACAACACTGCATTGCATTAGAGCATCCTCCCCTTTCTTTTCATCTTTATAGGAAATCATCCTCTCTTGGTGAAGGAAGGACTCTCCGTTCGAGAATTCCTCTCGACGGACTAGAATCTCCTCCATCGAGACCTCTGTAAATTTCTGACAGTGAATGATTCTCTCTTTGTTCACTGGGCTGGTTGTGCCATTATTGATGTGACACCGCTAGGGAGATATGCAGCAATTAGACAATGGGTCCTCGAACCTATCACGCAAACACGTTCAACGAGCGAGGTCCTCGAAAGTGGCCGAACTACCGTTACTCACACACGAACCCGGGTGACTCGGTGATGCCGAGTGGAGGTGGTGGATCAAGTCTCTAGCTGATAGAGTGCCAGCAGGGCTAAGGTGGCCCTCCCAAGGGTACGAAGCTCATAATTCAAGGGCTGGCCGGGTGCCAATTGGGACACTATGTCTCTCTCTCTCACAACCCACGATGACCGCTCGGATGTGGAACACTCCAGGGTCGGGTGCTCTCTCTCTCGCTCAACGGAGTAATTCCGTGGATATTAGATGAACAAACACTAGGAAAATGAGAAAGGTTTAGAGCTTACCCGGTTGGTTTGAAGAAACCAACCCTGTTCGGAGACGAGGGCGAGCGGGGAAGTGTGGGTTCCCCGCACACTGTGCCGATGAAGCTTCCCCTGTTCAATTGTACATGCACTACTCCCCGCACAGGGGGGTTGGACTAGGGGAGGGGAGATTAAGATTACAACCAAACACTACCTCCACGCAGGGAGAGGCGCTAAGCCGGCCAAGCGGGGAGGGGAGGATAGCTAAACTTGCGCCGGGAGGGCAATTCCCAGTTCTGCCCAGGTCTTGAACTGCATGATAGTGGGTCACTGTTGGTGCCGCCACGGACCGTACCGGACTTAGAAGACGTCAAAACCAGTGCCAACCCTTTGCTGACTGGTCCAGGAAGGCTCCTGAATTTTCGTGGGACCGTCCGGTGTCATCGCTAGTCTTGGCTGGCTTTGGAACCGGGTTGCTCTGTTCAGATTGGGACTGTTCTCAGGTCACAGAAGCAGGTAGACGACGCCGTCACAATCACTCCCATAGTCAAAATGGTGCGGGACCAAAATGGGCACGTCCGTGAATGAGTCCTCTTCGATCTTCAACTAGGAAGGCCACCAGGTGAGGTCGGAGTAGGGAGATAGAGGAGGTAGAGTGGAGGGGTGGCTGTGCTGATTTTGAGTGGACTGACCTGCGCACCTGAGGGAGAAAATTTGGAACAGGTTGCTCCGTGCTTCAATCGGCACCCCGCTTGTTGCGTTAGACAGGTGACTAGTGGGACTCCACTCTGGATAAGTGGCATGCCAACGGAAGCTATGATGTGGTTGCAGGAGCTTCTGTAAGTTGTCTCAGGTTGTAGGCTAGACTGGTTCTGCGCAGTCCGTGGAGAACGGCTCTCCCGGGCAGCTCCGAATTCGGATTGAGATGAGATCGCCTAGCTGGGAGAGCTTTCCATCGATGTATGGCACACCTCCAGAAGTCACCGAATGACCCCGGGGTAGGCTCTGCAAGTTGGGCTCCTGCTGCTGCCTGCGAGCTGGGTGTGCTAGGTGGTGATTGATGTGGTAGGGGTGGAATGACTGAACGCCACTCTCCCCAAGCCTCCTGATGTATTCCGCTCTTCCCTCTTCCTCTTTCCTTCTCTTCCTCCTTTCCGACATGTAACCCAGGGGTATGCCCCGCAGCACATGTATCCTTTTATTTTGGAATAGAACAACATTCGTATAGACCTTTTCGGGTGCTGGCTCACGGATCTGTTCTCTTTTTCTTTGTTCTTCTTCTTCTGCTCCTTGACGGAGTGCAGGCCCGCGTCGGAGGCTTGGTCTAGAAGTGCTCCGGTCGGGCATGCGGAGGTGCGTAGGAGAATGCTCGCCTCCCCAGGGGAGAGACGAGGGGATCACTCCACCACGCAAGTCTCGTGGCTTCATCGAGCAATTCCATGAGGTGGGTTGACCAGGATGAAGGGCCCTAGGTCAAGGGGTGTGTGCGTCACCCGGAGGGACAGGGAAAAGGATTCGTTAATCAAAATGACCTGGACGGAGTGTCCAAGTCAAAAGAGTGTCCGTCACCCGAAGGGGCGGAGAGAAGAGTTTATTGGGCCAAGTGACCTGGACGGAAGGTCCAAGTCAAAGGGGTATCCGTCACCCGAAGGGACGGAGAGAAGAGTTTATTGGGCCAAATGACCCGGACAGACGGTCCAAGTTAAAGGAGTATTTGTCACTTCGACCCGAGAGGGGTTTGGGCAAGAGGTTGATTCGTCGGCATCACCGAGGTGACGAAACCGACAAGGTTCGTTTGTCTCTAGGAAGATTCATCGGCACTAGGTTAGTGCTGACGCAAGGAAGGGTTTATTCCCTTATCCCAGGTGTGAGGCCCTAGGTAAGGTGTCTATTCGTTAGTGTTACCGAGGTGGTCGAACCGACAAGGTTTGTTTGTCTCTTCTGGTGGTCATCGACACCGGGTCGGTGCCGACTCAAAGATGGGTCTATTTCCTTATCCCAAGCGTAAGGCTCGGGCAAGGTGTCTATTCGTCGGTGTCACCGAGGTGGTCGAACCGACAAGGTTTGTTTGTCTCTTCTGATGGTCATCGACACCGGGTCGGTGCCGACGCAAAGATGGGTCTATTTCCTTATCCCAAGCGTAAGGCTCGGGTAAGGTGTCTATTTGTCGGCGTCACTGATGTGGTCGAACCGATAAGGTTTGTTTGTCTCTTCTGGTGGTCATCGACACCAGGTCGGTGCCGACGCAAAGATGGGTCTATTTCCTTATCCCAAGCGTAAGGTTCGGGCAAGGTGTCTATTCGTCTGCGTCACCGAGGTGGTCGAACCGACAAGGTGTGTTTGTCTCTTCGAAGTGTTCGTCAGCACTGGGTCGGTGCTAACACAAGGGAGGGTTTATTCCCTCATTCGGACGTAAGGTCCGGGTGAGGTGTCTATTCGTCAGCATCACCGAGGTGGCGAGGTCGACATGGTTTATTTGTCTCTTCGAAATATTCGTCAGCACCGGGTCAGCGCTGACACGAGAAGGGGTTCATTTATCTTTTCGAACACTCGAGGCTGTGTGGTAATGATTCGGCATCGGGGATGCCGCTCCCCGGTAGTTCCTTTCTTCTCTCTCACTTTTTTCTTTTCTTCTCTCTTTTTTTTCTTTTTCTTTTCTTTTCTTTTCTTTTTTTTCTTCCTTTTCTTTTCCCTCTTTTTTCTTCTCTCTCTTTTTTTCTACGTGGCTGATCGGCAAGTAGATCACGGAGACCCTCCAGAAGAAATTGACAACTACCCCCATGGGGTACACATCAATGTCATTACGGGAGGATCCGTCTCAGGAGGGGACAATAGCCGAGGAAGAAAGCGTCACACTGAGCAAGCCTCTTGGGCTTCCGATCACCCTAAGGCTTCACTAGCGAGAGACCAGCAGGCCTTAGTCTTCGATGACCAAGACCTGGAATGGATAGCCACCCCACATGATGACGCCCATGTAATCTCGACTACTATAAACCATTGTAATGTAAATAGGATACTAGTGGACAATGGGAGCGCCCCAGATGTTTTGGCGTATGAACGCATCTTAAAGATGGGTGAAAACCCATCCAGACTTCACCTGATTTGAACCCCCTCTACGGGTTCAATAGCCAAGCAACTTATCCCGAGGGAGCCCTAAGCCTGTCGGTTACTCTTGGCATCCCTCTCAAAAGTGTCACATTTTTGGCGAACTTCGTGGTGATCAAAGGGATGTTAGCCTACAATGATAAACACCCAATTCACCCCCCCCTTGGGTGTCATTGATCGCGGGACTTCAGAAGTTGCGTGTTGAATTCTCCAAAGAATAGGCTGAAAGCCAGTTAAAATCAAAAGTCAATGCATAGTCAACAAGAAAAGTCAACATGGTCAATGAAGTCAATGCACAGTCAATGAGAAAAGTCAATACTCTTGTTTGGTCAGTCAAAGTTTCAGACAGTACAAGATGTACTAATGGTTGACAACAAGGTCAGTGTATATGCATACATGGTGTGTCATGAAGGTCGATGCATATTGCCTTCAACGAAGAAGCATGGTCGATGCATATCACCTTCAGCTAAGGAGTAAGGTCGACGCATATCGCCTTCAGTTAAATAGTAAGGTCGATGCATATCACCTTTAGCTAAGAAGTAAGGTCGATGCATATCGCCTTCAGTTAAAGCCAGTTAAAGCTAAGGACGATGCTACCTTGCTGTCAAGGTCGGAGCACCTCTTGCCAGCACTAGCCAAGGTCGGTGCATCTTTCGCTAGCTCAAGTCAAGGTCGATGCACATCGACTCTGAGCTGAATGAAAGTCGATGCACATCGAGTCAGTGCAGAGTACGGTAGATGCAGCTTCAGAAGAAAGGTCGATGCACCTTGGTAAGTTCAGAAGAAAGGTCGATGCACCCTAATGAACTCAGAACTAAGGTCGATGTAGCTTCTGAAGAAAGGTCGATGCAGCTACTGTTCAGGTCGATGCACCTTTAGCCATTTAGCAAAGAAAGGTCGATGCAACTATTGTTTAGGTCGATGCACCTTTAGCCATTCAGCAAAGAAAGGTCGTTGCAACACTATTGTTAATACTACCTCAGGTCGATGCTACCCAAGGTCGATGCACATGGCACTGCTATGTACATAAGGTCGATGCTACCTACTAAGGTCTATGTAACTTTTTTAGACTGATAACAAGGGTCGATGCACATTTGTATGAAAGGTCTGTGTAACTTTTCTAAACTGACTAGTAAGGTCGATGCACCTTAGCCATTTTAGAGGAAAGGTCTGTGCAACTTTTTCCAATCTGCTATCAAGGTCGGTGCATATTTTGTTAGACTGCATATAAGGTCAGTACACATTTTGATAGACTACATACAAGGTCAGTGCACATTTTGTTAGACTTCATATAAGGTCGGTGCACATTTTGATAGACTGCATATAAGGTCGTTGCACATTTTGTTAGACAGCATACAAGGTCGGTGCATATTTTGTTAGTTAGCACAAAAGGTCGATGCTTCTTTTGCGCTCCAGCATATAGGGTCTGTGCACATTTGGAATTCAGGTCTATGCAAATATAGAAGCCCAAGCACATTCAGGTCTAAGCATATAGGGTCTGTGCACATGATGCATTAAGGTCAATGTACCTTGTGCATTCTCTTTAGAGACTTGATGCACTTTAATTAAGGTCTACCTGTGTCTTGCACAGGTCAATGTACATCTGATTACAAAGTGTTAGATGAAATGCTTTATCTCTTATTGGCAGGAACCTTATCAAACACGTGAAGGGCAGAACGCATCAAGACTCAGGCAAGCACGTGAGCTCGAACTAAAGTTGAGGCACGTGATCCCAAGTCACCCAATGATGGGCACGTGTTCCCAGAATGGCAGATCAAGTGGCACGTGATCCAAGATGAAGTGGCACGCTTTTTTATAAGTTTCCAGAGGAATGTTCAGATGCCACGCGGAAGAATGGAGTGTCACTAGGTTTTTTCTGCCTCATCCTTACGGAGGCTCTGTTCTATTTAAAGGCCTCCTTGTCCTTCGCTGAAGAAAGAAGAAGCTATTGAAAAGAGAGAGCCAGAGTCTAAGAAGAGAAGAAAAAGGAGTGAGCCAGGAGAAAAGAAAATAGAGCCAGTGAGTAAGTAGATCAGAAGAAAAGAGAGAAAGAGAGAAGAGTAGGAAAGAGGATCGAGAGAAGAAGAAGAGGGCTCAAGTTCAAAGCAGCCGATTCCAATTGACCATCATCTGTGTTCATCAGTTCCTGGATCAGATCCAGAACTGCATTGCTCCTGTGAGAGCTATATATGCTTTGATTTTTGTTTGTTTCATTTCCCTTATTCGTTTGCATTTTCATTTGTTCTTTCGATACCCTGTTGGGAATTGGTTTCCTCCTGTGTCTTCAAGAGAAGGGAGACTTGGGTACCTTGCTGGAGCAACTCGTCCCCCTCTCCAATGGCCAGCCTCCTTCAAGCCCAGCTGCCAGTCATGGCTAGATCCCCACCCCCCATCATTGCTCAGTGCCGCCCCAGCACATTTCTTGTGCCTCCCTCCACCACCCCTATCCCTCATGTGCCACAACAAGGCGAGGTCGTCATCGCCACTACCTTCCCCCTGCTCCATCTACTCCCGCAACAGCTACCCTACACCACCTTCTGTTCACAAGGGAGATCCTACCCCATTCGCCACCTACTTCGAGGCTCCGTAGTATGCAGAGTGAGGGGACGACACCGGCAGCAACGGCATGTGGCAGAGGGTGAGTGAGCAGGCGATGGGGGCTAACGTCAGTGGGCGTGTAGTGGTGATCTACAGCAATAGCAATAGTAGTAGCAGCCACGGCGCCATGCAGCAGTAGCAGCCACGGCGGTAAGCAATAGTAGCAGCCGCGGTGGTGGTCTACCCCGGCGGTCTGTGCACGGCGACCCCCTTCTCTAGTGATTTATGTGCGGTAGTGCCCTGCTCCAACAATCTGTGTGGGGAGGTGGGAGAAACTAGTGCATCTGGTCTCCTCCAACATATTCTGGGCTCTCGACGGTAGGAGGAGTGAACTCCACCGAGTGCAAGGCCGCCGGTCCTTGACCCCCCGATACTATTATAGACCCCCGACGTGTTTACTCGAAGAAAGATTAGGACCATATTTGTTTTTATAGTATTGAAGTGATTTGGTCCTTCCGAATTGCTTCTGCGATCTGAATCTGGAAGTAATTGATTTGTGTATTTTTCGATCCACTTTTTTTTGAAGAAATTTGATGCCTTCTTCACAGTATGTCATCTTGTTAAATTTGTCACTCTTCTCACATTTTACTGTTGTTTTTGTTCTCATTGTTTCCCCCTTCTTTTTTTTCCCTTTTTACAGATTTTCACCCCTCAAGCAGGTTTTTGCAGCCACGGAATTTCTGAACTGCAAGTGGAAGGTGAAGAAAATCCCTAAAATCTTGTTACCTTATGCTATACCATATGTCCCGGTGTGCATGCTCAATGATATTATTCCTCTTTGCAGAGACAATGGGAAATGATGTATGTGACAACATATGACGTTCTCTTCGGGAATGTATCATACTTTTTTTGTTTTATTTGTTTTTATTTTTATGACTTGAGATCTTCCGTGCATGCAATAGTCTAGAGGGTGTTGGAGATAATCCTGATACGGCGGTGTTTGTCCGAGTCTTGCGGAAGCAAGAGTTGGAACAGGTCTGTCGGGTTCACGAAGAAACCGGCTGTGTGTGCGTGGCTTGTAACGTGCGCACGAATATGTTTATCTTGTTTTCTGCGTTCCTGTAGCTTGTGACTTTCAGGGGAGCAGCACACCGGGTACCAAGCACCACGTCAAACCTGTTCCACTGCCACCTCCCAGCTGACTGAAGCAGTAAGGAGGCGGCCTTACAATGTGGTCCTGTTCGACGGAGTGGAGAAAGCCCATGTTGCCGTGTTCAACACCTGCTCCAAGTCCTCGACGATGGCCGGCTCACAGACGGCCAAGGGAGGACGTACGGTCGACTTCATCAACACTGTCATGATCATGACCTCCAATCTTGGCACTGAGCATCTGCCCTCTGGGCTTGTGGGCAAATCCTCCATGCAGGCAGCACATGATCGAGTGATGCAGGAAGTGAGGAGATGCTTCAGGCTCGAGCTGCTCAACAGGTTGGACTAAATAGTAATCTTTGATTTATCTCCCTCTCTTTAGTTGTTGTAACCGTGAGTAAAAAAAAAAGATAAAAAGGAAAGTACAGCCCCTCCTCCCGTTGTTCTTCTCTCTTTCTCACTCTATCGTTTCTCTCTCCACCTCTCCCACTCTCTCATTTTCCTTTTAGCCATCGTAACAGACCAACAAAACAAACGAAAAAAAAAAGTACAAAGAAAGAGAGCTACGTGAGGTTCATGTGCATGGCTTGCCATGTTCTCTCACGTCACCCTCTCATTTGCACTCTTCTTCTCTCTCCCTCTCTCTCATTTTATTTTGCACTGCAGCAAAAACCTTCTTTTCGGCTTGCCTGGCCCTCTGGTTCGACGTGGCCGGGGTGGAGGAGTACCGGGCAAGGAATGCCTCGATCTCAGCCACCATGTTGTTCAGACGGTCGAAAGTCTTGAGTATAAAAAGGGGGGCAGGGTGGCGTACCAAGCCACCCCCTCCTCTTTCAAACCCTCTCTCTCTCTTCATCTCTCCCGCTCCCGCGACCGAGCGCCGGGCACCCTTCTCTCTCACCCTCGCTTCTTCTTCGCCAATAGACAGGGAGCTACCGCCGTCATCGTTGTCATCACCTGCGTCATCGGGGTGAGGAGGCCGCCACGGAGCACTCCCCCTCCCCTTCTCTTCTTCTCCTTCCTTCTCCTCCTTCTCCTTTTCTCCTTCATCTTCTTTTCTCCTTCGTCTTCCTTTTCCGTTTGGGGGACGGTGGAGCCCTAGGCTCCTTTCCCTCTCTCCCTCATTTCACCTTCCCCTTTCTCTTCTTCTTCTCTCCATCCTCTTCCTCTTCTCCCCCTCTTTGGTTCCACGGGAGGGCCACTGGGCGTCGGCCGTAGGGGGCGCCAGTCGTGCCGACGAAAGAGGCGCCGGGCGTGCCATTGAGGGGGCGTGTCGGTGAAAGGGGTGGCATGGGTGTGCCGGTGGAGTAAGACACCGAGTGTGCCAGGTAGGGAGAAGGGGCAGAGGTGTGCTGCGTAACGGGCCACCGTGGGTGTACTGGGCTGGCGATGCCAAGGCTGTGTCGGGGAATGGCTTCACAGGGTGTGCCGGGGAGCGAGCACCAAGTGTGCCGGGTAGCCCTCGGGGGAGTGTGTCAGGTGAGCGGGGCACGGAGTGTGCCGGGTGAACACTAGGGGGGTGTGCCAGGCGAGCGGGGCATGGAGTGTGTCGGGGTAGAACCTCCGGGGGTGTGCCGGGGAGGCTACCACGGGCGTACCGGGTAGGGCTTTGCCGAGTGTGCCGAAGAAGATTCCCTGGGCATGCTGGGGAGGGGGGGCTGAGGCTGTGCCAGCAGAGCAGGGCGCGGGTGCGCCGGGCAAGGGCACACAGGGGGTGTGCCGGGTAGACAACCAGACCAGCGTGCTGGGGAAGGAGGTGCTGGGGCTGTGCCGGGGAAAGGCCATTCCAAGGTGTGCCGGGGAAGACCGCAGGGGGGCGTACCAGCGAAGGGGAGGAAGGACTTCTTCAACCGTAGGACTTTCGATGTTGCCCCTTGGGGCCCACCGTGACTTTGTTGGGGCCGTCACTCCTTATGGACGCGCACCCGTATTTTCCCTTACGCCTCTGGCCTAGGGGAAACTTTGTCGAAATTTTGTCAGAAATTATCGGTGTCTTATTCATTCACTTGTAGTAGAGCCCCCTTATAGTTTTCATTTCTCTTCGCCTGTGGCTTGTTCTAATCTTGCGTCTGTTGCACCATGCAGATAAATGGCTGCCCCAAGTGGTTCTTCTACTCTCACGGCTGTCGGTGCTGGTCTCGTCCCTCTGCCTCCGGTGTCGGCCGTCACATGGCTCAACGTGGAAGACCTGGACAGGGAGCATACTGAAATAGCGACGTTGGCCAAATCCTCGGGCTCCGATACCGAAACCATAGACGTCTCGAGACTTGCTCGGGCTAAGCGTGACTTCACTTTTGACCGAGCCGACGACTATAGGAAGGATCTCCCGAAGGACAGGCACCTCATCCGCTTTTTGAAGCATCTTCGCTCTTGAGAGAAGCGAGACCTGCGGACCGTGAGGGAGGTTGAGCATGCCATTTTACAGTCCCGGGACAACTTGCTACACAGCGTCCCTAGGAGCCTTCCAATGTAGTTGGTGGGAGAAGCCCGTGAATGGAAGCCCGTGCTGGGGCTCGAGGCCGTGTTGCCGACAGAAGACAAGTTGGTGCGGACTCCTGGCTTCATTCCGGCCAAGTGGGACATGGCCACCGGGCAGGTTCAGGGCGAGCAGCACCGCTCCGGTCTATTCTTGGCTCCCCTGAAATGGGGCTACAGGGAGGAGCCGTTCATTCTGGACTGCTTGGCCGTTAGGTTTAAACACGAGCTGGCGCTGGGCTAGTTTGGGGCGCTGGGCTAGTTTGGGGAGCTGAAGCTTCAGGACGCGCACAGCTTCAGGGAGGGGGCAGTGGAATTCACCGAGTACGTGCTATTCAATTATGCCCCAATACTCGTCTGGGCTGGCGTCTACCACAGCGTCTACGCCTCCCGCTACAGCTACCCCATCTCCAAAGGCCTCTGCTGCGGCATGATAGAAGTATTCAGCGCAGAGACCAACACCTTCTACATGGCAGAGCTATGACAGACCAACCCAGGGGCGTCACAATCACATGGTAGTCTATCGTGGGACCGTCAGGCCCACGAACGCCAAAGCTCAAAACAAAGGAGTGTAACGCACCAATCTGGGCGCGTTACACACTGTGGCAGTCACTGGAACGACCGCCACAGCGTCCACAGTGAACTCAACGTAAGAATTACCGCCACGTCCCCATACCTCCACGGGAGAGGGGGAAATCAAGGGGGAAGCCCCGAAACCACTCCTAGCATGCAACTATGGCCTCGGATCGGCCAAAAATATGGTAAAACGACAAATCGGCTCACAACCCCAAACATGGAGATTTTACCCTAACCCGCTCAAAAACACCTCTCTCGGCTCCCATTCGGCCTACAAATCACAGGGGATGACAGGATGAGCATAGGGATTCATCCTCCTACCTCAATGCAGCGAATGCTCTGCTGAATCGACGTCGAAATCTAGGAAGAAGCTTTTAGAACACCGCACGCCCCGCCTCCCACTGCGAAAAGAACACTCCCGAGATCGCCTCGCCACCACGTCATTGCCAGAGTGAAGGCGACCGCGTCTTGGTCGCCCAGGGAAGAAGAATGGCGCGGTGGGGAGGGTGCTCTCCAACGGTTGGAAGAAGGAGAAAGAAGAAGAAGAAAAGGTGAAAAGAAAAAGGAAAAGAGTTTGGATATTTATAGAAAAATACCAAAAAATAGAAAAATATATTTCCTCGATCCTCACGACGTGTTGATCCCAACGGTACCACTCACGGGTAGATGAACGACCTGGTTCGCCCATTGCATGGTTCCGTAGGTTTTGTCGAAACACACGCATGGGAATCAAAAAACACGGGGAAAAAGTCACAGAACGCGTTTCGACCTCTGAAACTGACTCGAATAACACGGATCCGATCACGAAAGATGTCCAGAAGATAATTCTGGACACAATGGGGCCAAATTCACCAAGAATGCAGATCCGGGACCCAAGAAGAAGGATCTGAAAGGGTCTAGGGCATCACAGCCCCCCCCCTTAAATAAATTTTATCCTCGAAATTTAAGAATGAAAGCACAGGAACAGGGGAAAGACTCACTCAAACAAATAAGAATACAGCTGCCACATCTCATCCTCACGCTCCCAAGACGCCTTACCACCAGAATGACACTGCCAGACCACCTTAACCAGAGGAATAACCTTGTTCCGCAGGCGCTGCTCACGTCGATCCTCAATGCGAGCAGGATACTCCAGAAGGGACAGATCTGGGGTCACCTCAAGCCAAACAGCATCCTCAAGAACATGGGAATCATCGGACATATACTTTCGAAGCATTAACACATGAAACACATCATGCACAACAGACAGCTCTGGAGGTAACTACAACTGATAGGCAACTTTCCTAACATGCTCGATAATAAGAAAAGGACCAATATAGTGGGGACTCAGCTTCCCACGCTTGCCAAAGCACATTGCACCCTTCATGGGAGAAACTCTCAGGAAAATCTGATCTCCCACAGTAAAGTTGAGAGGTCGCCTCCTCTGGTCGGCATAGCTCTTCTGCCGGCTCTGAGCTGCCAACATCTTCTGCCGAACGAGATGCACCACGTCAACACACTACTGTACCAAATCTGGTCTTATCAGGACACACTCGCCCACCTCGAACCAATCAAGCGGAGTCCGACAAGGTCGCCCGTACAACGCCTCATGAGGACCCATACCAATGCTCGAATGATAGCCGTTGTTGTAGGCAAACTCCACTAATGACAAATGGTGGGTCCAACTCCCCTGCCACTCCAGGCAACACGGTCTCAACATGTCCTCCAAGGTCTGGATGGTCCGCTCAGACTGACCGTCCGACTGAGGATGATAGGTCGAGTTGAATGCCAACTCGGTACCTAGAGCTGGCTAGAAACTCCTCCAAAATCCCGATGTGAAGCGCAGATTACGATCGGACACAATGGAGATGGGAACTCCATGCAACGGGACGATCCACTCCACATACAAATGGGTCAATCTCTGCATGCTCCAACTGACTTTGATCGGCAACAATCGAGCCATCTTTGTCAGTCTATCCACCAGTAACCAAATACAATCATGCCCACTAGACGTCCTCGGTAACCCAACCACAAAATCAGTGGTCACGTGGTCCCACTTCCACGCGGGTATCTCCAAGGGCTGAAGTGTGCCTAAGACAAAGGCCCACGAGACCAGACAACAAGCCTAGAAAAGACCTAGACAGACATAGACACAGACTCTAAAGCATACACGACTCGATTGTCATGCACGCTTTCCTAGACACAACCATATATGACTGGAACGTCGTGCACAGAACATGATGCTGACCTCGGGCAAGGCCAAGAGAGGGCTAACCCAGAAAGGTCATGACGTGAACGAAATGGGAGAGTCACGAGTCACGTGACGGAAGCACCTCCTCACTAGAAGAACAGCCAGCTGCGTCCACTGACGTCTTATGCTGCGCCTCAAGTACCTTTCTACGGATGCCTAGAATGACGGAGACAGAGGTACACGCTGAACCAGAATAGGAACTACAGTAACGAGTGACTAGTCAGGGTCACCCCCGTCGGCGCAAGTCCAAGCCCCTAACCACGTGTGCACACACTGGCTCGTTGCCTAGAGCCAGACCCCTAGCTAGTATTCCCCTTCGTAGGACGCTACGGTTGGACCGGGGCCCATGGAACAAGCTTAAAAACTGTATCACGGGAACTGTCACACCACCACTCCCAGGTGGGCCGACATATCGTAACGTGCCGTCAGGCTACGACTAGTGGGGGCTCACAAGACACAGACTCCAAAATGCGAGTGCTGGAGTACAGACAGGCTAAACATGCACTGTCACACGTACTACAAAGCACCAAGGAAGTACAACAACTGCCAACAGACTCAGGACAAGGCAGCTAAACCTATCAGCGGAATGATCCTTGAGTCTCACGACTCAGAGGCAAAATCATCGTGGAACGGTGGACAAGTCGTCAATCGTTCTAATCCTAAGCTAGAGGAAACGACACAGCCGAAGGAAACGACTCACGGGGACCTCAGGGAACACCAAGAACTCTTAGCGCACCTGGACATGCAAATCGAGGTTAGATGATACCTCGAGGCATCCAGAACTACTGTCTCGGGCTAGACAGAATAGTCGAGACACACACAAGGTCACCTGTCAACCACAGGGTCACACCGGGTTGACCAAAATACGACAACGACACACAGATAAGGCACTGTACACAAGCACTCCTGGCTATCTCATTATGGTCACAGCCCTCATAGGATGCCAACAGACATCCACGGGTCACGACAAACCACAAGGTCAAGCCAAGACAAGCAAAAATCAAAACTACGGGAAAATGACACTCTGGGCATAAGCGATCCATCACTCGGCTGCTAGGCAAACCAAGCAGTCAAGGAAGAGCTGCTATGCATGCAGAGACAAGGACACTGGCAGTCCTAGATTGGGTCATTAGGGAACTGCAGCGGTCAAGGAGTAGGCCGCACTCAGTCAAACCTGAACCGACCTATCTAGTCAGACCACCTGACAGACTCACGGACACTAGCAGCCCAAGCCAGAACCGCTAGAGACACTGCCCTAATCAACCTAAACATTTGACATGAGTCAAATGGGACACACACACGGATAGACGGACAAGGGACAAGCCATCATGGCCAAACGACAACACAACGGACCCAACTCATTGTGCGGTCACCAATGGGCCGCTCAGTGAACTGGACGGTCTCCTAGAGACCGCTCAGTGGGACAGAACGGTCTGGAATAGGTCCTTCACGTGAACCGGCTCTCTACAATAAACGGTCAAAAGGCAGTCAGAATGGTCCTAGAATGGCCGCTCAAGAAGTGGCACGGTTAGAGGGAAACGACTCCATGAATCGCCAGAAAATTGTTGACCCAAGGTCAACCATGCTAAGAGGTCAAGACCTGGCCACTCAACACAATAGGGAAGTCAGAACGTCTAGACACCGACTGCTTAGGTGGACTGGACGGCTCCCATCAGGCCGTGCCATCCACTGGGCGATCTGTCACGTGACCGCGCAGACACCCAACTGACCTACATTGAACGGTCACACGTTGGACTGCTCAATCACCTAAACGGCTTCTGGAATGACAGTTCAGGCGTCACGACGGGAAAACCATAGGATCGGCCAGATCGAGGCCTTTCCACGCCTCGTTCATTCCGAAACGAAGGGGATACAACTGTTATGATGATACGCAACACATAGACTCCAACGGGAGTCAGATCGGCTGAGAAACGGCGAGAAATGGGTGATTTCTCCAAATCGACCCAAATGGAATCACCGGACTTCTCGAGCTCCTAACGGTCCCGCGAAGCGTGCCGTAAGGCTACGACTAGTGGAGGCTCACAAGACACAGAGACTCAAAACACAAGTGTGAAAGTACAGATAGGTAAGAGAGCACTGTCACACGTACTTCGAAGCACTAATGGCAGTACAGCCACTATCGACAGACTTAGGACAAGGCAACTAGGCCTACTCACTTAACGATCCTTGAGTTAGACCACTCGGAGGCAAGATCATCACAGACAGCAGAACAAGCCACCAATTGGTCTAATCCTAAGCCAGAGAGAATGACGCTGTCAAAAGAAACGACACGCAGAGGCCTGAGGGAATATCGAGAACCCTCAATACACTTGGACACATAGATGGGGTAGGATGATACCTCAAGGCATCCAGAACCATGTCTCGAACTGGTCCAAACCATCAAGACACATACATGGCTAGCTGTCAACCACTGGGTGACCCTGGGTTGACCGGAACCAGACAATAATGACTCCATCAGTAGGAAAGAGAATCCTACCAAAAGTAAGAAGACTCCTGGCTGCGTCATAATGTAGTCTTAGCCCTCATAAGATGTCGGGAGACACCCACGGGAAAACAGGCAAACCACAAGGACAAGCCAAGACAAACAGAAATGAAAACACCGGAGGATGATGGTTTGGGCAAGGTGAACCATCACTCAACCGCTAGGCAGACCCGGTAGTCAAGGAACAGTCGCTACGTGACCAAAGATAAGGATGCTGGCAGTTCTAGATTGAGTCATTAGGGAACTATCGCAGTCAGGGGAGAGACCACACCCAGTCACCTGAACTGACCTATCCAGAGACTACCGACACACAGACACCGGCCTAGAACGTAAACCAAAGATAGACGGACACGAGACAAGCCATCAAGGCCAACATACAAGACGACGGACTCAACTGGATGGGCTGTCACAATGTGGCCGCTCAAGGGGATGAACGGTCCGGACAGGACCACTCAAAGGGGATGAACGGTCCAGAACTGACCACTCAACCCAGGATAAACAGTCCATACGGGGCCGGTCAAGGGGGATGAACGGTTGGGGACCAACCGCACAATGGACAGACCCCTAAAGGCTAAAGAGGATAGACGATCAGGGCGGGACCACCAAAGGGGATGAGCGGTCAATCCTTGGCCGCTCAAGCCCACAGCGCATTCCAGTTCCTGGTCAAAACGGTCTTTATCGGACCACTGAACGGAATCGACTTACTACTTTGCCAGTCAAAATGATCTTGACTAGGCTGCCTAACTCGACCGACACTCAACTATTGACCAAGGGCCAACTAGGATGGACGGTCAGATGTTGGCCGCTCAACCCAACGGAAAGACAGGCAGCTGAAGGCTGGCCACCCAAGTGGGGATAGGTGGTCCACACCTGGCCACCCATACCATGTGTGGTCTATTGTGTGGCCGCACAAGCCCCAAAACCAGACGATGATAAATGCTCCAGAGCCAGCCGCCCATACCTTAGGCAGTCTCTGGTATGACCTCTCAACCGTCACGGCGAGCAAACCATGGGGTTCATCCAATCGTGGCTTTTCCACACCCCATTTGCACCGAAACACAGGGGATACAGCCATAACCACCCTGGCAATCACATGGACTCTGACCGTAGTCAAAACGACACACGAATCGCAAGAAACAGGCGATTTTAACGAAATCACCCAAAAAGAGCAATCAGACTTCTCAGGCTCCCCATGGTCAAACGGGACTGCTGATTGACACGAAATTGGTATCAATGGAACGCTGACGTTCCTAGGAGTCCATTGACTCCAACCGATCGCAGAACCGTCGCCGATTTCTGACGAAGCCTACGAAACCCACGAAACTTCAACGAGCCTAAACTCGCCCGTTCGAGCACCGTAAAGCGCAAAACTGCGAGGAAATGACGCAGGGGAGTGGGTGATCCATATCCCTACCTCCACCAAAGAAACCATGCACCGAAGTGACTAAGTCATGCCGAAAATTACCAAAAACGTGAATGACGCCTTCTTGGAATCCACCAAGGGATCGCGCCCGCCACGCTCCAACTGTTGCTCCTTCCCACGAACCGATCACCCCAGCACGTCCACGCCTCGGCCAGCTCTGCAATGGTGCGCGCCCAGTGCCAAACGGACCAGAGACGGGAGAGAACGGAGTGAGAGAATGAGAAGTTGAAAATGAGTAGGAGAGATAAAATAGTAATGTCTGGAGTCGATTCCCATCAATTCTCTCCGGGTGAGAAGAACTCGACCCCGTCGAGTAAGAGGGGCGTGCTATAGCTCCAATTGAACCCAACGTCATCGGACGCAGGCCGTTC
Source organism: Amorphophallus titanum (assembly GCA_024336825.1). Taxonomy (NCBI): domain Eukaryota; kingdom Viridiplantae; phylum Streptophyta; class Magnoliopsida; order Alismatales; family Araceae; genus Amorphophallus; species Amorphophallus titanum. The sequence goes on along the minus strand of JANBPO010001371.1, from coordinate 2,633,843 downwards.
CCTCCATCAAATCAGAGAGCGTCAGTGCATCCCACCCTGAGTAATCAGTACCTGATCGCCTAGTATATGCTCTATCTACTCATGCTGCTGGGGTAACAAAGCTGGAAGTGGACGCTTTGGGGTGGTGTCACTCACAAGGGATGAAGATGACTCAAAACTCACTAGGGTTCACTGCTGGGTTCCATAGGTGACTAGACTCGGTACACTGAGGAGGAGTTGAACCCATATCCGCTAGTAAGCTTACAACGTATGCATGAGGTCCGACTTGCCTCAACTCGAAAGGGACGGGTACTATAGCTTGCATGGAACCAACTGACTCGATGTATGCATGCAGACTCCAGACATACTGGACAAATAAAGAAAAGACACAGACTCATACATGACCCTACCTACAGCTAGTCTGATCCAGGCATATGCATGGGTGGACTAGGACACCCGAATATGTGCCATGCATGTGTTCGACGTAACCAGAGGTTGACGTCCAAGGGGACTCCTAGTCGGCCAAGCATGAACCAGTCTGGCAACGACTTTCCATCGGGATTGGGTGCGGGAGGGCTAGGAGACCCAAAACTACCTTCTTCATCACCCCTATATTGAGGTAAGGCATACCATTCTTCCCATTCGTCAGACCCATGGCTATGTGGAGGTTGGTTGGCCCGAGTGGGAGGGGTGTGGAAGGGGACTTCCTTGGCAAGGTAGGCTGGGGGTTGTGGGTAAAGAGGCCCACCAAGAAAGGGATCAAATGGATCAAGGAACGTGTGACCCCTCGTTATGGATTCCCTAATCTCATGAAAGGGATCGAAGGGATCATAGAATGTGTAACCCCTCGATATAGATTCCCTCATCTCATGGTCCCACGTGTGGAATTCTAGAAGGTGTTGATGGTCACCTTCATGCGTTGTAGTAGGTGAGACGGTGGTCATGGGGATGAGGTATGGCTCCTCCCTTAGGATGAAAGAAATGACATCGGGCTCAGCTAGCAAGGGAAGGAATAATAGGACCTCCATGGTGACATGACCCATGGTGTATACGGAGGTAATCGACCCCAATGCGGGATATGCGAAGCTACGACTCGTGGGTTGGTCGAAGCCTAGGGCTAATAAGTATGTCAACTTTATCTGCCAGTCTAACCCCTTAACAAGGTCGTCTAAGGTGTCAACATGGTGACTAGACCAGAAAGTTATGTGGAATGAGTTGACGGGCACTAGTGGTAGTGCATGGTCCATGGATGGGCAGCGAGGTGGGGTAGGGACCAAGCCCGTCCTAAGCCAGCTAAGAAGTGGCTCGGCTATTAGTAGCTTCCCTGTTAGAAACACGGGTAGCCCCGGCTAAGATGGCTCCGTATAGAGATCTGGAGGTGACGGTGGCAAAGAAGCACTCATGGGTGGTGAAGGAGGGTCCTCCATGGTGAGGAGAGGACTGTAGGAGGGCACCGTAGATGGCACCAGGTGAGGACTATCGGCTACTACCTCCTAGAATTCGGGCAAGAGTCCGTCAATCTGAGTGCACATCCGATCCAACCCATCCGTAATGGCTTTAAAGAGTTCAGCAATGGTGGGGGTTGGGTTAGGGGTATTGTGATGGACTTGCTCCTCGTCTTGTGGCCTGGGGGTGGACCTAGGCTCGGCTACTTGTGGGGTATCTTGCCTTTGACTAAGACCCACTTGACTTGAAGTGCTTGAGTGGGATTGGTTGGAGGTGTGGCCCACTTGATTAGGGATGATTGGTGGAGTCGGCTGGTGGCATGACCCCCGTGGTTGGAGGTAAATGGGTGGGGGAGGTAGACCCTCCTAAGCTCTCTCTTCATGTCCCACCATGACTCGATGGGCCATTGCCTCCTATGTTAGGACTCCTCTGGTTTGATAGGCAGCAGCTTCTTGCTGTGTTGTTTTGATGATTGGCAACGCAACAAAGGCTTTGATGAGTGGCAACAGATGTTTGGCAATCGTGCATGAGTCCATGCTTACATTTTGGCACTTAGTCTGTACATGTTGTGTCCATGCATGCCTTAGTCTTGTGCACATCGCAGAGTCCTTGCATGTTCTGTCGCTTCGGGATCCTAAGGGTTCTCACAACCGACAACGGTAGACAGTTCGCGAGCACTACCTTCTAGGAGAAGTGCTCAGAGCTGGGGATTTAGAACCACTATACTTTGGCGGGACATCCCCAGGCTAACGGGATGGTGGAAAATACCAACTGAACGCTTCTCCACGGCATCATGAACTGACTGGCCCAAGCAAGTGACTCATGGGTAGACTTAATTCTGAGCATCCTATGGGTCTACTAGACCACCGCTAGAGCTGCCACTGGGGAGTCACCCTTTCACCTCGCCTACGACACTGAGGCAATGGTGCTGGTGGAGATATTCCACCCCTCGCTATGAGTGGGCCACTTCGACATGGCCAGGAACAACCAAGCAATGCTGGAGAACTTTGACCTGCGGGAGGAAGATAGAGTAGGCGCCCGAGTAAAGCTCGCAGCGTACCAACAGAAACTGGCCCAATATTACAATGCCCGAGTTAAAGAATGACACTTCTTCCTCGGAGATCTGGTTCTACGATGAGCAAGTGTGGCTGACCCAAGAGGAGCCACAGGGAAGCTCACACCAAATTGGGAAGGCCCGTACAAGATAGCGGAAACACTTGACAAAGGAGCATACAGGCTAGTGATGCTGGGAGGGGGAAGAGGTACCCAGGACATAGAACTCCATCAACCTCAGGAAATTCTTTCAGTAAATCGTCACCAGCCATACTCTACTAAGGTAAGTTACCTACATATCCCGTAAAGGTAACCTAAGGGTGCCCTAGAGGCGAGCACCACTCCCCTTGAAAAAGAGAAGGTAACCTAAGGGTTCCCTATAGGCGAGCACTGCTCCCCTCGAAAATTAGAGGGTAACCTAAGGGTTCCCTAGGGGCGAGCACCGGTCTCCTTGAAAACGAGGAGGTAGCCTAAGGGTTCCCTAGAGGCGGGCACCGCTCCCCTTGAAAATGAGAAGTAACCTATGGGTTCCCTAGAGGCGAGCACCGCTCCCCTTGAAAATGAGGAGGTAGCCTAAGGGCTTCCTAGAGACGAGTACCGCTCCCCTTGAAATGAGAAGGTAACCTGCGGGTTCCCTAGAGGTGAGCACCGCTCCCCTTGAAAACAAGGAGGTAGCCTAAGGATTTTTTAAAGGCAAGCACCACTCCCCCTTGAAAACGAGAAGGTAACCTAAGGGTTCCCTAAAGGCGAGCACCGCTCCCCTTGAAAATAAGGAAGAAGACCTAAGGGTCCCTTAGAGGCAGACACTTGTCCCTTTACAAACAAGGACTACAAGCTGATCCACCCAAGGGAAGGTGCAAGCATTGCAAGGACATGCGTATAGACAAACAACTAGAAGCACGTCATAGAGCCTCAAAGAGGTACACATTCAAACAAACCTATGACAGAAGAACTTTTATTCTTTAGTCAAGACACAAAGAATACAAGAGGCCTTATTCTTTAGTCAAGATAAAAAATTGCCAAAGCACCAGAATTGCTCCTGTAAAGTCATCTTACAGACATACAAGAAAATAAGGTAGTGGAGACACAATCCCGCCCCCAGCTTCGCGTGGTGGCAACAGATGACCTTCCCTCAGCCTCCTCATGCCAGCCATCCAAGTACTCGTTTCGATATTCTTTCGAAACAGGACCATTCGCCCCTGGTTCCAGCCATGGTCGCCAAGACGTCGACGCAGGGTCCCTCTGAAGGATCAGAGGCTGACGGCAAGCCTGTAGAGATTCGTCGTCTGACTAAGTACCAAACTCACCTGATGACATCCTACAAGAAAGCTCCCCTCAAAGCTCGCTGGTTCGAAGATGACCGTAAGGGCATCACGAAGACCACTATTTATAAAGGAAGCAAACTCCCCAGAAGTATGAGGACTCCTACCACCTCAAGCAAATCCCCAGAAGCCGAAGCGGTAGAACCCCGAAAGTCGCGCCTTCTCAGAGTCCTCCCTCGAAGGCGCCGCTTCGTATTCCTAGAGGATCTCACAGTCGTTCAAAAAGGGGAAAAGTACACGGAAGAGGTTTCGAGATTTGTAAAGCAAAGGAAAGTTTTCCATTCTGAAATAAAAGAGTTTACAAAAAGAAGGCTGCCACCTAGGCAGAAGTAGAAGGAAACAGGAAAATAAGCAAGTAAGGGCACCCTTCTAAGGGTTCACCCCGGCTACATCATCAAGTGCCTCAGTCCCACCGGGCTCACGTGCGGCAATGGCTCTAGCAGGAGGCAAGTCCTCATCCAAGTCCACTACTTGGGCCCCCGCCGCCAAGGCATCCACGGGTGCTCGCTCATCTGCGCTCGGCCCTGGCACCGACTCCTCGACGCCTGGCACTGACTCCTCGGCGCCAGCCCCCTCGACGTCAGGCTCCTCCTCGCCATTGTCAGCCTCCGAGCCATAGGGTGTCGAGGGAGGAAGGAGAGGCGAAACCAAGTAACCGAGCTCCTCTGCCGTGGCTTTAACAGCGATTCTCCAGCCCTCCCGGAAGTCACGATCGCACGTCGACCTGTAAAACTCCAAGGCCACCACAGTCAGCTCGTCTCAATAGGTCGAAGAGGAGCAGAAGTGCTCCACCGCTTCCTCGCCCATAGTCGACATCGACGAGCGTAGCGTGGCTAGCTCCGCCTTGACCTCCCGGGCACAGGTCTCCATGGCTCGGACCTCCACCCCCAACTTGGCCACTGCTCCGCGGCTACGTCAATGCGCTCCTGGAAGGAGTCCCGGTCACATTCCATTCTGGCAAGGGCTAGCCCTTGCTGGACCAGATGTAGGTGAAGCTCGGCGTTGGCCACCTCGGACCCCTTCAGGCACTCCTTGAGCCCCGCCTGAAGAGCCTGGCTGGCTTCCAGCATCCGAGCAAGACCCTGGAAATGATGCCTCCACAAGTCCAAGGCACTGACGACCAGACATGCGCTCCTCGAGGCCACTGCCGTCAGCTCCTTCTCAGCGCCAGGGTCAAACTCGCTAGTACGCTCGTACCACTGCACGCTCCTCCCCATGAGATTGACGATCGTTGCGATCCCAGCCAGCCCTGATGGCAAGTCCTCGGGGGGTGAGGATTGACCGCGCTGGGGGGACCCCAGCGGAGGGAGGATGTCGGTGTCATCAGTAGTAGGAGCCTTGCCCTTATCTCGCCCCCGTGCCGTGGAGGCTAGCTCAGGGGGAGCGAGCACCGACTCACCAGCCGACGACGACAGCGGAGCCCCAGAAGGAGGCAGCCCTGATGGTGGAGGAGGCGGAACACGATCCCGAGCAGGAGTGGAAGTTCTCCCTCTCTTACTCGCCCGCCATTGATTGTCCAACGCCGCCAGGTCGTCATCAGTCAAGGGGGTGCGGCTACCACCAGCCATGGTGGATGCTTCACCGGCTGCCCTAGTGATTCCCTCAGGAGAGCCCCTCTGAGGACTAGGCCCTCTGCTAGCTACAGAAACGCCGGAGAACGCGCCGAGGGATGCCGACCGGGATCGGGTACTGCAACCTCCCCGGGGCAAACGCAATCTCGACCTGGGGGACAACGATCGACACCTGGCCGGCCCCCGGAGTGACTTGGTCCACAGGATGGGGAGCAAATCGTGGCAACCTGACGATCTCGTAGGTCTACGACGGAGTTTCAGGCTCCCATGAAGGCAGAGCAAAGTTAACTAAGTACCACTCGCAACCGACGCGACTTGATGGGAGAATAAAACCAATACCCTGCGATAACGGAGGACTCAATCCCAGCTCCCGGAGGACCACCGGAGTCAGAATGAAGTCCACATCATTGAGAGGATACCGAAGAATGGCCTTCAACTTCTGGCGATCCTCAGCCCTGATGGAGGGCTTCCTATCACGCCAGGTGAGACGAATGCCTCTGCACGTCCAATTATCGAAGGCATCACGGTCTCTCAACTGGATGATATATACATACCGCTACGACCAACCCTTGCAGTTAGCCGCAGCGCGGGAGACCTGGATGAAGTGTCGGTGGGAGCGAGCCTTGAAATAGGCGTAATATGTATCGACCGGACAACTATGGAGAAGATAAAAATGTCGGAATAGAAGGATGCTTGGCTCCACCGATGTTCTATGACACGCGTAGATGAATCTGCAGAGGATGTAATAAGAATTGGGGGTTATTTCCTCAGGATGCCACCCATAATGATAGAGGACGGACGTGATGAAGGGATGGATTGGAAGGCAGAAGCCCGCCTGAAAGGAGGCCACCGAGACCATAATCCCGCCCGAAGGAAGACTCATCATGTCATTATCAACGGTCGGGAAGATGATGTCGAACTCAAGGGGAATCTGGAAAGCTTCCCGCAGGCCATGAATCACCCTATACGCCACTAGCGGTGGGGACCTGGGTCGATTAGTACTGGCACCCGAAGTGCTCGACACACCACCTCGGCCGTGAGGTGCCTCTTCAGAAGAAGAAGAGCTAACACGAGGGACTCCCCTACGTGGGGGTATGACTACGAAAGATGGGAGACACGAGGGAAGAAAGAATCCTCACCAGGCAAAGGAGGAAGATGCCTACAACAAGCACGGCAACTGGTGGGGCGCGGATGGAGTCTGTGGAGAAACCACGTCGCAGTCCTTATAACCACCCACACCGAACTGGCACTACCCCTCAGAAGGCAGGTGAAAAGGCGTCTGTCACAACTTCAGGCGTCCGTTTAGAGCCCGCGCTCCCAGAACAGGACAAGACGCAAGTCATGATTATCAAGCATGGCTCCTGCCACCGTCAGAAGTGCCTTGCATGCCAAGCAGGCCCCGAAGTTGCCAACACCCACGGTACGAAGGAATCAACTTCGGGTCTCACACTCTAGAAAACCCTCTCCTGATCGACTCTCAGCCCCTTGCAAAGTGCTCGGCAACTGAAAGTAGGGAAACAAAGGTTGACGCACATATAGGCACCTAGACACTAAGGTCGATGCATATTCAGGACTCAAACAACAAAGGTCAATGCACATTCCTTCTATTCTCTCATTAAGTCAGTGCATGTCTCAAGTTAGTGTGTCAAAGGTCCATGCATGTTTTCATACTGTTTAACAAAGGTCGACGCACATTTTCGCATAGTGCAGACTATGGTCGATGCATGTTTTGCCTTAGCCATACTAAGGTCGGTGCATGTTTTTGTCTTAGCTAAACTAAGGTCGGACCACATTTCTCATCATGCATATAGCAGGTCTGTGCACATTTGCATATAACATTCTAAGGTCGATGCACATCATGGCCTAATAATACTAAGGTCGATACATATTCTGTTTTAGTTATTCTAAGGTCTATGCACATGCATTGTCAAGGTCGGAGAACATTTGCATTCTGCCTCATATAGGTCCGAGCACGTTTGGTCTATGCACTTGCAAGTCTGAGCACATATGCTAGTGTACAATAAAAGGTCAGAGCACATTCTGCATCATGCATAATGAGGTCGGTGCACATTGTGCCTTATGCTAAACAAGGTTAATGCACATTTTGCATCCAGCATATAAGGTCGGCGCACCTTTTCCAAATCTACCTATCAGGTCGAGGCACTTGTGTTAGACATAGGCATAATGTCTGTGCACAGTCATGCATGATGTCAATCCAGGTCGATGCACATTACCATCAGCACATAAGGTCTATGCACATCTTTTTTTGGCCTTCATTCAAGTCGATGCACATTACTGTTCATGCACATAGAAGGTCGGTGCACCTTTTGCTATCACATAGCAAGGTCTGTGCACATCTGCTAGAAGGTCGATGCACATTTTGCATTATGCTTATAAAGGTCGATGCACTTTTTAGGCTTAGGTCTGAAAGGTCTGTGTATTGTTTCATGCTATGTCTACAAGGTCGATGCACATTTCTAAATGTGCCTTGAAAGGTCTACACACACATTGCATCATGCCTTCTGAAGTCTGTGCATATTTTGTATCATGCATTCAAGGTCTGAGCATAAGTCCCATTGTGCATATCTTAAGTCCAAGCATATGTCCCAGGATGCATTGAGGTCTGAGCACCCTTGCATTAGTCTTCTATGAGGTCTGTGCACATTGTGTTGCTTAGTATATTTGAATCAAAGCATATGCATTGCAAGTCTGAGCATATTAACTTCCCTATCATTTTTCAGAAATGAATTTAAGTACACAAGGTGTGACAGAATGACTTCGTTCTGACTGGCAGGAACTTATGTCACAAGGACCCAGGATTAACTTACGAGAAGCAGCACGCCTTCACTAGCTCAGTCATGTGGCTCAAGATTCTATCTTACAGGCACATGATCCAAGATTGGAATCTCCTTTAGAGATTCTACCACGTGGATAAAGCATCCTTCATCCTTACACGTGGAATCCCAACAAGGCTTCGCTTTCTAGTGACTTTGGGCGGGAATGAGTTTTCCACGCGCCCAATTCTTCAAGCCTATAAATAAGAGGCTAGATCGCTCAAATCGTAAAAGGAGAAGCACTCATAAGAAGAAAGCAGATCGAGAAGAAAAAGAAGAAGAGAAGGAGAAGAAAGGAGGAGAGCTAGAGATCCAGAGTAATTGAGATTGAGAGAGATGGTCTGTTAGGTCTTAAGAAAAATAGACTGTCATAGATAATCAGAGAGTGAAAAGAGGTTGTGAGAGTTGGTCTATGTAATTGACTCCTAGACCAGATCCAGAGTCAATCTGCTCCTAGAGAGCTACAGTTCTCTGTTTTGTTCTTGTTCCTCTTGCCTTTCATTTTTCTCATCTTATTCTCGAGTAAGCTGTGTATCAGCAGGCAAGGTTGAATCCTTGTACAGCAAGTTGTAAGACTTAGCAGAGCAAGCTGTAAGGCTCAGTGGTCTAGGATCAATTCCCCAAAGTTGTGGATCAACGGTCTGTAGGGATTTACTCCCCGAAGCTGTGGATCAGCAGATTGAAGCTGTGCATCAGCAGTAATCTATACTCTGGTCTGAGTGTGGGGTGGATATAGGTGAAAATTGAACCACCTAAAAATCTCTTGTGCCTCTTGTGTGATCTGCTTTAATTCCTTTGTGCTTACATTTCAAGTCTACTTTTCCATTAGATGAATGAATCAGAATGTCATTCAAAACAACGTACAAAAGTAATAACAAAGCATAACAAATGCAAGACTAACTATCAAGCTCTAACTGACTAATACCTTGTATACATTCAGAAAAGAAATGTTGTTTGTCAAAACAACACACAGATGCAAAATCTGTAACACATCACATCATGAACCAAGCAGTCATTATTGCATCAACAGCTCATCATTTCATCATAACTGTTCTCCCCCTTTGTTAATATCAAAAAGAAAGTCAGCAATGAATTGTGTTGCGAAGGCATCAAACATCAGCTGTAGAAGTCCTGCTGGAGCTGCCACGTCTGAGTCTGGGTCTTCTAGTGGGTGCCCTGCTAGAACTTCTATGCTCTCTTATTGGCACAGCCATGGGGAAGGCATTGGGAATTCTGTCAACCTTAGTCTCTAGAGCAGTAAATTTAGCCATGACTTTTCCATCATTCTGTTGAACTTGGGCCTGTAACTCTTTGACAGTGGTAGTCAAATCCACAAATCAGTTTTGTAACATGCTACATATGTTCTCTAGCTATGAAGTCTGCTGATGGTGGATTTTTGCCATTGAGGTAGAGGAGCTAGTGGCCTGAGTAGTAATAATATCCTTAAAGTTGCTAGGCAGCTTGTATACTTCCTCTTGAACACTATCTTTGCATAAATGTTCCCCATTTGGATGATGCTGCCTTGGATTTCCCCTGTCATGTTGTTGATTCTTTGTGACAGAGCTTGTTGTTCTTGCTGTATGACAATTAACTATTCCCTAATGGTCTTCTATTCTCTCCTGATGTCATAAGCATGGACTAACATTTGAGTTGTCTTTATGTGAGTTTCTGCTTGGTTCAACCTCACATTTTGCATTAGTGTACCATCTTCTTCACAGACATGTAGAAGAGAGTATAAAAATTCATGAAGCCTTTCATCAGACCTATACTTATCCCTAACAAACTTCTCCCATTGACTATTCACAATTTGTTCCACATATATCAATCTAGCATCCAGTCTTGCTAGAGTCATATGTAAATGCATGAAAGAAGCATTCATCATCCTGAATTGATTCAACAGTAAATTTACCGTTGTATCTCTGTGGTTTTGATGATAGCAAACATCATGATGATTCATGTGTACATGAAAAGATTATGATGACTCACATGTGTGCATGAAAGATTATGATGATTCATATGTCTGATTAAGAGTGAATGATGACTCAAGATGTTTCTGAACTAATTCTGCAATAAAGTGTTCATGTTGTTCACTTAACTCCATGCATGTTTGTTCATTTACTTATGAACTCCGTGCGTGTTTCAATGTTCGTGCATAACCGTGCATATCCTGTCTCTGTGTCTTTTGAGTCCACGCACACTTTGGTAAAGTCTGTGTTTGGTTGCACGCCTTCAAGTAAAGTCCGTGCAAGATTTGCCTTTGTGCATTTTTTTGTTGAAAACATAAGTATGTGCATATTTCTTGCCTTGGCACACACTAAGTCCGTGCTGGTTGTAAGTCCATGCATGTTTTTAGTTTGTGTTGAAAAACATAAGTCAGTGCGTGTTTGTTTATCTGCATGGTTGGTTTGTGGCATACCTAGTCCGTGCATATTTCTGTTAGAAGGAAAACATAGTCCGTGTAGGTTTTGCAAAGTCCTTGCACGTTTAAATGCCAGTTGCATATTGTGAGTCCGTGCATATGAGAGTCCGTGCAAGTTTCATTTCCTGCATATTTCTAGTCCATGCACATCATGTGTTAAGGCCAGAAAGTAAAGTCTGTGCATGTCTCTTGTCTTACTGAAATACCGAGTCCATGCACGCTTTGCATTTCTCACCTAAAGCCCATGCATGTTTCCTTTAAGTCATTGCACACATAGTCCGTGCACATTTGCTCCATTACACAACAAAGTCCGTGCACATTGTTCACATCAAGTATGTGCATGTTTGCTAAATGCAGATAAAGTCTATGTATGTTTTCTTGAAACCAAGTCTGTGCATGTTTTCTTGAAATAAAGTCCGTGCACATTGTTTAACCCAAGTCCGTGCACATTTCTTCTCGACCCAAGTACGCGCACACTTTCTAACCATAGTCTGTGCATGTTTCCTCTGAGCAAAGTCCATGCACATCGCTTTCGATAAAGTCCGTGCATCTTTTCTAAACCAAAGCTCGTGCATATTTTCTAAACCAAAGCCCGTCGTCAAATCTCCTCATACCACTAGCAAATGCATCAGCCTCGTCCTCATATTCTCCATACTCTTCATCCCCCTCCTCTGTGGGGTCTTCATCATTCATGATTTCATAAACACCAAAACCCTCATCAAACTCACATGAACCTTAAAATTCTATTTCTGGCAAGATTATCGGATTCTCCATGAATTCCGGGATGGCTAGACAGGCTTGACATCTAATAGCTAGATCTTTAAGGAACCTCTGGGGGATTTACTTACCCTTGGATTTTCTAGCTACTGCCCTTAAAGTGGAAGAAGAACAACTACCCTGATCAGCAGAGGGAGGAGATGAATAAGCGGGTACAAGAGGAGGTACAGACGAAGACCCCTCACCGGAGGGGTATGGAAGGTTGCTTAATGGAAATTGGAGGAGCGGCCCCTGGGTCGGGACACACTCAGGAAGAAGATAGGAGGTCTCTTCAACAGAGATGGAGGATTCAAAATTTTGAAAATTGGTATTTTTTTCATTTTTATTTTTTAGGAAAAGACAATGAGAAGGGGGAGTAGAAGGGGGTGTTGAAATGGAAAGCTTAGCAAAAGAGAGGATAGGAGGATGGTCGCCAGGTGGGGCGATAGAGAGATGAGAAAATTACTCGAGGAGCAAGGAGGGAAGCGTGGGGCTTTTCAGCCAGTCAGAAGAGAAAGAAATCAGGACCGCGGGGGGTCTAGGAATGCAAGGAGTGAATCTGCTATCAAACAGTTGGATAATGAATGAAGGATGGATGGATTTGAGAGAGAAGAGTTCGGCCCATAGTCGGTCTGTAGTAAACCCTTCCTCATAAGGGACATCTAGCTCTCTCGTGTCTGTAAAGTCACTTAGCATCTACCTCTTGTCGGTCACAACAACCGGTTTCTCAATCAACTCATGGATCAGTGGTGGCCATTCCGGATCTGTGGGCATAAACAGACGGCTCAAGGATATTGCAATGTCATCCATATCGAACCACCTGTACCACTCACATTCTGGATCATCTATTTTTCTTCTCTTGAGTGGCCTTAGCGATTCCAGGGCTTTGTATGTGACAAGCGGGGCCAGATGCCGAGCAAACTATCTAGCATGCACATCTTGATAGTCTAACATAGAAGTAAGGATTGTAGTCTACTCGAGCTCTTGCTGCTGGATCGACCCTTTCACAAAATGAGAATATAATGTCCACGTGAGCGGCTTCCTACTAGTCTTGAGAGTGGAAGTCATGGTCGCCCACAGCTTGTCATCTGTTTCTTCTTCTTTCGGCCCCTTGTATCCCAAGCCGCCTCGTGGGATCATTTTAACATTTTTAACGGGCTTTGTCCTACCCTGTAAGTTTATGCCCAGTCCTTTGCCTGACCGGTACCCCATCTTCATTAGAATACTCCATCTAGGCGTGTTTATTAAACTTTTCTTCTTTTTGCCTTTAGATGTTTGGAGTGGCATTTGAACAGCTGGAGGAGTGGACGGAGCAACCTTTTCCAAACTTTGCCACAGATCGGTAACATCAAACACTGACAGCAATGGCCTATCAGTCGGCCACATAGAGGGAACAGAAGTGGCTGAATGTATATCTTCAACTGGCAGAATTGGCATGCTAGTCACTTTAATGATGTGCCCTTTGTGCGGAAAGTTGATGCATTGATGATTTGTGGAAGGCACAGCATCCAGTTCTTGTATGTAAGGGCGTCCCAGAATGCTGTTGAATGTTGGGTCCATGTCAAGGATATGAAAATCCGCTATAATGGTAACAGGACCTAATCCCACTTATAATGTTATCATGATCAGAGGCGGCTTCTTGGTATTATCATAAGCAGTGACTGTAATGGTAGACGGCCGAATCTGGTCTTCCGAAATGCCACACATCTTTAAGGTGCTTGGAGGCAAAACATTAATAGAACTGCCGGTGTTTACCAAACATTGCTTAACTGACACTTTATTCATATCTACTGTGATACATAGAGCATACTTTATGACTGGCTGCGGAGCCAGTTCATGTTCATAAAAAGTGATAGCCGGCTGACTACTGACTGGAGCCAGGACTGTAGTGATCTGCTCCGCTGCTATGTCTTCATTTACCATTACTCTTTCAAGATATTGCTTCAAAGCTCTCTGATGTACAGCGGATCTTTTAATAAGCTCCAAAATTGAGATCCGGGCCGGTGTGGGGTCGACCCCCCCTGGGCTGTGTGTTGTCTGCATAGCAGACAGCCCAGCCAGTTGCAGGGGTCGACCCCTGTGGGTCAGCTTTTATTTTCAGCCTCGAGTGCCCTCTGGTTGCCCGAGGGTTGACCCTAAGGGTCGACGCCTTCCGTCCGGGTTTTGCAAAACCCATTAAAACCCATCCTAAACCCCTTGAAACTTTACCAAAATACCCCCCAATGGTTCTTAAACATATTAGGGTGTTTCTAACATGTGTTGGGAGGGTTTTATGTGTCTTTTGGGCTCTCTAACTTGTCTATATATATGAGCTACGAATTTCACAAGTGATTAACCCTAATGAAGTTGTGTTCTTTCTTGTAGGAGAAGAAAAGGGTGAAATGGAGGAGAAGCTCAAGAGGACTTCAACGCCAGATCTGATCTACTTCCTTTGAGATTTGGAGCTCGTGGTAGAAGAAGAAAAGGAGCGGCTCGAGGAGAAGAACAAGAGGACGCCAAAATCGCCATCATCCGACTACGAACCAAGAAGAGCCGGATTGTTTTGAAAAGGGGAAGCTTTACATTTCAGATTTGTTGTTTGGTTTAGTGTTTAGAGGTTGTTCTGGGTTGGTTGTATGCATATCTGAATTCTTCATACACTCCTAAATGATTTTCTTGTGTGGGTGTTCAGAGAAAGGGTTCTCCGAGTGGTTTGTGTTGACGCTTGTGCATCATGTGTGGCGGAGCTTATCCATGTGTGTGTTTGGGCATATTGTAGGCTGTGTTCCCTGTGTGTGGTTGGGAGTTTACTCCCGTGTCGTTGCTTAGGCGTCATCCTACGTGTGTGTGTTGGGGCACATCCCCGTGTGTGTGTGCTACTCTATTAGCGTGTGTATTGGGGTTCTTACCTCGTGTGTGTGGGGGGGGAGAAATCCCCGTGTTTGCTGCATTCACAGCGTGTGGAGAAAGCCTTATCGGTTTGGTAAGGGGTGGACGTAGGGAGCCTGTTGTGGTCCCGAACCACCTAAAAAATCATTGTGCCCCTATGAATGCTTGTGTGGTTGTTCTATATCTTCTACCTCCATTCATAGGATGGTTTGATTATTATGCTTCACATCAATCTTGGTTTCACATACACACACTGTTTAGTTCAATTGGTCAATCTACCGTTTGAGTGAACTTCTCATGCTAATCTGAATATACATTATCATATATTAAGCATTTACTAAGCTTCTACTGCGAGTAGGTTCAAGTTTTTATTGAGGGATCCCCTCTAGATTCGTGTTCTTGCACTACGGGACCCAACAATTGGTATCAGAGCGAGGCTCTGTTGTCCCTAGATCTAACGATCTACAGAGTGATCCCAGTGCTTGTTCAATCATAAATTTTTCTGTCAAACAATTTTCGATGAATTCTGCACATGTTTTTAATGGCTCTGATTTTTCCTTGTGGTTGGGTAGATTATGTCAGACTATAAACTCTGTTAATCCTAGTCTCTGAAAACTGATACATCATGGCCCCAATGAATTACCTCTTGATGAGACTAAATGGTCTAATAAGGATAGACAGAAGAACCACGATAATCTAACTATCCTGACTTTGTTGAAAGTTTTTGTGAACATTAACATGTTTCCATTTGTCTCTTCTTGCAAGACGGGATAGGAGCTCATGGACCGTTTGATTAAAGCTCAAGAGAAGGAACGACAAAAAGGTCTCATAGTTAATGATGCTGATCAACACATTGATGAAAATGTTGAAGAGGTAAACTCTAATTATGGTGAAGATGAAATGTCATTTGAATAACTACTTGATGTTTTTAAGGAGTTGTCGAGTAGATATAAAAAAATTAAGTTAGAAAATAGAAAACTGAGGAAGAAAACTGAAAACACCATTCATGACTTCCTCTATGAAAAATGTGCTGAGTTTGAGGAATTAATTGAGATATGCATGATTGACATTGAAAATCACAAAGAAACAATTACATGTTTAAGGAGTGAAAATGAAGATCTCATCGATGAAATTAATCAAATGAAGAAAACTGAAGAATGTCTTAAGAACAAGTTTGCCTCTTTATCTGATGAAGAGAAAAGTTTGAAAAACTTCTTGATAATGAAATTGATAGCAAGAGCATCATGGTCGAAAATGAGGAACTTAAAAAGAAAAATGGTGTCATACTAATTCAAATTTTTTTACTTCTCCTCTCTGGCTGGCCGACGAGGCATGGTGGTGGGCGAGACCAAGGGCGGCATGGGCTATGAGCAGTGGGGACGGACCTGAGGAGCAAGAGGCGGTGGCACGGCATGATGTGGTCACAAGAAAAAGGCTTGGGTTCGAGTGAATGCGACGTTTCTCGATGGTTCGACATCTCTTTGCAAAAGGTAGGTGGATGGAATCCTCTCACTTCTGATCATGATTCCCTATAGTTTCATGTTGTTAATCGCTTGATAGAAGGTTTAATCACCAAAATAGAATGGGTGTGATATGAGTTCTTTATAGTTTTGATGTGAATGTGGGAAATGCATGTGTTCCATGTGGTTTTTGGGTTTAAATGAGGGTATTTGGAGGTATGAATGCATGAAACAAGATTTTGGTACGTTCTTCCCCTCATTTGAGTCGAGTGGAATGGGGTTTAGGGTAGTTCACCCTTGCCCGGATCGGAAGCGTGAACGCTGTCAGTCTTCCGACCGCGTTTAGCTTCTCGATAAGGGTCGTAGCCTAAACAAGCACTGCATCTATAGTATATGGGGGCTAAGTCAGTAAGCCTAAATGCCATGGTCAAGATGACTACATTGGATATCAGAGGCAGGTTCGATCCTATGGGAGTCTTTATAGATATGTATGTGCATAAATATGTTTTGGAATGAGATTCTTTCTAAATATTTGGATTGTATTTCTAATTTACGCTACAGATAAATAGAAGAATATATTCAATTCCCATTTCTCAATTATTCATTTATACCTTTGCTGATGCCTCTTAATTCATCATTTAGGCCCATTAACTATTCTAGCTAATTATCACTTTTCCTTTTTTAAAAAACTTTTTAAATCTCATAATTTTCTATGACTAAAAATTATTATTTTTCATGTATTCCTTATTTAAACTTCCGAGGTGCTACACCCTCCCACACTTAAAATAATTTGGTCCCCAAATTCAACTGATTTTCTTTCCAAAAATTAGTGGGGTAATATTACCATATCCAAATCATGTATTCTAGCTAGATCCTTTCTCATAGCATGCTAAGTGCTAAGATCACCGTATTCGATTCTTATAATTATGGATGAGATAGGTTCATAGGGTTACCTTCTGACGTCTGCGGTGTTTCATCTTTCAAGAGTGGACAATGGGCGATTTTAAGATCTTTGCTTCCACATCGGATGCATTTCCCGAGTTTATACCAACACTCATCCGGGTTGTGCCTTCCCTTCTTGCAATGTTCACATTTTCCCTTGGCCGGAACAACTTGTCGATCATTATTTCGGGGTTTCTTATTTTTATAGGAATCGTCGCCTCCATTAGATTTCTTCTTGTTGTTCAGGGGTTCCTTGTTCTTGGATCCATTTGGTAAATTCTTCTTGGCGATCTTTCCATTAATTCGTTCCATCATTTCCATAGCATCTTCCAAGAGTTGTGCTTTTCGGACCATCTCCGTATAGGTTTGAATCTCCAGTGGAGCCAATTGAGGAATGAGCTCCACCTTTAATCCGTTCATAAATCTTCTTGCTCTCATTTTCTCCGTACTAACTAAGTGTGGTGCATATCGGGCCAGTCTAGAAAATTTCACCTCATACTCTACTACGGATAGACTACGTTGTTTCAATGCTGCAAATTCCATAGCCTTCTTCTCGCGGATCCTTTCTGAGAAATATTTCTCATTAAAGTGTTCTAAGAATTCAACCCATGTTACTTGTTCGTTGGGCAAGATTGCCTCCACAGATCCCCACCAAGCTCGAGCATCCTTCTCTAGTTGGTAGGTTCCTAGTAATACCTTCTCTTCGTCGGTACACTGCATCACCTTAAAGGTCCGTTCTATTTCTTGTACCCAACTCTCTGCTTCATCTGGGTCAGTAGATCCACTAAACTTAGGGGGATTCATCTTTTGAAACTTTCGATGTAAATTTCTGGCTCCATGCCGTGCTCCTCCTTGAGCAACTTGTTGTAAAGCTTGTGTTAGACCTTGGATAGTGCGTTGCATTTTCCTCCACTGGGCTCTCTCGGCGGCCATTCTAGCCTACAAAATAAGTTTTAAATTAATGATTACCCATTTCTTAACATTAATCTAGCGTAGATGGACGTATTTTATTAAGTAGCCCATAGCTCTACCTAAATCTCACGGGATTCCTAAAGAATAATTGGCAAGAATTGAAGCATCAGTTGTTAGCTCGTGCAGTGTTGGTCCTTGCCTCGAGCAGACTTTGCGTCTCTCGTGTGGCTCGAACTGTTTCTCCGTCTCATTTCATGCCTCGAGCAGAGCTGGTGATACCTCGTGTTATTTTTCCATCTTACATACCTCGTGCACGTTTTTGTAAAACATAGTTCGTGGACTCTTTCTTTTGAAGAAACATACCTCGAGCAGGTTTCTGGAAAATATACCTCGTGAAATTTTTGGAAAACATACCTCGAGCACATTTTTTTGAAAAGGTTCTCTTTGTGCATCTCTTACTTCGTGCAGTTTTTTCTTGTTAAAACATGCCTCGTGTCGTTCTTCAAAAACGTACCTCGTGTCGTTTCTCAGAAATGTACCTCAAACAGTTTTCTGTAAAACGTACCTCGTGTCGTTTTCAGAAACGTGCCTCCAGCAGATTTCTGAAAAGCGTACCTCGTGTCATTTTCGAAGGAAACGTACCTCGTGCAGCTTTTCTAAAACATACCTCGTGCACCTTTTTGAAGATTATACTTCGTGCATGTTTTAGAAAATGATACTGCGTGTCCTGTTTGAAAAACATACTTCATGCATGTTGTGGAAAGTCATATCTCGTGCATCTTTTTGAAAAACATACTTCGTGTGGCTTTTTCATATCTCGAGCAGATTTTTGTTCCTAGTGTACCTCGTGCACACTTTCTGTCTCACAGGATATACCTCGTGCAGACTCTGCACTTACAAGGAGAAACCTCATGCAGGTTTACTAGCATACCTCGTGCAGGTTTACTAGCATACCTCGTGCAGGTTTTGCCAGTCGCGTGCATACTACATAACATATCTCATGCAGGTTTTGGGTACTAGTTGCATAACTCGTGTGCGCTCTGTTTGCACATTGGCTCGAGCAGCTTTTGTCTTCTTCTTTCTTCCTCGTACAAGAATGTTCTGATGAGACCTGAACCTGTGACCATTCCTCTGCCACTACAGGTGTGCCTTCGAAGAAGATCAGGCTGGCACGTGATCCAATGATAGAGGGCATGCCAAAGTCGTGACACATGGTGAACAGCCCTCTAAAAGATCGACACGTGTAGAAGCCTTGCAGACTGGAAGGCGTGGGAGACACACGCCAGGGTTGCTGCTGCTGCTGATATAAAAAGGAACCTTCTCATTCGTGAGAAGATATCAGAGAACAGATAGAAGAAGAGGCACAGATAGAAAACTTAGAGAAGAAGCAGGAGTTGGCGGCGCCCTTTTGATCCAGAAGAAAAACGAGAGAAACAGAGAGAGAAGAAGAAGAGGAAGAGAAGAAGAGGGGAGAGTCTGTGAAGTGTATGAAGGAGTTGCTGAGAGAGTGTTTTCATCTCAGTCTCATGGTTCAAAACCAGAGCTGAGCCTGCTCACCTGTTTGAGCTATATTCCCATGTTGGGATTTCATTCTCGATTTTCCTTTGCTTTTCTTGTGTTTTTTATTTTCTTTTGTGAAACCGATTTGTCAAGCTGTTAGTCAGCAGTCGCAGAGGAGGAGTCCTCTGGTCGGGTTAAGCTGTAGTCCCCAACAGTTGCAGAGAACGTGGTTCTCTGGATAGCAAGCTGTGACGCTCAGTCATTTGTAAGGCAAGCTGTGTTGCCCAGCCATCGCAAGCTGTGAGGCGCAGCAGTGAAGCCACTTTCCGCTTTGGACTGTGGGGTAGACGTAGATCTTGAGTCTGAGATTGAACCACCTTAAAAAGGTTGCTGTCCAGTGTGGCTGTTCTTTGTGTGTGGCTTGCTCATCTTGCGCCTATATTTCTCTCATCATTCTGTAAATTGTGATCGTTACATTCCGCATCTGTTTTACCGCTGAACATCATCGAAAAGAGGGTGACCGATCTATTCCCCCCCTCTAGATCGCCCTTTAGCTGTTCAACACTACGGGTCAAACCCCGTATGCACTCACCTTCGGGACAGATGTGGTACTCCCCTATGAAATATTCATCCCCTCACTAAGAGTGCAGCTGGATTCCGAGCTCGATCCCGAGCAACGGCGAGAAAACCTCTTGGCCCAGCAGGAACTATTAGATGAGAAACGAATGATTGCGGCCGATCACGCACAGGTATATCGCAAAAGAATTGCAAGATATTATGCCAAGAAGGTTCTAGAGAGAAAATTCAAGGTAGGTGAACTGGTTTTGTCGACTCCGTTAGAGTGGAATTGCAACGATTGTTTGACATGATTGTGATGTCCACCAAGGGTTTGTTCCTTCAAAACAAAATAGTAGAAAGTTGAACACGTTGGTTAGCATTCTTCAAATGACTAACAAAAAGACACATACACATGAGATTTGTCATCATTAAAACATAGCAACCAAAATCAACTAGGAGATCCAACACTGGGCCACGAACCAAGTCATCGCCACACAATCTCGAATGAAAACCAGAGCTAACACAGCCCATTCACACGCAGAAGCGCACGACTTAGAACTCACTGGGACAACTCTACCCAATCTTGCCTTAAAATCAACAAAAATAATCAAGACTAACGCGTCATTTGTAACGCCACACAGCACGATAACAATACCAGGCTCGACAATTAGTAGCTCATCAGGAAGATGCTCTGCTCACCTGAGCGTAACTCTCGATCAGAGCATCCGCTCTACCACCTTAAACCATGATCTTGATACCGCAGGGGCTAGATAAACCTCAAGCAGAGGTGGCCAAAACCAATAATAGCTCCCTCAGAGCACACTCATGGCCACTTGAACATAGGCAATCCTCACCAGCCACCTGACCTGACTGCATATTTCTCGAACACAGCACCGCGGTGACACACCTATCGGTGACCTTAGCTCAACTCAGCACCACCGGGGCCACCACCACTGGGGACGATAGCTTTCAATCACAATCCTTAGGCCCCACACCGACACCTCGATGAAAACAATAACCGCCTACACAGTGCCAACTCAGCGCACTCAAGCTCTCACGTGATAAATAATGTGGAAAACAAACACAAAACCCTATGCCAGCTGCCGACTATATTAGATTTTATGGACTCTGATCACTATGGTATCACGAATTTCCATATACATCCACAACAATCACTCTAATACCATCTGTAACGACCCAAGATCTTGATACCAGGAATAACCTGATATCATTCGAATCCTGGCCCACCGATCACGAGCCGGAGGGCTCGAAAGGGCTAAAAGGTGTGCGTGGAGTACATAGAAATAAGAAATAAAGTAGGGAAAAACTATAATTAAGAATTTAAATGGAAAAAATATAATTATATTTTCAATTAAACTATAGAGTCCAGTCTAAATAAAGTACAATCGATAGGGAAAGGCACGTACCCAACGCCGAGTGAACACTCAGCCTGGCGAGCTGGCAACTACAAACCTCCGCACTGCACCTTCGAACCTCAAAGAGGAACCACCACACCTGAAAAGTAGGGGGTGAACCTCCTATGATTAGCTCAGTAGGGGTCCCGCAGAACCCCAACTGAAAACAATGGAGGTAACAAGTAGCGCTGAAGAAAGCAACAACAACAATAGGAGTATGAATGACAACAATGACGACGGAAGGGATAGCCATAACAGAAAACTCAGTGGCTGGTAAAACCTTGGCTCTATAGCTACTCCTACAATACTGAAAACACACCCCGATCTCACAGTCGGGGGACAACCGGACTACCGAGAAAACCCTTGCGATGCAGCGAGAAGAAACGCCACGACAACACTATCATGGAGGACCGACCTTGCTGAGACCACACAGTCTGGGAACACGGTCACGACCTCTTTGTCTTGAGCCCCACAAGGTCTAGGGAAAACCCCACAGTAACCCTTATAGGAAAACCCTAGACCTCTACATCGAAAGACACACAGGAATTACTTATAAAACCTCATCTTGTAGACAAGAAATTGAAACTCGAGTCACAATAGTCAAGTGTCGCATGACGGGAGTACAGCCCACTAGAAGCAAGGTCAGAAGCGCCACCTGATGTCTTAGTCCGCGCCTCAGGTGTCTCCCTACTCACCCCAGGCAGAAACTAACACACCGTAATAGTAACCACAAAATAAGGGACTAGTCTAGGCCGTGCTCGTCAGCACGCGTCTGAAGTCCCCGACCATGTGCGCACACATTGACTGACTACACAACGTCAGGCCCTCTAGCTTGTTTTCCTCCCGGCCCAAACTTGAGCAGCTATAGGGGAGGCCCTACAGCAACCAGCCTAAAAATCATCTCTCTCTGGTGTAGCTCTCCACCTACTCCCAGGTGGGTCGCCACACTTGTGCCTAGGCAAGCTCCGACCAGTGGGGGTCACTTACGCAGACGACTCTCAATAAAAATAATCAAAATACTGACCAAGCCATCCATGATCAAAGAACCAAGGCCCCCCCTTTTTACCCATGTGGGCTTGACCATATTTCCTCTCCCCTTAATGCCCTCCCCTCTCCCATTGACCAAGGATAGTTTAGGTCTTTTGTCCTAGGTCTAGGATTTGATATAAAATATATTTGTAATAATTTTAATAATAGAATTTTGATCATATTTTGTGAAGCTTGAAGCTTGTAAGGGGCGTACCCCTCACTATCCCTTCTATCTTCTTCTTCCTCTCCCCCTAGCAGCTGTGAAGGTTGCCAATTCAGGGTGAGACACCCTCTTCCTTGGAGTGATTCCAAGCTCTACCACCTCCGCTGGGTGTGACGCTCAGCCGTCGCCACCGCCACCACCATCGGAGCCGCCATCGAGCCGCCACAAGCCATCTTTCGGCCTGTTGTCTAGAACTACGTACAGCAAGTTAGAGTCTGAAAGAAGAGGTTTGTTCTCCAAATACCACTGTCTAATCATCACAAGATTTTGACAGTCCCTTCCCCACGTCCACCCTACTCTCTAGTTAAAATTTCACTTCGATCCACCACCATTTGGTCCCCTTTCCACCATTGTTTTCCCACCCCATGCAATCTGCTAGTGTGCAGATCTACGTGATAGAACCCTGCAAACCGATTCCCCCCCTAAACCTTCTCTGATCGCCACCAAATTTGGTGTGGACGACCCCCACTTCCCCCTCTTTCATCCATATGAGCACTTTGTTCCAGATCCATCGTTTTCCCCATGGTCAACGGCCATCTTCTGGCTGGTGATAGTCTGCCTAGCACACCTTGCCAGAATGAGGTCTCTGTTACAGAGTTTTTCCTAGAGAATTGGCATGGTGTATGATTCTCAAATCCTGATATGTTGAATATCGTCGAGTGCTCTTCACAATGACACTGATTTCAGCTAGATCCAACTTTGGATTTGAGTGCAGTGATTGTTTTCGCCAGGTCACGTAGATCTGTCCAGTTACAGTACTACAGAACAGATCTGGCTTTTAGATCTCCCTTCAATACTCCAGCTGAGATCCAGTGATCGCTGCTCCTGGGGATCGACAAGGGGCACCCTACCATCGTCTCAGCCAGTCATCACACGCAGGAGACACCCAGAGGCCACCATTCTGATGATCGCACGTGCTTGTTGTCCTGTCGATCTGAATAATACCCAATTAGATCAGCAGCTCACCTCCGTCCTAAAGAGCCCCTTCGATTTGCGGCCCATCAACTCGAACTCGCTGCTCCCGGATTCATTGTGTAGCCTATTACCTCCCTACGTGGAGTGGACAATAAATTTGGGTCAGTAATTATTCGTTATTTACTATACCGGGAGTTACGTGTCTTGGCCGGGAGTCTTCCCCACGCCCCGAGCGTTGAGGTACGCATACCACCCTCCTTTGTCATATTTGCTTATTCCGTATGCATTCTTGAAGTCACTGCTTGTGTGAGTGATAGGAATCTAGGTCACTCAAATTCAATCATCGCTGTGAGAAAGAGAGCGTGACCATCCCGTGACTCGATCTGAGCACATGAGTGAGTTGACCACCCCTTGACTCTCTGTCGATTTCTCAACCGCATGGATCCACACATTTCCCACGCTTAGGATGAATTGTGAGCTTATACTTCTTGTTAAGGGCATATTTACCTCTTCTGGAGCTCTTTTGGTGTCGAGTTGTTCACGTCGTTGATGGTCGCGTTGTCTAGTTAGTCACGTCGTCACCTAGAGTCTACAGTTCGCTCGCCGTCCCGCATCAATATTCCTCTCATTGGACTAGAAATTCCTAAACCAAGGCCTCCGTACGTCCCCGACATCCAAGGATTCCCTCTTCGATCACTAGGCTGGTTGTACCTTGAAGTTCCCTGGGTTAGTTGGCCCAAACGTGGTGAGAACATAACCTAGTTGGCATCGAAGTGAACTATATCAAAACTAGGTTCCTACCTTGAGTGAACTATACAAACTTTGTTAAAATCATCTAATTCATTGAGGTTTAACTAAGAAAAATCAAGTGTAAACATCCACTTGATTGATATCTTTGTAATTGTGCTTTGATTGAATCTTACTTGATTTGCTTAATGTCTTACTTGAATAATTAAATTAACATGTTTAATTACACTTATAATCATGAGGATCACCAACCAAGCACGTCATATAATCCTTAATTTCATAATGCTCACCACAACTCCTCTAAGGGATTTTAATCTAATTCTCATGGTTTTGCCTACCCCATGGGCTATCCTCAATGTTATAATCCCTTGCATCAACCGCGAGCCACTATTCACCCGGAACCATCTCCTCCATATAGTGGGACGGTCTCCCAAAAATTACATCTCACCCCCCAACAAATCCAAGCCCTTAAGGGTATAGTTGGGGGCATAGCTCTTTCATTTCATCCTCCTTCCACTCCCTCTCGGGTGACTCATCGCCCGCCTATTTCTTCTATTAACTCACGGGTGGTCCATCACCTGCCTCCTTCTATTTACCCTTCTCCATGGCCCCAAGGCCCACACATTCCTAGCGCCCCGGCCCGACCGGGTCCTTCTTTGGGCCAGCCTACTAACTCCCCATGGCCTTTACATCAAGCCACCCCTCTATCTCATGACCAACCCTCCACTTCTCAAGTCACGCCTCTCCAACAAGCTCTTCCTGATAAAATTGCTTCAATGGAGGAGCAACTAAAGAGAATCTCAAGCTCGTGGCCCATTCCACCTCTTCAAGTCAATCCCCGTCATGTTTTCATGAACAACATAACCAAGATGGAGAAAGATTGGAAGGAGAGGAGAGATGATAATGACATCATATACACAAGTGAGCTAGATGATTCAATGAAGTTCAATGGTCAAGTGGAGGTCGTCCACCCTCCACTGATCCATTACACTCTATCACGTGGCCCTTTGCCTCCACATCGGCCTCCATATACGTAAAACCTCCATGTCATTATACATCTCTCCCACCCATTCATCCGGATCCTTCATATGGCCCTCCGCACTCACCTCCACAAAATCCTCCACCCCATCATAGTTCACCACCCATCATTACGCCTCCACTACGGCGTCCGTTTGAACTTGATGATTTTGAAGAGTTGGAGACACCACATGATGAAACTTTTGTTGAAGAATTCGAGCCGACACAAGAGGAATCTCTTAAAGAGACACCCACTCTGAGCTTCCTTCATTTTTCTAACCCTCCATTGCCACAAGAAGAACCCCCTGCTCAGGATGAGGCCACCGTCCCCTCTCCTATTTATGAAACTAATTGGTGTTACAAAGATGAGTCGATACTCTAATCACCCACGTCGATGCACCAAGAATATTCTCCTATTCTTAAGACCTAGCACCCCATCAAAATTAGATGTTTCCTCCGCACCAAGCCTCCTATCATTATGCCTCCACCTACCACACCATTAATCTCTACCAAGCCATCTGGGCCCTCCATTGATTCCCCTCTAACTACTCCATCAACAACCACACCATCGGCCTCTACCGAGCCTCCCATTAACCCTCCTCCTTGCTCTAAACCAACTAACCTTCCATTGCCGCCACCCCGGCCCTCCATTACCCCTATAACCCCAAAGCCAATTATCCCTAACTCTCCATGTAACCCTTCACCCGAACCCGTGGCCGACTCTGAACAGGGTCCACCCCCTTTTACACCCGAGCCAATCTCGTTCGCTTTCGAGCAAGGGGAGAAGCTCACTGTGTTTCAATAGCCACTTTTACCTACCCTTTCTCCAACGCTTTCCATCAAACCCCCATCATCTATTAAGCTTTCCACCTCCATCTCACCATCTTCCACCTCCCCTCGGAGTGGGTGTATGAATATAAGCACGTGTGCCGAAGATGATTTCCATGAGCCAGGCAAGAAGGATTTGGCCACGGCTATGTTATTCAAAGTTCAAGACTTTATTTGTCGGATGTCAATTTGTGTTGTTGTGCTGGGCATCTTTGACAAGGCCAAGTCCCTGCTGATGCCCACTAAAGAAAAATGTCAAGATTTGATGACATGCGGGCCCAAGGCCAAGATTGTTGAGATTACTTTACTCACTGGTAAAGATATTTTTGATGCTTTCATTACCCCTTGTTCCGTCATTGTACAAATCCCTAAGAAGGGGGTCTCCTCCTGCATTGTTATGACACATTCTTTCGCTAAGGAGATGATGAGGTCCATGCCTATATTTGGGGCAAGGCATCCCTTGCTTGAAGCCCTTAACTTCACGCCTTATCCTTCTACACTTCCTTGCAAGGGGTTAGTGCCCGTTTTACCAAATACTTTTCATGAAAATCTGCCAAGAACCTTGGGTATTCCAAAGCTTCCTATGCCTAGATTCCAACTCCTTCATTTTGACATTCCTCACTTTTCACGGAAGTTATTTTCTATCAAGATTATCACTTTACAAGTGGAGCTCCCTAACTTTCATCATGCCTATTCACCAAGGGAGTTGCCACTCACTTTGGGCCCTACGATTGTTGATACTCCATCAAATAAGAGCACATGAGTATTAATTCCATCCATTGAGCCATTTGACTGGGCACATTACTCACCATGGAGGGGCGGGCATCGATGGGGACATCCCCGACCACTCTACATTTTGCGAGGGTCCCGTTGCTCGCCAGCTATGCTTCATCTTGTTCGCCACTTTATTTCGAGTCATATGATGTATTTTTCATTTTCTTACCATGTAATTTTCCTTTTATTTGAGTCCAGTACCTAGGATAGGTAGTTATTTACCTAAGTCTTGAGTCATTATGTTGGTTTGATAGGTTAATGGGCCCAATTATATGGGCTTGGCCCAGGGACACCCCCTTTTCCCCTTGGTTATTTGTTATTAGTCCAAAATAGTACCTGGAGCAGGGGAGAGAAGCCCCCGAGCATCGTCCGCCGGGTCGTCGAGCCCAGGGTGTCGAACAAGAAGGCGAGGACCGCCGCTCCCCATGCATAGTCGCCTACGTGGGAGAGGTCCTCGAGAAGTGGTAGGAACCTGCAGTTGACCACGTCCACCCTCGTCGCCCGAACAACAGCATCAGGAACCGCCGAAGGACACTGTCTGCCTCTGCTCCCGCTGCCGTCGCGACTCTCAGTCTGGCTCAGACCACGAGCCGCTGAAGGTGCTGCTCGGGCAACTCGCCGGTCGCTATCCCTGCACCTCTGAGCCCCATGCTGTCCTGGAGCGCCGCTCTCATCACCGTCGTCGACTGCTGCTCCGGGTGTAGCAGGTCCAACTCCAGCAACTCCCGGGCCATGTCACGGTAATCGGGATAAGTGCTCCCGATCATCGGAGACCCATGCACGCGCAAGCCCGTGATCCGGGCCACATCCTCCAACGTGGGGACCATATGCCCCCATGGGAAGAGAAAGCACCAACTCACCGGGTCCCAGCGATCGTGCAAAGCATATAGTAGAGGTGTGTCAAAGCGACACACCTCAATGCTCAGGAGTTCGGCGAATCCCATCGTCGCCAGTCTCTCTCGCTGAAAGTCCGGCAGTGCCAGATACACTGCCCGGACCTGCAACCACGAAATCCGGGTCTGCCGCTTCCCCTGCATTCATTTCATATCTCAGTAAGAATGAAACTCCACACTCTGCTTTGTAAACGGTTCGTAAGGAACCGCCCAGTCACTCAGCGGTCACTCCTGAACCGCCCTATTATTCCCTGTCTAAATTTAGGACGGTCTGATGTTGACCGCCTGATCTACCTCTCACGAAGCTTTCACTGCCTCACTTCCCGTAGAATGGTCCATGGCGGACCGTCTACATAATCCACGGTCAAAAGGAGACCGTTCAGTTTCAACATCACTCCCCTTATCACGGTCCCCATATGACCGCCTGAGAATTCAACGGTTTGAGGTTAACCGTTCCAAACCTGTCCCTTCATATTCTAAACGGCCCAAAGTGGGACGTCCTGTTTTAAACGGTTTGAAATCAACCGTTCCAATCCTGTCCTTTCACATTCTAATCGGTCCTCTGTGGGCCGTCCTATAGTTTGAACGGTTCTATGTGAACTGTGTCGTTAGGTCAGTTTGCAGGTTTTAAACGGCCACCCCTGGGCCATGTTAAATAAGACGGTTCTATGTGAACCGCTTTGTCTATTGGACGGTCCCTGTGGAATCGTTTCATGTCATCCTCACCGACGGCGTATCCCGCCGCCATGGGTGGCCCAATGGCCACTGTTTTGGCCCCCAAGGACCATGACCCCCTCCCCAATCTCCTAAACTAGTATGCATGGCTTGAAAATGAGAATTTGGGGCTAGGTTTTGGCCACCTACCTCCGGGTCCCAGGCGGCCTTCACCGTCGTTTCCATGGCTGGTGCCGCCTCCTCCACGACCTCGGCACCTCCGGCTAGCCCTCCCTCGGCTGCGGGCGTTGCAAGCCCCTCCTCCATGGGCCTCGCCTCCGCCGATGTCCCTTCCTCCACGGCGAGCTCCGTCGCCGGCCGCGGTGGTGACGTTCCTTCCTTGGCCATCGAGCGTCCTCCTCTCCGTTGCACGTGACGCTTCACGGGCATGAAGGTCGTGCGAGAATGGGTTGAAGGGGGGGAAGCTTTGGGCCTTGGGTCTCCTTGGTGGTGTGTGGTGCTTGGTTGGGTTCCCCTCCTCCGTCGGTTGTGGTGGGGAGGAGGAAGACGAGTAGGTTTTTTTATTTTGAAACACGCAGGTATAGGACGGTCTATCGATAGACCGTCTTGTAATGAAGTGATCTATATTTAACCGTTTGAATCCCAACGGTTTCTTTATTGGAACGGTCAACAGAGGACCGTGTAATGGTTTGAAACGGTCCTCCTGTAACCATCTAATGACGAGCCTGCTGTTCATGCTTTATGCTGCGGTTATTGTGATTAAGATGTTTTTCATATATATGGCTAACAAATTGCCTTGCAATGTAACATCATCCACCTCGTCATCCCTATCAGGTAAGTTAGGTAAGTATCCTGATGTGACACAACCTAAGACGTAAGCAAGCAAGCACTCAAGCAATCCGAATGGGCCGACAATGGCGGCCAACTCAAATCCCGATTGCTTCCGAGTGACCATCGTGGGAGAAGTGTGCACCCGTGCCCTCGGCACCGGGTCGGCCCTAGAATCAGACTAGCCAAACCCCTTTGGGAGATCCTCTGGCCTTGCTGACCCTCTACCAGCAAGGGACCAGCCCCCATATCCTCCACTCGGCATCGCCGAGTCACCCACAGGTTTGGGTTGAGTGTCGGGTGAGTTGGCCGCCGATATCGGCCCCTTCGAGTTGCGAATTGTGCTTGTTTGCCTAAGTCCAAGGTCATGTCACATCAAGAGTAGGCCATCCCTCGGACGAAGATGAGTCCCTTTAGTCCTCCTCTTCCCCTGATGCTGAGCCAGAAGATTCTGAGGTTGCAAGGTCTGAGTCGTAATGTTTACCAAAGGGGAAAATGATCGTCCCTGGCGCCTGTTCCTCCGCCCAGGAGATGGCCTGGCCATAGCCATGCTTGAATCCCCTGTGGATACCTTGGCGAAGTGCTGACTCATAGTATGGGAGGGCCATCTCCTTAAGGTTGACCTGGTAGGCCTCCGAGCATTTATGCTGCTCGAGTGCCTCGGCCCTAACTGATCCGACCCCACTAGCGAGCTCGGCCTTTTCCCATTCCGCCTCGGCCAACCTCCGATCTACCTCGGCCATCTGCTTCTCCGCCTCAGCCCGATCAGCCTCAGCCTCCAACCGAAGGTGCATGGCTTCCTTCGCTCGATCTAGTAGCTCAACGCGCTCGGCCTCCCACTGGCCATCTCGCTCGGCATGGGCCACGTGCTCCTCGTCCAGAAGCTTGCCCTTCCTCTTGAGCAACTCGCGTTCGAGAGCCAGTTGCTCGGTCAGGTCCCAGGCCTCCACCTGACTCACCCTCGCCAGCTCTTTAAACGAGGAGAGCTCCAGCAATAGCCCATCGTGCTCCTCAGTGAGCTGAGTTATCTTCCCGTCAGACATACCGAGAGTCCAGGAAAGGTTTGCCCGGTCCAACGCTGACCGAGCGTAAGCTTCAGCCAGGGTGGCCCCCATCTGGGCCAGGATCAGGCCACCCTCCATGACCATTTCGAGGGCCGCGGTCGGGGAGCACTGCCTATCTCCTCCTCGCACCACCTTTGTGGCAATGCTGCAACACTTCTGGTATAGAGGCTCCCAGATGCTCAGCCTCTCCAGAGCAGTCGGAATAGGGGCTCCCCCTCCAAGCGACACTCCCTCGGGAACCCCATCGGTTGGCCTGGACTGAGCCGTTGCTTCCTCCATCCCTCTTGCCTCGGTCAGTTGGGGCTGCGTCGCCTCTTCTCGCGACCCCCCGGCCTCCATCGGCTCGGCCCCAGCATCTCCACCCTGAACGCCACCTGCCTCGCTCGACGCTCCAGCCTCGGCCACAGTCCTAGAGCCACCCACTTCGGCCCCAGCCTCCTCAGCCCCCTCTTGCCCAGCAGATGGGAGAGCTGGCTGAATAGGCTCGGCCCCTTCTAGCTCGGCAGAGGGGAGAGCCAAACCAGAGTCATCTTCAACTGCGGGGATGACCCTGGCCTTCTTGGCCCACTTTTTGGCCTTCACGACGTCTCGTTGCATCCTCTCCACGTGATCCTTCCTCTTGGACCCCCGCTGCTTGGAAGACCCTTCCCGGGCCATCCCCTTGCCCTTGTCTTGGGCTCAGGCAGAACCCTCGGGAACCCGCGACTCAACGGCGGCTGAGTCGTCACCCAAGTCAATCACTGCTCGCTTAGTTGAAGGCGCCTCCTCCTCAGCCAGTCGCCTGGTGCCTGCACAAAGGAAGACAGGGTCAGGGAAAGAAGAATGACTTCCTCATCTGAAGGGAAAGCTAATTCCTAGTGCCCATACCTGCCGACCACAGTCGCTTGAGAAGGCATCACTCGATATTCTCCGGGGTCACCAGCTCTTCCGTAGACTGGCGATGCTACAACAGGATCGCTGTGAACTTCTCCACCTCCGGGGTGAACTCATCCTGTCTCGGAGGGATGTTTGGGTGAAAGTTAGGCATCACGGGGTAACTCCAAGACTCCTCCATTGAAAAAATTCCCACCCTGAAGAACTGAGTCTTCCACCCCTTGTGGGAAGAGTCCTTCACGGCTAAGGACACACAGCTCCTGTTTCACCTCGCCTGAACATAATAGAAGCCCTTGCCAGCCGAGGAATGCTCCTTCAGCTCAAAGAAATACATCAGTTATGAATCGACGCCAGGGTACTGGTTGTCTTCATATTGTTAGCCAAAAATGTAATTCATATTGGATTGAGAAGCTGGGGCCATGATGGTTGGATGACCCTAGGGGGCATGACGGCCAATGGCTTGGGATTAGGGACTGGGGCGGGCTGACTGACCCGTGAAGGGACTGTATTTAAAAGGTCAGAGCTAGACACTAGTACTAGGTCTGGGTGACTAGCTCACGGATGTGTCACGGCTGGATTACTGGACTGGCAATTGGCACTGGAACCGAGCGGTTAGCCTAGGAAGGCGTTGTAGCTGCGAGACTGGAGACGAAGACCAGTATTGGGATCGAGCGGCTGGCCTAGGAAGGCGTTGTAGCCGCGAGGCTGGAGATGAAGACCGATACTGGGAGTGAGCGGCTGGCCCACGGGAGCATTGTAGCCGCGACGTAGGAGCTGGTAACTGGTGTTGGAACTGAGTGGCTGGCCTGTAAAGGCATTGTAGCTGTAATGCTGGGACTAGGACTGAGGTGGCTGGCCTATAGAGGCGTTGAAACCATGATACTAGGACCGAGAGCTGGTACTGGGACTGGGGTGGCTGGCCTGTAAAGGCGTTGAAGCCACGATGCTAGGACTGGGACTGGGTGGCTGGCCTATAGAGGCGTTGAAGCCACGATGCTGGGACTGGAAAGTAGTACTAGGACAGGCGTTGAAGCCACGATACTGAGACTGGGTCTGGGTGGCTGGCCTATAGAGGCGTTGAAGCCACGATGCTGGGACTAAGAACAGGTACTGGGACTGGGGTAGCTGGCCTGTAAAGGCATTGAAGCCACGATATTAGGATTGGGACTGGGTGGCTGGCCTGTAGAGGCGTTGAAGCCATGATGCTGGGACTAGGAACTAGTACTGGGACTGGGGTAGCTGGCCTGTAAAGGCGTTGAAGCCATGATATTGGGACTGGGACTGGGTGGCTGGCTTGTAGAGGCGTTGAAGCCACGAGTTTTTTCCTTTCTTTTAGCCAAACCTGTTGTGTGGGGCTGGTCCCCGTGTGTATGGTGAGGACCTTTGCTCCTCGTGTGGGGCTTGCCCCCGTGCTTAGCTGCTGCGGTAGCGTGTGTGTGTGGTTGTCCATCTTTTGGCCAAAAGAGTGGTATCGTCTCCTTGTTGGAAGGGGGCCCGTCATCTGTTAAACAAATCCGATCATTTCTTGGCCATGCGGGTTTCTACCGCAGATTCATTCAGAACTTCTCCACCAATGCTCGACCACTCACACAATTGCTTGCCAAAGACACTCCCTTCCATTTAGACGATTCTTGTCTTGAGGCGTTTAACTCTTTGAAAGAGGCCCTTACGCAAGCTCCTATTCTCCAATCTCCTGATTGGTCGCTCCCTTTTGAGATCATGTGTGACGCCTCAGACTATGCTGTAGGAGCTGTCCTAGGTCAAAGAGTTGAAAAGAAGCCCGTGGTGATCTACTACGCGAGCCGCACCCTCGCTGATGCCCAATTGAACTACACCACCACGGAGAAAGAACTGTTAGCTGTTGTGTTTGCCCTGGAAAAATTTCGATCATATCTGTTAGGGGCAAAAGTCATTGTTTATTCCGATCACTCGGCATTAAAATTTTTGATGTCTAAGAAAGACGCCAAGCCCCGTCTCATCCGGTGGATTTTACTGTTGCAAGAGTTTGATTTAGAGATTAGAGACAAGAAAGGGTTGGCGAATGTTGTAGCTGATCACTTGTCTAGGATTGTCATTCCCGAGAGTGTTCCTATGTCTGATTCCTTCCCCGATGAACAAATTCTTTCCATCTCTCACACAACAACCCCCTGGTTTGCTCACATAGTCAACTACCTGGCGGTAGGTCAGATTCTGAAACGGTGGTCGAAACAGGAGAAGGATCGATTCTTTTCAAAGGTCAAGCATTATTTTTGGGAGGATCCAGAGCTATTTCACAAGGGTCCTGATCAAATCATTAGAAGATGTGTCCCCGAGGAAGAATAACAATTTGTGTTGAATTTTTGTCATAATTCTGCTTGTGGGGGACATTTTTCAGGAAAGAAGACTACGGAAAAAGTTTTACAAAGTGGATTTTATTGGCCCACTTTATTCAAAGATGCTTATGAATGTTCTAAAACTTGTTTGAGATGTCAAGCCGTGGGCAACATTTCAAGGAAAAATCTAATTAAACTTGTGCTCATTATCTTTTGAGATTGCTTTATGCCATACTGCTAGCTTATTACAGGTATGCAATCCATCAATCCAATTTATGATTTATGAAACCTCGTTAAAGCACCTACAAGCAAAGAGTTCTGCAAATAGGCGCAGTTTGGAGAATATCACTGCATTGGAAGTAAATAGCCTCATTCCTTGTTAGAATTTGTGGGCATTCATATGTTGTTTGTCGAAGGCAACTGAAATCACTGTATATCATATGCTTGCAAGCTAGTCCTCCTTCAAAACATAGATCATTCCAGTTATGCAACGGACATTTATTTAATGTTCTTTTGCTCATTCTGCTCTTTCTTCTACAGATATTCTTGATGGGGGCCTTGGCAAAATTGGGAGCTACAGTGTCAACATACCCTTTGTTAGTTGTGAAGGTAGTTTTAGGTTTCCAGCTTGCTTTAAAAATTGCAGATAGTCTTGCTTTAAAAATTGCAGATAGTGGTACATTCTAATTTTCGAGGATGAAGTTAATTGGCGTAGTATATATATGTAATCTATGACACTATTGTTAGAACATTCCATAAGGTGTTCATTCCCATGATCCTGCACCCAAAATTAAGAGAGATAAGAACGCATATTTATTGTTTGGGCTATTAATTAAATTGCTTGCAAATGCGGAGCTTGACATTGAAGAGAGATGGTTCTTCGTGGAGTTCATTAGGGGAGAGTCATTGAGCTAATCCTTTTGCTCACCATAGTCCACCTAAAGAAAGTAGGGCCATGAGTGAGGACAGGAGGAAGAATGTGTTCCAATGATCAATGTCTCAGACAAAATACCTACCTTTCTCCTTTGCAATTAGGTTCCAGTGTTTCTGATGCTTTAAGGGCCTATTTGTTTGGAGGATAGGTTAAGGGGAATAGCTTAACCGAGGGTTGGGTATTCCAAAAAGTAGACTATTTTACTTTGATTGGGAAATAAGATAACCCGGAATACCATTGAGAATTGTGAAAAAGCTTAAACCTTCTTATTCTACCTTTTTGGTAGAATAAGTTGTCCCGGGATAAACCAAGATAAGAGCCTATCCCATGGAATACCTTGTATGAGCAACCAAATCGAATAGGATAAATTTCAATGAGTTATACCGGTTTATACTGGTTTATCCCCCAAACAAAGAGGGCCTAAAGATTATAGGTACAGAACTGGCATTGCAAATGACCTTCTTCCCCAACTCCCTGCTACAAAGTGTGAGCCCCTTACCAGCCCCTCCATGGAGGAGGAGATCAGACAGGCAATGATCTCCCTGATAGGTGATAAAACACCTAGCCCAGATGGATTCCCTATGGTGTTCTTCCAGAAGTGCTGAGACATTATCAAATAGGACTTGGTGCAGGCCTTCGAAGAATTCCAAGAGAGTAGAGCTCACTTGAGGGTAACAAGACCTTCCTAGTCCTTACCCCAAAGAAGTAGGGTGCACAGGACTTCAGGGATTTCAAACCCATCAACTTGTTGAATAGCACTTACAAAATCAACACAAAGTTGTTGGCCATGAGACTGAACAGGGTGATAGGCAGAGTGGTCAATGGACACCAAAGGGCTTTTATCTGAGGAAGACACATAAAGGACAACTTTCTAGTGGCCCATGCCAAGAAGACCCATAGGAAGAGGGGAGTGGTGATGAAGTTGGATTTTAAGAAGAAATATGATAGTGTTAATTGACAGTGTCTACTAAACACCTTGGTCAAGATGGGTTTTCATTAGAAATGGATTGAGTGGATTCGGGCATGTATCTCCTCAACATCCATCACAGTACTTGTCAATGAGCAGCGCATCTCGCCTTTCCATAGTGATAGAGGGCTCTGCCAAGGAGACCCAACGTCTCACTTATTGTTTGTCCTAGTTGCACAAATCTTGAGCTGGATGTGGATGGGGAATGAAATGGCAAGTCTCATTAAGGGGCCGTTTGGTATGGGGTTAGAGCAAGGATCTCCTCAATCTAATCCCATTCTGCATTTGGTACGGCTAAAAAGGGCGGGGATAAGGGGGGTTAAGGGAAATAAGGTTAACCCCGATTTTGGGGTTGGAAACAGGGATAAGTCATTCCAATCTTTTGTTAGAATGACTTATCCACATTTTTCCAACCCCATTTCACCCCTCCTATCCCATTGTATACCAAACGTAAAAAAACATCCTAATCAAACTTTATATCCTAATTAACTACCCCACCCCCTATATTCCCGGATCTGGTCTGGGATATTAGATTATATTATTATTTTTTTCTTCTTTTTCTCATTCTAACTTATTAGAAAACCCCCCCTCTTCTTCTTCTGCGAACCACCCTAACCTCCCTCTGCCATCACCCTGCTCCACCCTCTGCACTCCCCGTTCTCCTCTCCTCACCGCAACCCACCTCACCTGCCAACCACCTGCCTCTCCTCCCTGCATGCACGTCCGCCACGACCGCCTTACTCTTTCTCTCTAACCTACTGCGAACCCCACTCCCTCCACCGGCGACTGCCGCACCCCTGCACCGACGCCTGCCGCGAGCCCCTCGTCGCCCCAACACACCTGCCAACCATCCACAACCCCACAGCGCGACACCCCCTCTTTATACAACCGCTCCCGTCCGCCCCAAGCCTCCCATCCACCTCTCTCCCTCCACCAGGTGCCACCTCCTGCACACACACACAAGCCCCCACACACCCTGCCAACTCCACACCTTCGCGAGCCAGCTCCCTGCACCTTCTCCCCACAGCTTCCTCCACGCACCGTCTCCCCCGCGACCACCGCGAACGCCGCTGCCACCGCATCCCCCTCGTTCCTGCGCACCCCCCTCCACTGCACGTCCGCCGGCCGCTCCCCGCCAGCACCGCGACCACCGAGCACCACGCCACGCCGTCCAGCACATCCTGCCACCACACCGCAACCACCACCCAACGCCGCCGGCGACCCTCCAACCACCGGACCGCCTTCGCCGCCCTGCCACCGCGTCCGACCGCCACCCCTGCCATCGCCGCCGCTACCCGCTCCCCCCACCTGCAGAACCCAACATCACCGTCCTCACCTCCCCTGCGCACACCCCAGCCGCAAAACCCCCGCGAACACCTCCGTCGTCCCTCTCCACCGCTCCCCATCACAACCGACGTCCAACCCATCTCCCCATCTCCTCCAACCCATCTCCCCGTCGCCCGCGAGCCACCCACCAACACCGCCACAGTCACCCTCGCACCGCGGTAGCCTCCACCACCTCCGGCTAACCGCCCCTTCACCCTCTCTCCATCTGTTTGCCGCGAGCCCCGCACCACCCACCGTCTTCGCCCCCCCCTGTACTCGCCTCCACCTCTCCCTGGCACCACCGCAACCCACCACACCTCCGGCCACCTCCCTCATCTGCGTCCCCCCTCCGCACCACGCAAGCCTCCCATGCACCTGCTCACCACCTAGCCCACCTGCATCACCTCCCAAGCCCACCACCTGCGCGCACAGCTCTCTCCCGCGCACAGCTCTCTCCCACGCACGCACACACTCACAGCACCGCACCCCACGCCGCGAACACCTCCTGCCGCTCCTCTCCGCCCAGCCTGCCCCGTCGTCCACACCGAACCAGCCTCACCGCTCACCCGTGCCCGCATAGCCACCTGCACCCCCGTCACAGCACCTCACCACCGTCTCCACACCTCCTCACCGCGCACAGTCGCACACCACCTCTCCCGTCCACGCCCTGTGCACACCGCCGCGCCAACGCCGGCCTCCTCTTGTCCACACCATAGCCTCCCACCACCCTGCGCGAGCGCCTCCACTGCACCCCACGTACCACCGTACAGCCCCCACCCCGTCACCTGTGAACACCTTCACTCCACAGCCACCACGCGGTCACCTCCTTCCTGCAGCAACCACCCCACCTCTGCTACCTCTTCTACACCACCGCACCCAACACCATCTCCACCGCCGGCAACACAACCGCCACCTCCGTCGCTCCCTGCCAGCCAACAACACCGACCCGCCGCCGGTCACCACCTCCCAGCCACCGTCGACTTGCCAAAAGGAGAGTCGAGTCTTCGACTCGTTCAACTTCCCCTTGTTCCCGTACGCGTCTTCCGGTCGCGTCATCCCGCTGTGTTCACTGAGCCCCAACGGCTCCTTAATAAACCCTTTGTTCATTTACATTATTTTTAGCCTATTATTTATCTTGTTAGTTGGGTGTTTTTATTTCAAATTATTCTAATTAAGTTGTTGTTTTTGTGTTTGTTATTTCACAGGTAACCGGTTGAAAGTCCTCTTCTTCGACCGGTCGAAGGTAGAGGAAGAAGGAGCCCACCTTCTCCCGGTCTGAGGCGAAGCGATCATTCTGTAGTTCTCAGTTCGGAGGTAGTAGAGTACCAGTAGCTTGCAGAGGTGACTGCGGCTTCATCCCGACGATTCAAGAGGCCCAAGTGGTACCGTTGGAAGCATCTCCGAGTCTTCTTTGCATCGGCAGTCATCTTGTCTCATTCTGAGTTAGTGGCTGTCCGGGGCAGGCGATCTCCCTCGACTGCGCAGCTGCATCTTGATTGTCAGCCAGAGATGATTTACAGATGGTACCACGTCCTGCCATCAGAAGATCTGAAGGCGGGGCTTGGCCGGGACCTTCCACAATGAGTCTTCTTCCTTCTTCAAGAAGCGGCACTCCATTCGACAACCCGAGTGAATTCTTCTCTATTTTCTCCCCAAGGTACGCAGTTCTATTTTTCCTGGAACTGAACTGACACCCTATCTCCATTTGGGCTCCTGCGACCTACTCTGAACGGTTGCAACGCCATCGACCGCACTCAATTTGAAGTTCGGGAGCACTCGTGGCGGCTTCATCTTCCTGCTACAGTAGTTCTGAGACAGTCAGGAGTAGGAAATAGAGTCTCTATTCATAGCCTCGCCCCGACCTACGCCGGCCACCAGAGCTCCCGCCAAAATCAGACGTCTTCCTGGGTTAGTTAGGAAAGATTTGCCACTGGTCTCGTCAAAAAAGGAGTTCGGGAGCGATCGCAGAAGTGACAACATCACCCGTCTGTCTCCTGTTCCAGAGAGCGGGCAGAACCGATGTCAGCCGTCCGTTTAGCTCCTAGTTTGCCTCTCCCCTCCCCCGCCTGGCCGGCTTACCGCCCCTCCCTATGGGAGGTCGTGTTTGAATGTAACTTTGACTTCTTTACCCCAATTTCAACCCCCTTGCATGGGGCGTAGTGCATGTACTTGAATTTTCAAGTTGAAGCTTCATCGGAGCAGCGTGTGGGCAAGTCCACGCTTCCTCGCTCGCCCTCGTCTCCGGTAGGGATCAGTGTATTCACGCCGATCAGGTGAGCTCCGAGCCACATCTCTTACTGGTTTAGTATTACTTTTTTAGTATTGCCTTTTAGCTCCGTTGGACGGTGAGTGAGCACCCGATCCAAATTTCTCATCAATTGAGTGGCCACCGCGGAGTGAGGTGAGAGCAACCCCTACAACCCACGCCCTCGGCGTGCTGGCCGCCCACGGAGTTGGGTATCCCAGACCCTTAGGGGTTCAATCTTAGGCTAGCCAACCCCCGGAGCAGCAAGGTCCCACCTCGGATCCTTCACACCATCGCCGAGTTGCCTACGGGCACTAGTGTGCGCTACGCGAGTGAGTCCGCTCGATTGAA
This sequence comes from Amorphophallus titanum, assembly GCA_024336825.1. Taxonomy (NCBI): domain Eukaryota; kingdom Viridiplantae; phylum Streptophyta; class Magnoliopsida; order Alismatales; family Araceae; genus Amorphophallus; species Amorphophallus titanum. The sequence continues at coordinate 2,594,807 of JANBPO010001371.1, read as the reverse complement.
ATCACCGATCCGTCTAATAATTGCTTGCTAAGTCCGAGGGTCATTTGGTCAGTCACTAGGTCATTTCACATCAGGTTCAGTATGTTTAGCTTCCACTAGGTATTCATCAAAGGTTGCCCTCGGTGAGTGGTCTTCCACTATGTAGAAAGTGGAGACAGTGTCCACTTCATAGCGCCCGCTATAGTAATATTCTTCATGGCTGAAGCCCAACCCAGGATGTTGGGAGAAACGCCTCAATTCTCTGTCCATGCTGGATGGATACCAGAGCCATTGGAATGCTTCTTTCTCCTTGCGAGGCTGGCTAGAGGGGATATGCTCCTTTCGGAACATCTTCACCATTCGGCTTGTAATGAAAGCCAAACCTTGAACGGGGACTGATAGGTTCTCAATATCTTCAGGGAGATGACAGTCGATGTCTTCCTGGGTAGGGTGCTCCTCAGCAGTATAGAACAAGGTACTGGGGCCTTCGGATTGTACCACCTCCCATGCTTTGAAAGGCTCGACAGTGACAGCATCGAGGCTGAGTATTGGCCTGGTGAGACCTTTCAGGATTCTAATAAGGTCGTGGTGCTGCTTGACCTTGGCTTCATTAGCCTCAGGATAAGTGGCGGGAGGTGCTACTCTGCCCACATCTCCTGTGCTTGCAATGTGGGAGACCGTCTTGGGATTGACATATCCCAGTGGTGGCAGTGGAAACCAATTATCGCCGGAGGTGCTCTTCGATGCCCTAGTAGGGCCCTTGGCTTTGGAGGCCTTTGGTGACGGCTCTGCATATAGAGAAGCATCGAGCAGGTGACACTCGAACACTTCAAATGGGTGGAGATCAGCAAATATCCTCTCCTCCTTCCCTTCTTGGTTGTATTTCTCTGAAACTGTCTCATCTTCAGACTTATGAGATTGATATCCCATTGAAAATCCTTCTTAATCCATTGAAAATCCAGTTAAGATTCTTGTGCCTAATTCTCTATTTGTTCTGAAATCCTTGAACTCCGCTTGCTTTGTCATCTGTTTCCAACACTGCACCTTGAGTTCATTCATCTCTGAGTGTCCCTGTGCTTTTATAGTTGACTCACTTTCACTCCAACTCCTCTGCCATGTCCAAGGGGGAGAACTGTTTGATGAGCACCTCATTACTAAACTTACTCTCTTATACTTTGATTGTCCCTGTTGTCACCTTCATCTCACTCATTTACCTTGTCTAAGGACTTTCATCCGTTCAGGGGGAGTAGTGCTCAGGGGGCCTCATCCCTCTATCTCCAGGGGGAGCTTTGCTGACTCAGTTTAGCTTTCGTTACCTCCTTTTGATGTTGTCAAAGGGGGAGAAATTTTTGTGAGTCATTGGTTGGTGGCTGATCAGTCTCATTGCCTATCTTCTCATGGCTGGTTATTTTTGTTGGCTTTTTGGCTAGGTATACTTCTTGCTCTTGCTTGAACAGTCAATTGAATTAATGCAATGACTCATAATATTGCCATCATCAAAAGGGGGAGATTGTTGTGTCTCTGTGATTTTGATGATGTCAATATTCATAAGTTATTCTTTATTTATGTCAATATTCATAAACCATTCTTTATATGACCCTTATTGTGTTGAGGATAAAAGTCAAATGCAACAGTCAACAAAGGTCAAGATGGAGGTCAAAATGGCAAAAGAACAACAAGTCACATTTTAGTCAGGTAGGGCAAAGCAAATGCACACTTCAGTTGGTAAGTACTCACAAAAGCTCCTTGACTTTGATCGTTGGTACTCAGCCTGCATGTTTGTGTCTGTGCTCATGATGACATGTGTTCGTGCATGTTTAGGTTTAGTTCAAATCACAGTCTATGCACATTTTTGTTCCTTGCATTGTTGAGTTCATGCATCATATAAGTCCATGCAATTTTTAATGTCCATGTTAGCTATACATAAGGTCTATGTTAGCTATACGTAAGGTCTATGTTAGCTATACATGAGGTCTGTGTTAGTTATACATGAAGTCTGTAATAGTTGTTTAAAGTCCGTGCACGTTCACAATCTGTCTGGCCTTGCCTTGCACTATGAGTCCGTGCATGAATAGTAAACCAAGTCCGAGCATGTTCACGTCATTGAGTCCGTGCATGAATAGTAAACCAAGTCCGAGCATGTTCAAGTCATATGAGTCTGTGCATGTCATTGAGTCCGTGCATGAATAGTAAACCAAGTCCGAGCATGTTCAAGTCATATGAGTCTATGCATGTCATTGAGTCCGTGCATGAATAGTAAACCAAGTCCGAGCATGTTCTAGTCATATGTGTCCGTGCATGTCATTGAGTCCGTGCATGAATAGTAAACCAAGTCCGGGCATGTTCAAGTCATATGAGTCCGTGCATGTCATTGAGTTCGTGCATGAATAGTTCCTATCTACATTTTACTAAACCAAGTCCAAGCATGTTCAAGTCCATGCAGGAATAGTGCACGTCTATTTGGCAACAAAGTCCATGCATAGATAAGTCTATGCATGTTTTAGCATGAAGTCTAAGTGCATGCACTTTCCAAGTCCGTGCACATTTTATCAAGTCCATGCATGAATAGTGCACGTTTCCTGAAGTCCATGCATATTCGGCTTAGGCTCAAACATAATTCCGTGCACATCTTATCAAGTCCGTGCATGAACAGTGCACATTTCTTGAAGTCCATGCATATTCGACTAAGGCTCAAACATAAGTCCGTCCACATCTTATCAAGTCCGTGCATGAACAGTGCACATTTCCTGAAGTCCAAGCATTTTCATCTTTGGCTGAAACATAAGTCCAAGCACATTCTTTGTTCCATGGCATATCAAGTCCGTGCACGTTTCCTTAAGTCTGTGCATGTTTCCTGAAGTCCATGCATAGTCGAGTTTGCTCGTTTGTTAAGTCCGTGCACGTATGAGTCCGTGCACGTTTCTTCCAAACCAAGTCTGAGCACATGTAAGTCCATGCACATGCCTATAAGCCCTTGAATCTTTTGCATCTGAAGTCTGTGCACTCTGTAGCAAGATATGTGCGCATGATATGTGTAGCTTTTAAATATCCAAATCGGCCGGCCGACAAGAAGGGTCTTCTTTGTTGATTACCTTGCAAAATGAACAAACAAACAAGAAAACGGGTCGGGTTAGTGTGCTGTAGTAACAGATTCCAAGAATAAACAAATAATGGAAAAGTAAACCGAGCTGTACATGCGCACCTTGTTTTGGGTTTTTGTTTAAACCCCTATTATGCAGCAAGGGAGGGAGGAAATGTATATGCACGTGTGCAGACAGATAATATGATGCAACTAATGATTATGATATGCAAAGCAAAGTGAAATGAAGAAAACACCCTGCTGTCCCTGAAACAGTAAAGGGCACACCGTTAACGGGAGAGCATAGGAAGGGGGCAGAAGATGAAGCACAACGGATGCAGCAGGACAGCAGTAGGATCAGCAGTAGACGGCAGGATGGCAACGCAGGAACACAGCAGCATGAGGGATACAGCACGATGGATGCAGTCGAACAGCAGCATGCAGCAGCAAGGGATGAAGAAAAACATGCCACGCCAGGAAAAACGCCCCTTCAAAATATATGTCTGCCAGCCCTGCTACGAAGGACAGCAGGTCTTATTTATAGGGAAAGAGACGTGTAATTTTGGGAAAGGAGACTAACTACGGCAGTAGTTATCTCGGGAAAGGATTAAATCAAAGGAAGAGTCCATAATGAAGGGAATAATCACCAGGAGTAAATTCTGGAAAGGATTTAAGGAAAGAGTCCCAATCAAGGCAATAATCTTCCGAGGAAAGGCAGAACGATTTTAGGAAATGCCAGTGAAAGACGCCTTTCATAATGTCGCAACTCAATTAACAAACGCCTTTAAGACTGTCGTTATCCAGTTAACAAGCGCCTTTAAGACCGTCGTTATTAAGTTACGTAACGCCTTTAAGACTGTCGTTATTAAGTTATGTAACGCCTTTAATAAGGGCGTTAATCAACTTCAAGTGCAGACAAAGAAACAGCTTCAGGCAGAAGAGGTGCTCGTGTTGAAAAGGCTTTAAAATGTTGAAATCGACACGAGGTGAGCTCGTGCAGGAATTGGTGTTGAGGAGCTCGTGTTGACACGAGGTAGCTGAGCGTGGAAGGCTTGTGTTAAAAAAAAGGAAGTTCGTGCAGAAAAGCCACAAAGAAAGACACGAAGTGCAACGTGCCTCGTGTTGAAAATGGAGATGCTCGTGTTGAAAATAGGAAGCAACACGAGGTGGCCATGGTTCGTGTTGGAATAGCTCGTGTTGACACGAGCTTGGCTTCAAACAAGACACGGGCTTGCTATTAAAAAGCAACACGAGGTTGCTTTGCAGAACTGGTGAGAAGCTCGTGTCGACACGAGCTTGGGCTTGAAAAAGCAGCACGAGGTTGGGCATTTGCTTCGTGTTGAAAAGGCTTGTGTTCGTGTTGACAAGTTGAAAAGCAACACGAGGTTGCTGGCTTTCAAAATCAACACGAGCTGGAGAAAAGATGACACGAGCTTGGCTTTGTTTAAAAACAACACGAGGTGCATTAAAACGACACGGGGTTACTGGCTTTCAAAATCAACACGAGCTGGAGAAAAGATGACACGAGCTTGGTTTGCTGCGTGCAGGAGAGCTCGTGTTGACACGAGCATGCTTTTGAAGAACAGCACGAGCTTGCTGCGACCAACACGAGCTAGCCTCTTGATAACGCCCTTAATGAAGGCGTTATTAATCAGCTAACGACCTTAGCAACGACGTTAATCGGACAATTCACGCCTTGAAGACTGTCGTTAATCATTTGATAACGCCCTTAAAACTGTCGCTATTCAGTTAGCTAACGCCTTTAAGAAGGGCGTTACTAACTTCAATACAGAGAATCAGCTCGTGCAGGAAAGGGCAGAACGACACGAGGTTGCTGGGTGGGAGGTCGTGCAGAAAATGCAGAACAACACGAGCATGGCTGGGAGGTTCGTGTTGAAATGCATGAAACAACACGAGCTGCCAGCTTTAACACGAACAGCCTTGTAAAAAAAAACAACACGAGGTTGGCTTTGCTGCGTGTTGGCATTCTTGTGTTATTTTCTTCCCTTCTTTTCTTTCTTTTCTTTTCCTTTTCATTTCTTTCCCTTTTTCTTTTCTTTTCATTTTAAAACATGGAGAAAAACACCCAAAAATCTAGAAAAATTAGGAAAAATGAGAAATTCAAGAAAAGTGGAAAAACGAGAATTGTCCACGTTCCCGCAGAAAACGACTACGCCAAAACGGTCGGGATCGGTACCACTCAAGTGGAAATAAGGAGCGGATCCTGCCAAACCAAGCGTAATAAATTTGTCTACAGCGGCCTGAAGCTTGCTCAACCTGCTCTCCGTCGCGGTTACACAAGTCTCGCAGGTGGGATCATAGGGCGTCTGATTAACGCAGCAGCCCATACTGGCGGAATTATCCAGCACCAGCATCACGTCCACCGGCAGCCGGGCAATGTGGATCGAGAACATCGTCGGCGGATCGGGAACAATGCTGTTATTCTCATCATGCGTATTGGTAACCTGGACCCCAAAACTGTAGGTCGTACCGGCGTCTGTAATACCCGGAGTGCCGCTGATAATGCCGGTGGTCCCGCCAAGCGACAACGGCGGCGGCGGCATTGGCCCCGGAGAGACAATCCAGGCAATACCGGTTTGATCACCCGTAGCGGTAAGGACGGTAGAATAAGCCGCGCCGGTTGTGCCATCGGGCAATGCTCCCGCGGGAGTGCTGATATGAACGGTGGCCTGGCCGAACACAAAGGATACCTGGAAAAACAAGAGCAATAGCATCAGGGATGCCCGCCTGCAGATTTTGATAATTTCACCAACGTGTCTCATGTTAGCTGTTTTATATTGTTAGTTGAGTTGATTCTCTTATGCCCAGTTGACGAAAAGCAAGGTCTTCATCCACGGATATTTCACCACGGAGACGCCCCAGGGCATACTGCCCATCAGGATATCCTGCGCTTTCTTCTCCACATCCAGCTGCCACCCGTTCTCCGTTTGCGTTAACCTTCCCTCCCGCATCAGGAAAGCCTCCTGCAATGCCCCCGGCGACGCATTCTTCAGCGCCTTCCAATGGGCTATAGCGGCTGTAAGGAGGTTTTCCGCCTCCATTCTCTCCTCTTGTGTAATAATGCTCTCCCGCTCCAGGGGCTCACTCCATGCCATCCCGCAAAATAATTTCGGGAGGATCAGTCTTTGTTCCTGTATATCCGTCTCGCCTGTCGCCAGATAGCCCAGCAGGTGTACCGCTTTATGCACACAGGCTTCGTCCCGGAAGCCCCGGTCTTCCGTAAGTCCCAAGGCCTCGAAGAAAGGCTTGACGAACGGATGGAGAAGCACGAGACCGGCTAGCTCTATATACAGCGCCTCCTCATCCCGCAACGCCTTTTCCTTCATCGCAGCGCCGCCCCGGAGTTTCTTGTCACCCCCGGGTTCTCTGTCGCCCCGGAATTCCCTATCGCCTTCGCCTCGAAGCTCCTTCATCGACGTCACCCAATCCCCGCGACCCACTCTCGAATCATCCCCCGCAGCCGCCCGGCCATCCCGGTTTTGCACGATCCCGGCTGATCCCTCTTCCGGCAACTCCGCGCCATGCGAAGCGCCTTCCCGCCCCTCGTCTGACCCAATACCTGGCTCCGCTCCGGGACCACCTGTTACCGTACCGCCGCGGCCCGCCCCCGCACCATCCGGGCCATCTTCGACCCCCTGGCCGTCCGTCAAGACCGACTGCCCATCCCCGTTAGTCGTTTCCCCGTGGGCCCTCGCAACATCATCCATCCCAGCCCTCGCATCGGCTCCAGCAGATTCGCCCGCTACAGGCCCTCCCGCGGAAGCCCGGGCCGCTCCACCGCCAATAAAAGCCGCCAAAGCTTCTGCAGGATCGACAGCCGAATCGTTAAAACGCGGAATGCACCCCGCAGCCAGGAAACGCAGGAACCCCCGCGAAAACTGGAACCGCAGTCGCCGCAGGACAGCGGCATCGCCGATCGCCAAAAGAAAGCGTGCTGCAAATCCCGCGGGCAACATCCCGGCTTCCATGATCAAAGCTTCGAGCCTGTCCAGGTCATTTACCGGCGACCACCAGGGAAGCCGCCCCTCGACAAGAAAGAAAAGCAGGATCTCCACATCAGCCTTCCGTGCCGGAACAGCACTCACCCCGTCGCTTGCATCTATTTCAAAGCGAAGCTTTTCTTTCAGTATCTTCTCGACGGCCTCGAGGGCTTTCGCCGTCAGCTGCGCTTCCAGCTGTCCTTCGCTCACCTCCCCCAGGTCCACCGTTAATTGATCGATCCGGATGATGACGCCCTCATCCACCAGCGACGAGAACACCGTGTCCAGCCCGGGAAGGAGTCTGTCATGCACATAGGATCATGCATATTCTTCATATCATAGTTACATTCCTACCTTGGTAAGTGATCCTCTCGCTCCCATATTTCTTGGGCTCGACTAGGTGATCTTATCCGGAACCTCCGTAAGTCCCCGCGAGCCATAGATTCTCTCACGGACGCCAGCCCGATTGTACATTTTCGCCCTTAGGTTTGCATTTGCATACGTTGTGAGGGAGTTGACCTTAGATCAACCCAAAGTTTGGCCTCTACCCATTGGGCACCCATGTCTTGAGAGAATTATGCTTAATTTAAAACATTAAAAGGTCCATTAAAATCATTAAAAAATTACGCATCATATCAACTTGTTTGATCTTTTGTGGAAACCTCTCACATTCATATTGTTTGTTGGGCTTACCCAAAGCCCGTTTGTGGTGTTACTTGCTGCATTGTCCCTTCATATAGTCATTGATGGTCCGTTGCTCTAGGTTGCAATTACATTTTGCATAAGTCCATGTGTCTCCCATCTCATTCCCTCTCGTCATCCCTCTCTGTAATCTTTGAGCCCTGACTTTCCTCATTGTATTTTCCTTAATATTCTTTATATAAAGTCTCCATTTGCCTTCATGGAGCATCATTCCAACCCCTTTTACCCTTCTTCCTCTCAATTTTCTTCTTATTCTAACGTGGAATCCTCTTCCCACGTGGGCCCATCTTCCTGTGGTCTCTCTGACCCATTCGAGGGGCAAGCCAACCTTATTGCCCATGTTTCCGCCCTTATTCGTCAAATGGACCCGGCCCAGTCCCAAAAACTCATTACAAATCACCTTCATGGGCCTTCTTCTCTTAATGGGCCTTATTTTTCTAATGAGCCTTATTCTCATAATGGGCCTATTTCTTCTCTTTCATATACTGCTGGCCCAATTTCTAATGGCCAATTTCACCCTAATGGGCTTGCTCCTTCTACCCATGTTACTGCTGACCCATTCGGCCCATATGTCAACGTCTCTTCCAGGCCCATGTATCCTTCCACTCCTAGAATGGGCTTCCCTTCTTCTTCTCAGCCCGGATCCTCTCATCCGGCCCATTACCCTGCTCCTAGCCATAATTCACAATCTCTTGCTCAAGCCAAGCCATACTCTTCTTGGTCTCTCCCTACCCAGGAGATGATTGCTCAAGCCCAACACTAGCTTGATGAGCTCCAACGCCAGATCGATCCCAAATCCTCTTTAAGTGTTCCATTCGCTTTTCAAAATCTCCGGCTTCCTCCATCTTCCCAAATTCCTGCATATCGCCGCTATAGTGGAGTCGGTGACCCTTACGTGCACTTGAAGGAGTTCCTCTATGAGTCGGCCCAGTTTTGACACGACCAATGCCTGATGGCCCATCTATTCGGTCTGTCTTTGGAAGGCTTCTCCATCACTAGCCACACTAGCCATTACTTTCATGCTTAGTCCCTCCACTAGCCACACTCCATTGCTTACGCAACCGCTACAACCTTCTCCATCACCTCTTCATACCCCTCGACATCCCCCTTGCCCAAAGTGAGTTCCACATTCTCTGTTGCCAGAGTGTTTTTTAGATATTTTTAGGGCTTTGATGGCCACTCACGCGTTGCTGCTCCCTCCAGTTGTGCCCTGCCGACCTGCAGTTGAGAATTTGCTCCAATTTTGTGATTATCACCGCCAGCAGGGGAATTTGGTTGAAGATTACCCAGAATTCTGGGAGTTTATTTATGATTTGTAAAATAAGGAGAAGATCGATTGGACCGCCAAGCAGTTGTCTCCATCCCTACAAGGCCAGGGGAACCCCTGTGATCCCTCCTCTAGTGCTGCACTTGCCCCATCACCTGCTCCGTTATCTATACCATCTTCGCCATCTCCTACACCATCTCCATCACCGCCGCCTACCAAATTCCTTGCTCAGGCTAGTGCCTCCCCTTCTTCTCCCATCGCCACTTCCACTACTTCTATCCCTAACGCCGCTCGACGCGTTGTGTCAATACGTCGACAGTGGGCACTACGACCTCCCTCTTCACCCTCTTCACCTCCATGTCCACTACCCCCATCACCTTTACCACCATCCTCATCATCTCCATTGCCATCACCATCGCTTGCATCTCCACCGCCATCGCCTTCATCACCATCATCTCCATCTCCACTGCCATTACCTCTATCACCTCCACCATCTCCACCGCCTTTGCCATCCCCTTCATCATCTTCACTTGAGCTTGAGAAAGCTCCACCTTTGCCTTCGCCTTCACCCACAACCCCTCTGCCTCCACCTAAACACACCATCTCCATTAAACCTTCCATGCCCTCCAAGCCTTTTACATCCATTTCTTCTCCACCTACTTCCACCCCACGAAGCGGGTGTGCCTTACTGATGGTCTCCCTCGGGTCCGATCCCTAGGGAGACAATGAGCCGAGTCAGGGTGATTCAGTGTCGGTTGTTCCATTCATGATTCAAGATTTCATCTACTGCATGCCTATTCGCATCCTGGTCTCTGGCCCTTTTGGGGATGAGCCTGCCCTTCCAAAGATGGTTGCCAATAGGAGCTCCCTTGCATTAGTACCAGTTTCTTCTCGCGCGAGACCGGTGGCAATCTCTTTGCCCGCCGAAGGTTCGATTATTGATGTTGTTATTACCTCTCTCTCCGTTGCTGTTCAGTTCAATGGCCAAGAGGGGTTCTCTACTCAGATCGTGCTAACTCATATGGCTGCCAAGCAGATTATAAATTATATGTTCAAGGGACAATTGGCCATATCTTCTGCACTTTTCAAGGACATTATGCACTTTCTATGCAATCTCTCTCAGTTCATCAGTACGCCGGCTATGTCAACACCGCATATTACTCTCCCTCAGTTCCATCCTGCTCTTCTAGCAATGGAGTTATGCTTCATGTCAGATTTCTGAGTGATGTCAAATCTCATGCTGCTAGTGCCAAGTGACAAAACTCCATGGTTTTCTAATATTCATTTATTTGAGGAGTTATCTATTCAAGAATGTTTGCCTATGGTTAGCATTGGGTGTCTAGGGGAAACCGCCCCAATGAAGCTACATGTTCATGATTAGGCCAGGCTGTCTGCAAGATGGGCCCGTTATTTGAGAAAATATTACAGATTGAGAAGCCCGAAGGTCCAAGGCTGTGCCAGGCGGGTCCATTTTCAAGATGTTTCTGCCAAGAAGAGACGGCAGTACAAGTACAAGGGCCGCATATGGTGCATTCAGGGCTCCACCTCTTCCTCCCCTTCATTTCATTCATCATCTTTTCTCCTACTCAGTTCCCACCCTTAGGTGGTGTACCTCCCTTCCTCTAATACAGTTTTCATGATTTTCTCCTCTCTTTTCGGGTTCGCAAACCCTCATTCTTCTTTGTCCCTTCATCCGGAGCCTCCGGATCCTCCATTTTCTCATGATTCTAGGCCTCGGCCTATGTCATCTTTTTATCTCACTTTCAGGACTTCTTCTGATCATTCTCCTCCGGTATCTCCGGGTGTCTCCTATTTTCCTTCCCTGACCCTGTCGGGTGTCTATCATTTTCTTTCCCTGGTCCTGTCGGGTGATCCTAACTCTTCTTTCCCGACCCTGTTGGGTGATTCTCGTTCCTTTTCTCTGACCACGTCGGATGATGCTACTTCTCCTCTTTCTACTTACTCCTCCTCACCCTTTAGGGTTCTTGCCCTTTCTCTTGCTATTTTCGAGGCTTTATCTCGCCTTTATCTCAGGTGATCGGGCTTCTTCTGTATTTGGTTCCTTGTTATCAGGGTCTCGACGCCTTAACGAGGAAGTTCTAGCCCTCGCCTCTCTTCTTTTTTTATCCCTTCTTTGTCTAGTATGATGTCTGTCACTCCTCCATGTAGGGGAATCTCTATACTTTACTATCCTCTCCTTCTTTATCCTGTCAAGCAAGGAAAATAAAGCTCGATGATCAAGCTCTCGCTTCAGGATGCTACTTTCACGCTATGGATATACAAGGTATCTTTATTTTACGCAAAGAACATGTTATCATTGCTATTTCTTATGTTTCTTCCTGCACATGCTTATAACGTTGGTTCCTTAAGACACGTTTGAGTGGCTTAGTTTGGTCTTAGTTGATGAAAAAAAATTACAAAATGAGTTCGCTTCTGTAGCACCTTTAGACTGGTGATAGCTCCGCGTTAGGAGTCTAGTTCCTTCCCCAATGGTTGAGGGTAACCTTTGAGCATGGGTTTTTCACGCACTACATAGCAAGCCATAGCCGATCCCTCTAGAGCAAGATCGTTCCTGCTTTGGCCATACTTTGGGTATGCACGAAGGTATTTTCTCTTCTCTGCTCGACCGAGTGCAGAGGTAAGAGATTGATGGATAAGATGACCAACCTAGGTGCTCCCCAATACGAGAGATGTCTCAAATAGTGGTAGTCTTGACCCTCAAAAAGTGAGCTTTATTGTAATATCTGGCCAATAAGGGCCATCAAATATCATAGAATATGAAATCAAAAGTAATATTATGAATCAAAGGTATGGCAAGAGTGGCGAAGTCCCACGGGACGTCATGGGCCCACTCGTATGCGTGCTTAATAAATGTGGGTCTCAAAATTAAAGATACAAAGTCCCAGCACAACAGATCTTTGAGGGGTAGTGCCCTAGAAGGAAGTCAAATCCTAACATCTCCCATCCTGCACTAAGCTTATTTCCTGATTTTTTTCTATTTCTCCCTCTTAGGCTAGGTTGTATCCTAGGTATGGCCTTGGTATGACACTGTTCTTTGGAGGCGATTGGTTATAACAAGTCACTCTAAAATGCACACCCTACTCAAGGGAAGTCCTTAACGAGAGGAGGCGGAATGACGACCCCTAGCCAGTAGTTTGAGCCTGTCTTTTGGGTGTTGCAGCTCCAGCATGCCAAAGCTCAGTGGCTCGTTCTCACCCCTAATTATCATGCTCTAAACATTGACACAAGCATTTGTTAGGGATGCCTTAATCATTATAGTTATCGTTCATTATTTAGAACAAAGAAGGGATAATGGACTCTTCATTCAAGAACAAAATAATAGTCCTAGATTTATGCAAGGTGTACAAAGCATTCCCTGATGCAAATGTGATTGGAAGATCTCCCTAATATTAGGAAACTTAATCCAAATATAACAAGGACATGAATCCAAAGAGAAAATCAGGGGGTACACAAACACACAATCCAAAGTTCATGTTAGATCACAGACCAAGAGTTTTTCCAACCAATGCCTTGAAGCACAAAATGATCTAAGACTTGATGAAGAGGTCAGTGACATGCCTAAGTGAAGATGATATGAGAAAGGGAAAACATGCCACATATGAGGCAGATTGCCGTAAGATATAAAATTATGGGAGGTAAAGCTGCACTTAGATCAAGAAGAGGGTACCGAGGTCAGGCAATCTCAGCAAAAGAAGTGAAACCACCAAGTAGGCCAGGCAACTGTAGCATCAGCAGAATATCTATGCACTTAGTTGAATAACCAACTGATGAAAGTTGGAGACACAACAATGGAGGAAACTGCCATGGATGTTTGTAAGGCGTGGATTATGCAGGCTTCAGGAATGCAAAAGTAGTCCTTAATAAGATACCCCCAATGTTTTAAATATCAAAAGGTTGGACATCAGCTAGAGCAAAAAGATCTAAAGGGCCTAGGGATACAATTAGACTAAGGACGGAGTCGCCATAGATACAATAAAAAGATCAACCAAGCGAAAAAGTCTAGCATGAGAAGGTCCACAAAATGCTCAAACAAAGCACTAAACAACGAAATACATTGCTATAACAAAATCAGCATGCTGAAAATCTGTGGATGGATATAAAGCATGACAAGTCCAGAAGGAAGTTGCTGTCATGCTGAACAGCAATAATCCCTAGTACCTTATGGATGACATGTCAAATAGACAAACAGATAAAAGCATAAGTGATCAGCATATTGAGATACCCCTAGATAGGTACATAGGATACCAACATGTGGAAGATAATAGCCGGATTAGCAGCCCCCAGACATCTCATAAATAGGATGTTCGATGTTGAAGAAATAGACTCGGCAACTAGGATTAGAACGTCGAGGTTTTAAAAAGCATCTGTGGGAGCAGAACCGGTTGGGGCCAGTTCCAGTTTTGGTTCTAAGGTCCGTTCTGGCTGGTTTCCTCTATATTGGAGCTGGACTAGTTCTGCTTTGGTTCAGCCAGCTTTTAATATCATGCAGAACATCAAAGAATCCCTTGGTAGGTCTCTGGTAGGATTCTGACTTCAGTGAGGGTTGAGCAAAGGGAACAGGATTGCCTGGAAATAAGAGGCTTGAAAATGAGTGCATGAAATGAACTTGAACTGGCCTATCATAGTGGGGAACTGGTGTTTTGAGATTGAAGAAGACTGGCTGAACCACATTGAAGTAGCCGGATCTCCAAAAGATCACTTTGAGTGTCGCAAACCTGAAAGCTACAGTCCTTTATTCTTCTCTAATTCATGAGTGTGTTGCCTATATATACAGCAACAATAACGAAGGAGCCAATGACTACACCCTCCTCTATTCTGATCCAAATAAAATTCCAATCACATGGGGGAAAGTACTGCCATAGTAGACAATTATGTTTTTCCGTTCCGTATGCCTTGAAGGATGATGGTTTCCAGATTAATGCATTGAAATCAAGCTTGAAATGTTTGTCAGAAAGGGGTTCTATCCTTTTAGACATGTCAAACTTTCCTCTGAGCGAGGATCAGATGGAACATAAGACTGCTGCCTGCAAGTTCTTTGGTTATAAGGTTTCAGCTATTATAATATTTGAATGCAATGGCCTTGTTAGAGGTTGATCCCGAGGGATCTAAACCACCTTGACCCAATCCATGCATGGATTGGAGAGGTTAGCGAGTGTTGAATCCACAAAACCGCGGTGTTGAGATACAAGGGCCCAGTGGTCATAAGCACATGAACACCAACATATTTAACCAATGCGGGACTATTGCCCAGGGGACTATGCCCAAATTCCAACACTCCCCCTCACGGCCAAGATGGGCCGTGGACATTAATTGGGTGGAGGTGGCAAGACATCAAAATCTTTAATAAAAATAAATTCTAGACAAAATCAAAACAAAAAGCCTGTGAAAATTATATGGAGGAGGGGCCGCATAAGAAGGCCATGGAGGGTTAAGGGGCTGACCCAAAGAAAGACCCAATCGGGCCAGGTTGTAAGGAATAAAAGAGCCCTGGGGCCGAGAAAGAGGAGGAACAGAGGGAGGCGGGTGACAGATCACCCGGAGAGGAGTTTGTGTGGAAGGAAGCAGGTGATGGGTCACCCGAATGGGAGTGTGAATAGGAGAAGGAGGTGGGTGATGGGCCACCCAAACAGGAGTGGAAGGAGGATGAGAAGAATGAGATGCACCCTCAACAACGACCTTGAGGGCTTTGATTTGCTATTGGTGAGATGATCTAAGGCATGAAGGACTTGGGCGACCTTCTCATCGTGGGGAGGAGACGGTCCCATGGGAGCAGTGGCTTGTGATTGAAGCGGGGGACCATGAGACTGGAGGATGCCCATAGGTCGGGCAAGACCATGAGAGTAAGGATGTGGTCCCTTAGAAAAATTGGGGTAAGAATTGTGATGAACATGTTGAAATTGAGAAGTGTAGGATGTGCTAGGCCGTGCATCCTCATGATTAGCATTGAACATGTTAGTTTGATTATCAAAGTGAAACATCATGCTAATAATCAATACTTAATCAAATTGATTTGCAAGAATAGCAAACAAGTTGGAATGTTACGCTTGATTTTCTTTATGACCTTGGTGAATTACATGACTTTATCAAAATTGATGTGATCCACTCAAGGTCATGAACCTAGTTTCAATATAGTTTTACTCCAATGTCAACTAGGTGGAACCTCACTACGAATAGGTCAACTAAACCCGGGGACCTCAAAAGATACAACCTGCCCGACATCCGTGAGGGAATCCACGGGTACGGGGACTTATGGAGGCCTTCGTTTAAGAATTCTCGATCTAATGAGACAGAATGCTTAATGGAGGGTCCTTCCTTAACCAAGAGAAGGGTATGGTATCCTAAAGGTGTGGGGAGAAGAAGTCTCCCAAACCAATGCAAGTGCCAATGCAAAGCTAATGCAAAACAAAACTAAAAGAGCACAAAGAATGATGCAAATGCAAAAGATGGAAGAAGAACATAACAAATAAGAAAGTTAATTACATGAGCAGTATGCAATGGTGATATGAACAGTGATGTGCAATTTTTTATGGAACAGTGCAAAATGACAAAAATCATGATATGCAATGGCAGTGAATGCAACAAAGAAAGTGAACAAGTGATATACAACAAAATCCTCTAAATGCACTGAGGAAGCATAGGATATACAAATATGATATGCAACCGGTGAAATAGAGAGAATATGATATGCAATATGCAACAGATATAAATGGGATACGCAACAAAAAGATGCAGAGAAATAGCATCTGCAACAATGGGCGCTCATTAAATGGGTGTCCACTGTGGAGGACGCAATTTTTTTTTTACAAAAGGAAAGGGCGACTGCCCATGTGGGCGCCCATTAAATGGGTGTCAAGTGTAGTGGACGCAATTATTTTTTTTTTGTTAGAGGATAACAGAAGTGGAATTTTAATGAAACTTACTAAACTAGTCAATCACTGTGGGATGTGCACTTGGTGCACAAAATGGTGAAAATGAAGGGGAAGGGATGCTACATGGAGCACTAAAAGGAAATGCACCGTGGGTGCAACAGGGTGATGGCACACATGGGTGCTTAATGGAGGAGGGTAATCAAAAAGAAAAATAGTAGGATGTCCCATCGTGATCGTCAATTTGTAGATCTATTTAAAATCTATTAAAATTAAAAGAAAGAAAGCATAGGCTAATGATCCATGAACGGGAAAAAGGGAATGGGAGCATACGTGGGTTGCCAAGGGGAAAAGTGATCGCCAGAGGACGTGAGGGCCTCAAAAGGAATAAACAATAATAACAAAGGAGGGATCGCAGAATACCTTAAAGCATGGGGAGATGTGAGCCGACTTCCTTCTCTTCCTATCGGACGGCCGATGGAGAGAGTTTTCTTTGAGATTACCCTTGCACAAAAGAGACAACAACCAAATAAAGAATGGAATTAGACAACCAGTGTGTAGTATCAAATCCAAAATGAGGTATATAATGTAAAGAGCATGAAAGATGACACACATGTCGGGGTCTAGCCCCACCGTAGGCTCTAGTGGCCCCAGCCAATTTTTCTCATCTTCAACCAGGGGCTGCCTAGTTAGCCCATGTGGACATGGGCCCATCCTTGGCCCATTATCCTTCTTATGGACTTCCCCCTCCGTCGGCCTATCCATCAGCCCCATATGCCGGGTCCACCCTTCCAGTTTTGCCTCCTCCTTCCCGGGAATGAGAACTCCTTGATAAGTGGGCTGCCATGCAGCAGTAGATTAACCTCCTTCATAAGTGGGTCAGCCCACAATCCCTTGCTGATATTTCAGTTCCTAATTTTCAGGACATCCGTTTCCCGCCTCAGTCTGAGCTCCCCACGTACCAAAAATACGATGGGAATAGCAACCCCTTTATTCACATAAGGGAGTTCTTATATGAGTCGGCACAATTCCAACATGATGATCACCTCATGGCGTATCTCTTTCACCGATCATTGGACGGGGTTGCGTTGGAATGGTTTTATACTCTTCCACTGGAGGATGCTGAGAGCTTTAAAGTTGTTAAAGAAAAGTTCATTCAGAGGTTCCAAGACCGGGTGGGCCCAAAATATTCATTTACTGATTTAGTGGCCGAGAAGATGAAGGTCGATGAAGATTTTGTAACTTATGCTGACCGATGGAGGCAGATGGCCTCTCATGTGCCCGGGCAAATTCTGGAAGAAGAGAAGGTGAAATTGTTGATTTCAAGTGCCACACCCAAGTTCCGAAATATTTTGGCCATGAATGATATTTCTAACATGCACCAGTTGTACAGCAGGGCCCGGTTTATACAAACCTAATTTAAGGACTCCCCTATTCATTCCCTCTTAAGCCCCCTCGAAAATCCCAGGGCCCAGTCACTGAGGGAGTACAAACCAATGAGCAGGTGCAGGCTGTTAACTAGTCCACCCCACCACTCTTCCAGCAAACTCCGCGCAACCCCCAATTCACCACTCCACCAGCTACCCGCCCATCATTTCCTGTTCCCCAGTCGCCACAACAGCCACCACCACCGTAGTAGCCACAACAGCCGCCGCAGTACCACAATCTCCCCCCACCAAATGGTTATGCACCTGCTCGACCGGGTCCTAAGAGACCCCACTACCCTCCACTTCCTGAAATACTCCCGGATATTTTCTCAGCTCTCATGTATACTGGTGATCTCTAGCTTCCCTCGGAATGCCCAAATTGGAATCTGGCTGCCGATCAGTCTAGATATAGCATATATCATCGACAAACCGGGCACACTATTGAGAGGTGTTATCAGTTTCGTGATTTAGTTTACGATTTGCATGAGGGGCAGAGAATCGATTGGGTACAAATGCACAAGTTGATCGAGGATATCAAAGAGAGAAGAAGACAACTGTTAGCATAGTAGCAGCAACCTCAGCAAGTACAACCCCAGTAGCAACAGCCTGCACCAAAATTACAGATCCATCAGAATCCGATGCCAGACCACCCACCCGCTCCACAACAACAGCCGTCGGCACCGGCCTAGGTGAATATTGTTCACTGCCCAGCTCCCAACGTCGGGTGGTCCTATGATGATGAGACTCCCGCTCATCTTTTGGCCCTCCACCACACATACAACAACCCCCGCCGCCATCTATTCCCTCCATCATTCAGCCTACCATCATAACTTCCACCACATCCACCATTCCCTCCAGAACCCTCATCGTAGCTACCCCATTGCCTACAACTTCACCAACCCTCGCTCCATCACCCACTGTACCCTCCACTATTACCCCCTCACCTAAACCTTCACCTGTCATCCTCCCACCAGGGCCTATCAGACCCACCTCCACAATCATTACCCCCACTTCTACTCCCTCCACTTTCTCCACAAGGCTAGTCGGGAGTCCATCCAGTGTTGTGCCAACGTAGAACCTTGCCCTTCAGAGTGGGTGTTTATTTCAGAGAAGTTATCCCTCTATCGGTGCCCTTGCACCCAACCCCCAGTTTCCTTCACCTACAAATGAACCAGAAGAAGTAGACCCCCTACCTGGCACCAGGTTTGATTTATTGCAGCACTTGAATCGGATGCCAGCCAAGATTTCAGTTATGGAGTTGATCAAGAGTTCCACACTGCACCAGGATGCTTTAAAGGTCTTTCTTCAAAAGGTCATGGTCAGTGAGGATATGGCAGTAGACAGTTTGCCATCAACTTTGGCCACGATTACTTGATGGTCATCGAGGTTTGTCCATGGTGACTTCTTTGGATATGCATCTGTATTTCCCCTTTATTCCATTTGTCCTCAGGACCACTTTCTTTGAATTTTGTGTGCAGGGGCAGCAGCTGCTGAGTTTTCTGCTCGAGCGGTGCCAGGATTTTTGCAGACACTGGGCTCCAGTAGCAGGCAGTTTTTTTTCTTCTTCTTTTTGATTATTAAATGCCTTGTATTGACACGAATTCATCTAATTGTTAAAATTCCTGCAGCCCACCAGATGCATTAATTGAAGCCTTTTTGAAGACTGATATTGCATTCAGGAAGGAGTTAACATTTCAACGTAATCTTAGAAGAGTCACTCAGAAAGATTGGCATCCTGGATGCACTGCAGTTGCTGCGTTAATTGTTAGGGACAAGCTTTTTGTTGCTAATGCTGGAGATTGTCGTACTATATTATGTTGCAATGGTTGCCCAGTTCCCCTTAGTAAGGTAGGGAAGATGCTGTTACTCTTTGGATTTGTCATTCAAGATGCATTCTAGTTTGTTTTTTCGAAATGCACTGAACACAAGAAATAGGATCATCTTGCGAGCTGTCCTGATGAAAGATCACGTGTCATCAAGCATGGCGTAGAAGTGAAATGGCAAGTGGACACTTGGAGAATTGGACCAGCTGCTCTTCAGGTACTGCCCCAAAATTCAGATGCTCCATTCTTTTTTAATATCTGCTTCCAGTTGTTGTCAGGCATCTACTGGCTTGATAGAAAGTACAGTGCTATACATTGTTCCTTGCTAAATATTCCTTGCTTTTTTAATCCTAAGTCCTTGGCAGTTATTTCTTTTCTTTTAAGATTTTATAATTTTCTTCATGAATCTGTCATTTCCAAAACTGAGAAAGTATTGCTTTATCTATCTAGATGTTGAAAGATCAGGGCGGTACTTTTTGGTCCATGGGAGAAGCAGCCATGGTTTGGTGTAGTAGAGAGGTGCATAATATAGACATCACTTTTATGAACTTCTCATGCATCCCAGCCCTTCACTGTGGCACTATGCTGCGACTAGCCAATTCTCCCAGTGAGAAGTGTGTAGAGTTGCATCTCTGGAAGATCATTTAAGGGGCAATCTTTTAGAGTTGAAAAAGTGTTTATGAGGATGAAAGTAAAATTCCTTTATGATTATTGCTGTAACATATTCACAAGTAGTTTGTAGCCATACAGCCATATTTATATTCTATTTCTGGCAAGATGGGAACATGTCCAATATGGCAACATTAGGAGGAACTGGCATGAGTAATGGGGCCTAGAAACACGTTTGCTGAAAACTAGATGGGGTCATCTGATCCCTATCTGGATTGACTGATGTATTGTAGATTGTAATGGAACCCCGCCAATCTGATCTTTGGGGCAAGCCTAATCTCCACCTTTAATGTAAAAGACGAGATTCTATCAACCCCTAGGCCCTCGAATCCTGGCAATACATTGGCCATCATGTTTCATTTAATTACCTGGCAGAAAATAAAAAGGAGAGGGAAAAAACATAAGAAAATAACAAAGAAAGGAAGGGAGAAAGAAGAAATGAAAGAAAAGAAAAAGAAACTCCTATTGTCTACCATTGTCGCCGTCGTTTGCTACCACTATGTCATCCACCATCGCTGCTGCTCCAGCTCCTTGTCTGTCAAATCAGGGTATTCAAACCCGGTACCGAAAGGTTATTCAAACCCGGTACCAGTTTCGGTACCGGGCAGGGCTGGTACCAGTACCGGCACAAATCGGTACCGGGCCCCCCTGGAATCGCTTGAGGGATCTCCCACTCTTGAGTCCCAGCCCGCCTCCGCATGCGCACACCCGGCCCAGCTCCATGACCCACGCCTGCGAACCCGATAGGGATCTGCGACGGAGCCACCCACCCTGATAAAACCCCCCTTTCTCTTTTGACTTCTCTCTCCCCAATCGTTTGATGCTCGAGCCCTAGGTCCGTATCCCGTCTCCCCCATCTTGTGCAGTCATGCAAACTACGAACGACGATCGGCATGCGGGTACCTCTTTCCCTGTCCCTCACTTCTCTCTCTCTCTCTGTAGTTGTCTTACACCGGGTTGTCAGTTTCGGCCGAAACCGATACGTTTCGGCCGTAACCGATGCGAAACAGGACCTACTCACTATAGCAGGTCCGAAACTTAAAAAAAGAGGTGAGGTGAGAGATGAGAGGGGGGTGATCCGGCATGAGAAGCACTAATCCGACGCTGCCAGATCACCTCTCCCTTCTTATTTTCTGATTCTTTTCTTTTTCTTTTTTTTTGAAATGGGGAGTTTGGTTGACCGAACTAATAAAGTCGGTCGACCGACCCTTCCAAGGCTGGGAAAGCCTATTGAAGGAGTCGACATCGCTAGCGTGGTGCATCAACTCAACAGCTGGTCGGTTGACCGAATATGCAATTTAGTTGACCCAACTAGTGAGTAAGTCGACTTGGGGGCACACTAGTTGACCCACCTCATGCCAGGGGTAGAACTTCCTTCTTCTTGATATTTTCTTTTCCTCTTCTTTCTTAGCTTTTCTCTGTTCTATGTTGTCCGTCTTATTCCCTTGCTTAGGTTTAATGAAAATTCAGTTTCATTTCATTCAACTTCTATCTCATTCATTTTCTTTCTCTCCTCTTTGTTTATCTTGTTTTATCTTCTTACTTTCTTCTTATTGCCCATGGGCAAAAGCATGCATAATGCACATGTTCATGGCAGAGAGGGGGCAAGAGGATCAGGCGAGGCACCGGGGCTCAGACTGACCACCCTGGCTACGGGTGTGTCGACACACTTCTTTTTGCTAGCAAGCTTTATGCTACGCTCTACAGAAAAGGGTGTTCAGGCTAAACTTGCACCTTGGGCATATGCAGAGGAAACCATGCAATTCTAGGAAATGTATGAACGATTTTGCAGGCTATATGCACATGGCATGCGAGAATTTAACCATGTTTTCATGAAGGGTGGCCCCCGGTACACGGTGGAGAGAGGGTTTCCACCCAGACATAATCTGGCTCTCCACCACTCACCATTTGGTATACCAGAGGAATCATGGCAAGCAAGCATTCAAAAATGAAGTGTACATGAAATTTTATCTAAAATCATGGATCAATGTATATATGAGGGTAATACAATGCATATTTTTGAATGATGAGTGGAAGGGCAGGCATGCCCGGGTCCATGGAAATTCAGTGAACATATGTAATGTATGATCATTTTCATGAAAAACTCAATGAGAATTTTAATCATTCTTGTGAAATCTTGATAGAAATTCCTCATCTGAAAGCTATCATGTAGATGCACATCTGTTCTCCCCCTCTCCTATTTTACCATAGGGCAGGCTGGCCTCAAAGGGGGGGGGTCGACCCCTGTGTAGATTTCTGCACAAGGGCGGCCTAGACAGATCTAGCCACAAGCTTGAATTCTGATTTTTTTTTGGAGGAGCTTCAATTTCTCATGAATCATATGCATCTCATATGCAAACACTCATGCAAAAATATCTATTTTGGTCTGAGAATCCTTGGTCCTTGCTTCTTCTTCTATTTATCTTCATCATTTTTTTGTTCACCCTCATCTTCAACCATTTTTGGAATTATGTTCATCATTGCATCTTGTCCCTTTTTTGTGTGGGCTTATCAGCTGTACCTCTTGCTGCATATCAGTTCTTAGAGGTTCTCTTGTTTAGTTCATTCACCACCATTTCTCATATCATTAACTCCGTGATCAATTCAAGTTTCTTGGCAAAAATTCGATGGCACCTCCCCTAGACCCGGAGCACTGGGAGGTTTTAATTAGGTACTCATCCACAGAAGATTCGAGGTGGCCCCAAAATAATAAGGATGTACATGAAAGTGGCAACATCTTATGACCTAAATTGGGCATGGAAACCCCAAGGACTAACCTACAAGGGGCTTCAATGAGCCACGAGCTACCACAGTCTCGATTCTGAAACGTGGACTTAGATTGTTGTCACACTACATTGCCGTTAATATTCACCCTTTAAGGAGGATCGCTCAGGGACCATGCTATGAAGAAGTAAGCCCCCGGGGGTCCAAAAGTGATTAGAAACTCTGAAAAAAGAGCCAATGAGAGTTGGAGAAAATTGAGGAAGGGGGGACCCGCAGGGGCTCAGATGAGCATGGGTTCTAAGCCATATCCATGGCAATGGACAAAGCAAGAGCCCTCACTACAGGAAACATTATCCTTCTTCATAAAAATCTATAAAGTGAAATGTTACATTATGCTCATTCAGAGATTAAATCTGATGGGAATCGAGTCCAAGCATCAGCATTTTATTTTTTACCTTTATGTCTTTTTATTTGTATTTGTGTCCTTGTTTCTTGATTGTGTGCATGGTTGCATGATCCATAATACATCATATCCAATAATCAGCACCATACTAATCAATTGGATTTAGGCATTCAGGGTCATTTGATCATAAAATCATTCATATGCATACATGTGCATCTAAGTATTCATCAGTTCAACAATTGATATCATTCCACAAATTGGTATCAATCAACAAACTGCCTTTCATCATGTAGTTAAATCATGTATTAAAGTTCATGCATCATATTTCATGCATTGTAAAGAAAACATTAAAAATCTGAAAATCTGAACATCTAAAAAATTGAATAAAAAGATTGCATGATATATCTTGTTCTTGGCTATGTATATCCTTAATCTGATCATGGTTTGTTCATGCCTTGCCTCATATTTTCCTCATCCTTGTTGTTTCACTGAATCAAGGGGGAAAGCTAGTAAAGAAATTGAGTTTAGATTGTGTTGTCTGACTTGAATTAAGGCTATTTGATCTGAATTGAATTCAATTTGCATATCATGTTGATTGGCATGATATTAACACTGAAATCTTCTGGCAACTGTGTTTGCTTTATGTCTTCCATCTCTTTCATTGTGCCTTTTGCTAATGACTAGCTAACTGGTTAATGTGAGAAATTTTCTCCTTACTTGCTTTTTGATCATGGCAAAGAGAGAGAGAATATGATTTATTGCAAACTTGCAATTGGCAACATGAATGTTTGATTTTGATTAAGAATTGGGGAGAGAATATTGAGAGAATATGATTTTTGAATTAACAGGAATGTTTGATTAAGAATTGGGGAGAGAATATGGTTTTTGAATTTTGATTTATGAGATTAGAATTGTTGTTGCAATTGATGATCATTTGTGAGTCTGTTGTTTGAACTTGCAATAAAATTTTGCCATCATCAAAAAGGAGGAGATTATTTTGCCCTAGGTGCTTTTGATAATGACAAAACTTTATATGTGCACTCTTGAGAATGACAAAACTTCATATGTGAAAATGGATCATTGAATTGCATGTGATTATGTTTTAATGAGCTTCATCGAACTGCATGTGATTGTGATTATAGTTTGTTGAGCTTCATTGAGAAATAGTCTTATTAAAAATTATGTCAAGTTCTGAAGAGAAAATTTGTGAAACTTGATTCCCCTCATGAGTTGATCTATTGATTCGCATATTCATGATAACTCACTCTAAACAAAGAATGGATGCATTTTCATTTCATAATCTTGGCTTATCGAGTGAGCTACTGTCTAACACTTCTCTGAGTGCTTAACAGGTTCAAAAGAAGTCCAAAAATGTCAAGATTTATATCTAAGGTATGTTTGACTTATTGGATTGAATAAATGTTGATTTGGTGTTATTTATATATTTTATGATGTGACACCACCTTGGGGGTGACAGCCACTAGACCGATGCCCCTTGGACCTATAACCGCAAGCACGATCACAAGCTTCTCAAATTTGTGTAGGCGAGCGCTCTCACGGCACACACACTCAACCTGGGGTGACTCAGGGATACAGAGTCAAGGATGTGGGGCTGGACCCTTGAAGAAAGGGATGGCCTGGGCTCTTCCAAACTCTAATGAGGGCGGGGCTGGTGTCGACGCGACCATGGGAGAGTCTTCTTCACCCAAAAGCTGACGGGACTCCCAGAAGAGGTCGGAGTAGAGCGTTGAGGGTAGAAAAGTGAGAGGGTATCTGACCTGGTTCTGGCAGGTGCTGTCAGTGCGAGCTGCGGAAAATGCCCGGAACGGGGTGCTCCGGTGGGTGAATGGCCTCCTTCTTCATGGGACGTGAATAAGATTGACAATGTTGCTCTCCTCTGAAGCTTGCACCCGAAATCTCTCCGAGCTGGCCGTGGGAGCTTCTGCAAACCGCCTCTAGCTGTCTGATAGAGACAGAATGCGTGATCTAACGAGAACAACTCCTCCGGGAAGCTCCGAGGTCAGATGATGGTGAGACCACCTCAGCTGCGAAGGTTTCTGGATGACAAATCCACCGGTATATGGTGTTCCTCCCAAAGCCTCGCAGAGTTGTCGTGACCACTGCTGCAAGTCGGGGAATGATCCTTCTCCTACTGCCTCTAGGTGACAGCTCTGATAAGGGATGGAAAATGGGGGTAGATGGGGCTGCTGCACTTGCTGCCTTGGCCGCTGCCTTCTTTTTTCTTTCAGCTCAACAAATTTTAGCGTGTCTACAGTCGCCCCGTCTTGGCATCTGCTTTGCAAGGGAGTGAGAAAGATTGAAACATAGCAAGAACGAAGAGGAATGAGGTGAGAGCGGACTGAAAAATAGGTGTCAAGGTGTGATGTGACACACCTTCAACACTAGGCATTGGAAATCTTTCCATAGTTCTGAATGAAACAACCTTAGATGATTACAAGAAAGTAATGGTCATCTGGATGAAAACTAAACTAACAAAATGGCAAGTCGTGCACGTGGGCACGAAAGGAAAAACACCATTGGAGAGCGGTTACCAGCTAATGTGGATGTGCTGCAGCCAAGGTGAACTTGTAGGAAAATAAAAGAACATTGAGATAGGAATTCAGATGAAAGATACTTTTAGGGAATTGACCTAAGCGACTTCAAGGAGAACATAGTACTCGACTTGGAATGGAATATTCCATGTCAACTCGAATCTAGAGCTGGTGGCCCTCATTACTAACTTAATGTAATCATTAAAGCTCAAAGTCCTACATGATGCATGCTGGGCTAAAAGAAAATTTAAAATAAACTTAAATAGAAAATAATCACGGATAATATTACTAAACCACCCAGACTTGGTCAAGAATCTAGTTCTCTGAGCTGACACTAAGCTGAAGCCCGTTTGTCCGCGCACCAACTCAGAAAGTGGAACCATCGTTCCAAGCCTTAAATGGCTCAATGGCCTATCCGTGTAGTCAAGACTCCCCAAGAATTATCACTATTTTTGATGAAGGGGAACTCAAATTCTAGGTTCATCAAGATCACAAGGTCCTTGATATATTATAATAGAGTAGGTAGCATATAGCAATAATGCATACAGGAGGGATATAAGAGAAATGTCACCCAAGAAACATCCTGAGCGCCTTGACAACCTGCATTCTTTCCTGCACTCAAAGATCACTAGCACTGCAAGAAATGATATGATTTGAAAATAGCCTTTCAGAATGATTAACAGATGTTATAATCATAATTCAATAACAATTCTTATATAATCCCACTATATGAAAGCACTTCACTGAATGGCGACCATCCAAACGGGCACTCTACGGAGTTAATTCGCATGAAAGTCGATCACAGTACTGTTCACATAAATAGCGACCATGCGGATGGGCGCTCTATGAAAGATATATATAAAGCTATTCCGCATGAAATTTAGACAGAACTATTCGCACAAATAGCACCCGTGCGGACGGGCGTTGAATGTAGGAATAGCGACACTGAGATATGCGTTATTTCTCTATAGTTTTCAGACACTCGTGTTTGTTGACACCCGTTTTTTACCTTTGAGTTGAGTCATTTGTCTTACAAATGTTTTTGATGTCTCAAGTTGTCCATTTCTCATTGGGCCATTTTCAAGCATGTCTTTGGACTTATTTTATGGGTATCTTCCTCCCTGGCTAAGCTTGCTCCCGAGTTCAGGCTTAGTGGGCCTTGATTTCACTTGGTCTTTGGGATAAATGGGCTTATTTATCCCATTTTATTAATTTTCATCGCCCAGCATAAACACGGTCTATCGACGGACCATGTGAGATCTTGGGCGTTCGTTTTAAGACCATTTGTTATAATTGGCTATTTTCTAATTTTTCTACTGACAACCCTATACACGATCTTTCGATGGGCCATTTATGCAAGTTAGACGGTGCATCATTAGACCGTTTAGTGGCTAGAGTCCTAAACGGGTTGATTTTTCAGATAAAATCTATTTATCTTATTTTTATTGATTTATCACTGACATCGTGTAAATGGTCTGGCAATGTGCCGTGTGACTGGTTCGATGGTCTATAGATGGACCGTTTGTCTCCTGAGAGTTCTACGCCGGCTAAGTCGATCTGTTTTGTGGGATAAATAGCTTATCTGTCTTTATTTTATTTATCACTAACATATATAGGCGGTCTTGCAATGGACCGTGTATGAGGGTGGGCGGCCTATCGATGGACCGCATTCAAGGCTGGGATCCTGGATTCGACTGGCTTTTCTCTGTCTACCTGTGGATAAACTAGTAGCTTGTCCCACCTTTTTCTCGATGGATTCTCAGCCAAATGCGATGCCGTTTGATCCTGAGGATAATTGTGCGTTTTATCTTCGATTTATCCTAATGAATCTCAGCCTAATTCTCTCTGAAAATCCCTTAATTTGGGGCTGTCCAACAGTGTGTGGAGGTGGTACAACTGATCATGCAAAATTTGTAGGCAGCCCAAAGCTGACAGAAGAGTTATGCTGATCGACGGTGTCAACCTCTTGCATTCGAAGTGGGAGACTGGGTATTCTTGAAGGTTTCTCCCATGAAGGGTGTGGTGCGCTTTGGTAAGCGAGGAAAGCGGAGACCTTGTTATGTTGGCCCTTTCTTCATTGTGGAATGTGTTGGCCCTACGGCGTATTGTCTACAGCTACCTCCTGAGATGAATGCAGTGCATGATGTATTCCATGTGTCGATGCTGCGGAAATATATGCCCGATGAATCTCATGTGTTGGAGGATTCGGTGTGGCCTGAAGTAACACCAGATCTATTTATTCCCGAGTATCCTGTTCGTATCGAGGATTGGCGTGAGCAGCGGTTGAGAAATAAGGCCATACCTTTGGTTAAGGTTGTGTGGCACCGCCATTCTGGTAGTGAAGCTACATGGGAACGTGAGGATGAAATGCGGCAACGTTTCCCTTATCTATTCGGGTAAGTCCTTTGACGTGGGATGAATCCCGGTCGAGACTAGGACCTATGCAGCAAGCAAGCACACTCAAGTGGGCCGGCCAAGATGGCACGACAAGCGCACACACACGTGGTGAATTCCAGAAAGAAACCTAGTGGTGGGCAGGCGGGTCTTAGCCCACGGAACGTCAGACACGGTCCGAACCGTAAGGGGGGGCTGACGGAGACCACCCAAGGGGATGGGGTAGGCACCCGGATTCAACCGGACAGACCGGTGTCGAGGGCCCGATTCCGATGCACACTCTCTCACTCGTCAGCAAGTCACTCAGTTCAGTGGAAATTTAGATCGAGCACTCTCTCACCCCGGCATGATACTTGAACTAATACGAGTCAAGCAAGATTTTCAGGGGTAAGGTAGCACATGTACCTAGCCGGACTCGAAGCGGTCGGCTCTGGTCGGAGATGAGGGCAAGTCGGGAAGCGTGCACACCCGACAATCACGCTGCGTCTGGGAAGCTTCGACCATGACCTGTGTGTACAATCAAATGAAAACCACCATGCAGGGAGGGGGAACACGGGGACGGGAACACACAATACAGAGACTACCCTCACGCAAGAGGGGGGAGCATGGGGAAAGGAAGGACGAACTAGCTCCCTGTACATAATTCTGTTGGACAGAACAGACTTGTTTCTCCTGGTACGCTGTGCACAGAGGCCTGAAGAGGATGTCATTGGCGCTCACATGGAGCTGGGGAGGTGCCGAGGCACTCCAAAAAAATTGGTGTCATTCTGGGGCCGAAGGAGGGCGGGGCAGGTCGTGGAAGATGGCTTGCATGAATCTGTCTCGCAGGACAGGTTTGCGCAATCGGCGTGCAGAGACTGGTACGCTCCCCACAGGGCTCAGAATGAAGCAAGACTAGTAAGGATGGTCGCCTGACAAGAGCCTCTACGTACCCTTAAAAGATGAGCATCATTTGAACATAGAGCGGGGCGAGATCATCTTTGAGGTGAGGCTCTGGTTGACAGACATGCAGACAGATGCAGTCGGGGTGGGCTAGATGGTGTGACCGGCTCGGGACTCCAAACGTGATCAAACCACCTAAAGCTTGTTAGGTTTATCGAAGGGAACGTCTCAGAGAGAGGGCATAGTCAGAGGAGCAGCAGGGCGACCGTAGCCTGATCTACAACTTGAGTTCGCATCCTGGGTGAACAGAGATGCACCGACTCTGCGCAGTCTCACAAGAACGGATGCCACAATCAGTACGGACGTCAAAATGCCACGAAACTAGCTCTGGAGAGAAGCTGACTCAAAGGATAACGATCTCAGAGAAGGGAACATCTAGATTCGCGTGGAGGACGCCAGGGGATCTTCTGCAACCGGTGCTCAAGTGTAGTCCGCGAATCTGCAGGGGCAGACTATAGAGATCTTTAAACTCGACGGCGTGGGCGATGACGTGGGCTTGCTGGAGAGGCTTGGGGCGACCTGGAGGGAGGGAGGACATGCTAGGGGTCTGGGGAAGGTGCAGGGTGATCTGGGATGTGGGGGAGGTGGTGAGGTTGCGCTAGGGTTGTGGAGGGGGGATCGCGGCTTGGGCAGTTTGCAGGAGGTGGGAAGGGGCGGCTGCGTGGGATGGGGAGAGGTTTTAGGAGGTTTTCTCTCTCATGGCTAAAGTTCCGTCGTGCCGTGGGTATCTTCCGCGCCCGGGGCGTGACACTCAATCTGGCGCGGGGGTGGGGCGTGCCATTTTAACGCCCCACGTGCCAGTCATCTGATTTTGCACGTCGAATTAACAAAAAACAACAGGCGTGCCATTGTTAGGCCGCATCATTTTAAATCCCCAGAACCATCTTCTCACCACTTCAAGGCCGCTATGGGGTCGTGCCACTCCAACAGCATCTCGGCTACACCAAATCAACGGTTTATGCTAATCAGATGAAGAATATGCTCAGTCTGAGCACATCCACTGGTCCCACGTTGCTCATTCTTCACTTGCGACACCCAGAGCTAGGGGGAATTTGTTGGCACCCAAAATATGTTCAAGGGTAGTCATGCCTAAACAAGAAAAGAATGCGGCCCACCAAAGTGCAAAAGTCGAAGGAAATCAATACACAAGGGTCCTCTCGCACTGCTTGAGCCTCAGGTCATCTGACGCGAGCGCCAGGGACTTCACCTTAGAAGGATCAAAAGAAAACTACATAAAATTGACAGTGCTGTTTGGCTTGTCCAATGAACTAACATCGACTCGGTCGTGCCGAATGTCCACCATCCTTCGTCCGATCAAGGATGAGAATATACCCAGTGGTCCGCCACCTGATAAGAAGCCCTCATGAAGTGAAAGAACATCTCTGGCCCCTCAGAGCAAGGTGTCAAAGACTGTATCAGTGGAAGACCCGAGTGACCCAGCATGGGTACATCTTCTCACCAGTTAAGTCCGTTAGTGACCAAATGACTGCCCAGCCAGGGTAAGAGTATCCCGGGTAGTGGCCCACTCCCTGAGAAAGCTACAAATATAAATGAAGCCAGCCCGATAAGCACAAACCACAATGCCAAAGGCCGTGTCAGTGAAAAATCCGAGTGTCCAAACTAAAGGCACAAACAGCTCTGAAATTGGCCGTTTAGCGGCCTGAAGGCTTTACCAATGCTTCTCCTAGCGATTTCACTAAGCCGCCATGAGATGAAGGATCAAGTCAACTCCTGGAGCTAGTCTGAGGCCCACAGGCTAACTTTTGACCTAACAAATGCAACAAAGCTGTTAATCCGACGTGCCCCTTAATCGACGCGCTCCACTTCCTAGCGTCGTGTTACACAACGCGTAAAAATGTAATGAGCAGCCCTTGATCCAGCACGCTCACCACGTGCTGGGTGAGGTCATGCCAGTGATGCACTTATATGAGGCCCGTCTGCAGAGCAAAAGAAAAAAAGGAACAAGTGATAAGGAGCAGGAGATGAGAGAGGAAGAGAGAAAGAAAGGGATTAGAAGGAGTAGCTTGGGGAGAAAGAAAATCTAAGAGAGGTCTTCCTGGGCTTTTCGTCCACCGTTCTTCAACAAAGGGAAGTCCAGTACGAGGAGATAAGGGCCCATTTCTGATACCCTATTTCTGCGGTGAAGAACAGAGGTTGGGCATCAGGCGTTCCTTCTTCAATCTCCTCTCCCCCCCTTTCTTTTTTTTTTACTTATTCCGTGTGAGGATCTGTATGCAGACGGGCGGTGATATGAGCCCGCAGTATCATTTTATTTCTTTCTTCGTTTATCCCTTGCTTCTGTGATGGATGAAAGATATACTGAAACGGCTCTGTGTGACAATGCCAAGTCGAATGAGATCTCTAATCATTTCTTAAGCTATTTTTGAATCCCTCTCTTTCAGATAGCATTCATTTGTACGTTGCCTATTATTGCTCGTTGATTTCTTCCATCGACGATGAACTTGCCCTGGGCTACCCCTAGGGCTACATTAACGCTACCCCCCTCCCCGGGGTCTTCTAATGGCTGGGTTGTACTGAGTACCTCTCATCTTTACTGTGTCTTTCTTCCTCGTATGTGCCTCTATCAGCTCCTAGGATTGACCCCCTTATTGCCACTCCATCCCCAGTCATAAGCTGGAGGTGGTGTGGTCGTCCCCACAGTCTGAGTATTGTGCATCTAACATGGAGGTCATCTCCCCAGTGTTACCCGCTAACTGTTCGAGCGTTTGCCTCATATAACTCTCTGCATGCCATCCCTTTTCACTGAGCTCTGTAGCCTATGTGCCCATAGCTAACCCTCGAATGCTAACCAACTAACCCCTTTTATGTCTAATTAATCGTCGATAGTTTAATAATTAAATGATTAGGCCTTAGAAATTAAGAACTAAAGGATGTGGCACGTAGAGGGAATGATGTGTCCGAACAGGAATTGCAGCAACAAACTATTGTAAAGGTGGATGTTAAAACATGTGGCTTCATATGGATCATCTCCTCTCCTGTTAGGAGCACCTTGCTTTTCTCCCTCTCTTTTGCATCACATCTCATCTCTATGTGGATTCCATGCAAAAGGTGGATGTTAAAACATGTGGCTTCATATGGATCATCTCCTCTCCTGTGAGGAGCACCTTGCTTTTCCCCCTCCCTTTTGCATCACATCTGATCTCTATGTGGATTCCATGCTGATCCATCTCTTTAAGTGCTTTGTTCTTTTTGCTTTTATGATTTGTCTTTAGCTATGGTGGAAAAGTTGGAAGCATCTGATTCTTTTGCTTTTGGCTGTTCTCTTCCCTTCCCCCCCATCACCATCCGCACTACCTACTGCCCTATATGGGTGATGATATGCCTACACCTGGCATTCTTTATTGCCATTCCTTCAACATGTTAACTGCCTTACACAAACAGATTGTTTTCGGCATTAGCCATTGTTCTCCTTTTCTTTCTGCCTCTTGTTGATCCTTGCATCTTTATGTGATACTGCATCCATCATCAACATTGTTGTTAATTTGAGGCGCTGTTCATCTTCTATTTCAGTGTGCTGTTCAGGTGTGTAATTGCCAAACAAGAAGTAGCATGCGGCTCTCTAAGTGTGGCAGCAGTGGCAGCCGTGTGCCTCTTGTTCGCTGCTTTGAACTTGGGGATGGGATGCAGATGCAGGTTCTACCCATGTGGCACTTTTCCTAAAAGAACAATATTTTCTATGCCGATTATTTGTCATGTGCTAATCCAATTTCTTTTTTCAAATGGTGTTTTGATGATTAGTTATTCTGGTTACCATATAGGTTAGTGTCTCTAAGGCCTCAAATGATCAGAATGTGACCATTGATATTGTCGTAAGGAATTGTTCGCGATCCTTGATTCTTCACTGGGGTGGCATCTATAGTGGTCAAAGGTGAGCTTCTCTTCTCACTATGATTATCCTTCTAGCTATTTCTATCCCTGACTTTTCATAGGATTTGATTGTCCATTTATCATATTTCAGGAATTGGGTACTTCCAGCTGATCGTCCTTCTGGGACTAGAACATACAAGCAGCATGCTTTGCAGACACCATTTCTGAAGGTATTCTGACTTCATTCATCTTTCACTTGCTTCCCTATAAATTTGTGAAATCTGTCACAGTATGATTAGTGTGATGATTACCAAACATGAAGCTACCACAACGTTTTTTCCCCTTTTTTTCGGGGTGCGTGTGTGTGGTGGTGGGGGAGGGTTAATAACTGCTGCCACTTCCATATTGCTTTGAGTTTGATGCAAATTTTGCATGGATGGCAGACAGGAGAAGCATATTCTATTGAAATAGAATTACAGGACTGTAAGCTGGAAGCTATTGAATTTGTTTTGAAGGATGAAATGCGTGATCAGTGGTGTGTTTTTCCTACATTGCCATGGCTGTTTATCATGTGAATACTTTACTTTCTGTTACACAAAGTTTTCTGAGTGTTTCAAAACTCATGTTGCTGTTTCACATTTACATATCCTTGTAGGTTCAAGCTGAACCATGGCAATTTTAGGATTGACATACCCAAGGATGATCCTCACAAACAGTTTGCAATAATACCCAGGGATTTGGTTCAGCATAAAGCCTATCTGTTGTGGGAGAGCAAAGGCAAGCCAAACAGCTCACCCCAAGAGGAGAAGGTTCATCTACTCCATAATATCTTCTGACATCCATAAAAGACTTACTTAGCTAGCACAGTTTCACATCGTTAAGCTAACATTTAGTAGAGAACTGAAAGTATATAATCATTGTTGGAATATTTGGGCATAGTCCCCTGGGCAATAGTCCCGTATTAGTTAAATGAGTTATGGTTCATGTGCTTATGACCCTGGGCCTATGTATCTCAACACCGTAGTTTTGTGGATTCAACATGGTATCAGAGCATGGTCTTGACCCAACTCCATATATTTATTATCTTGCCACCTCCACCCAATTAATGTCCACGGCCCATCTTGGCCGTGAGGGGGAGTGTTGGAATATTTGGGCATAGTCCCCTGGGCAATAGTCCCGTATTGGTTAAATGAGTTGTGGTTCATGTGCTTAAGTCTTCGCGATGTTTGTTTGGTCATCTCTGACCAAGTCATGTTGAATTGTAACCGCAATGAGGGTACTTCTAATTCAATGGGGATGACTACTTCAGAACTGTACACCAAAGAGAAGGGCAACCAGCCCGTTGGGGTTTTATAGATGGTACGGTACGCTCAGAGCACCTCGTACATCTTATCTTCCCAGTCCCATTTGTTGGAACTAACTATCTTCGCCAGAAGGGTGCACAATGTTTTATTGAAAGCTTTTGCTAGCCCATTCACCTACGGATTGTATGGAGTGGATGTTCTTCAGTCAATCTTGTATTTTTTGGCCAGTCTGAAGACCTTTTGATTCCAGAAATGGCTTCTGTTGTCTGAGCCAGTCTGGTTGGGAATGCCAAATTAGAATATTACATTTCTCCAGATAAACTGCGCCACAATTTCACCTGTCTCTTCTTTCAAGGCCACAACCTATGCCCAGCGAGAGAAGTAGTCTGTTATTGCCAGGATATATTTACATCCTAAAGAGGACAGGGGCAGTGGACCTACAATGTCTGTTTCCCATTAGGCAAACGGCCAACTGTGTGTTATTGGATGTAGCTGTGTTGGAGGCCATCTAGGGACCATCTAGGAATCTTTTATTTGGATCAGCCTGATCTTCTCTTCTCATTGCTTGGGCAGCTGCTAGTGTTTGAACCATTGTATGAGGGGCTCATGCCAGTTGGATGAGCTGACCATTTCTACGGTTGCTACCTCAGGCTCTTCTTCACTTGGATCTTCCTCTATCATGCTGGGGACCTGCCGTCGGTTGATCACTTGTTTGTTGAGTGATTCGTCAGGCATGATTGCCAGTGAGCTTTCTAGCTTTGCTAATGCATTGACCTGTGCATTTTGACCTCGGTCGATGTGGTTTATTTCGATCAAGTGAAATTTCTCCATGAGCTATTTCGCCTTGGCATAGTAAGGCAGTAATTCAGCTTTTTAGACTTCAAATTACCCCTGAATTTGTCTGATGATTAACATTGAATCCCCAAACACTTGCAGCATGCGGATCTCCATGTGAAGAGCAACCTAGAGATCGACAATTAGAGCTTCATATTCTGCTTCATTATTTGTACAAGATTTATTGATTGAGCAAGAGGTATGCAGCACTTCTCCTTCAGGGGACTTGAGGATGACACCTGCCCCTGCTCTAATTCTTGTTTGCCCGAATGGGACTATTTCTATTCTCGACGTCCCGCTGAAGTATAACTGCCAGGTGACTTGCTAGATCTGATCGACCTCTTAAGTTTCATCTTTGGGGAGCTCTGTGATTAATGGAGAGTTTTTAGGCACCAGGTGTACTGCAAAGAAATCTGCAATGGCCTGGCCTTTGATGGCCTTTTGCGGCACATAAGTAATGTCAAACTCCATGAGAATGACAGCCCATTTGCCCAGTCGCCCTCTCAGGACCAGTTGGGAGAGTATATATTTGACCGGATCGGCCCTGTATATCATCTTAATTTCATGCGACAACATGTAGTACCTCATTTCAATTGATGTATATTTTGTTTCAACCCCGACCAATCTTCGGCTGAGGTAGTACAGAGCTTGTTCTTTTCCTTCTTCATTGCTCTGGGCCAGCATTGCCCGCAGAGGATATTCGGTGGCCACTATGTACAAGATCAGTGGTCACCCTTTGACAGGTGCCCCTAGGACTGGCGGGGTATTCAGGTATTCTTTCAATTGATTGAAAGCTTTTTGGCATTCTTCACTCCACTGGAATGGGGTATCCTTCATCATTAATTTTTGGAACGGCTGGCACCGCCCAGACAAGTTGGAGATGAACCTACGAATGTAGGCTAGCCGGCCTTGTAATGACTGTAATTCTGTCAAGTTTCTCAAAGGAGGCAGCTCTTGAATAGCCTTGATTTTTGCGGGGTCTATTTCAATTCCCCTATATCTGACGATGAAGCCCAGGAACTTTCTACTGGAGACGCCAAATGCACACTTCATTGGGTTCATTTTTAGTTCATGCAGTCGCAGCCTTTCAAATATAATTCTGAGGTCCGCCAGGTGGTCCTCCCTTTTCTTTGTTTTGACGACTAAGTCATCAATATAGCATTCGACTTTGTTATAGAGCAACTCGCCGAAAATCTTCGTCATCGCCCTCTAGTTGGTGGCGCCAGCATTTTTTAGGCCGAATATTGAGGTTATTATTGGTTAATAGTTTACGCACTCTGTAAAATTGTGTATGCCGAACATACTTATTGCTCTAATGATACGATCTATATAGACGAGTCACACATCCGAGTAACCTTTCGCGCTCGGGGCGTGACATGGCTTACACTTAACAAACTTCAAACACTCAGCGTATACCAAAGGATGCTATGCTGACTGAAATGATTGAAGTGCACCTAAGCATACAAATGTGAAAGTGAATCACACAAGTAAAACAACAAGCACTTGGTAGTGTGCCAGCGCTGAATGAAAATATGTATAGCCCTGTAAGTGTAAATCGTAGAACAAATGCAAGCACACCACGAGGCAATCGTGCCAATACTACAGATAGCTATAAATCTACCAGCAGTCTACAATCAATTCACATCGCACTAAATAGTTCACACAGAGTTATTATCATGCGATCTACTCTCTGTCATAATGACGTGATGAAGCAAATGATTACGGATAGATCATACACAGATGAAACTTAATTATAAACCACACATGCTACCTTCGAAGGAGAATAGAACATATGGAAATGTGCACAAGACAAATCACAATGCACAGAGATTTTAGATGGTTCGGTCTGCTATCCATAGACCTATGTCCATCCCCCACTCAAATCCGAGTAAGGCTTCTGCTAACTCACAGCTTCAACCACTAAGCATCATAGCTTGCTTACACCGCTGAACAACACAACTTGTTTACACCGCTGAGCAACACAGCTTGCTATCCGAGGAACTAATCCTCACCATTGTAGGTCCTATTAAAAATCTACTTCAATTAAAAAAAGAAAACATAAGCTAAAGAAGGAATAGGGAAAGAGAGAAATGGGGAGCATACGTGGATGCTAATGGGGGGTTGTGATCGCCAGAGACTATAGGCCTCAAATGAATAAATAATCAAACAACAAAGGAGGGATCACGAAATACCTTAAAGAGCAGGGGGAGATGTGAGTGACTTCCTTCTCTTCCTATCGGCCAGCCGATGGAGAGAGTCTTCTTGTGCTTGATTACCCTTGCAAAATAAGATAACACCAATGAAAGAATAGGCATTAGAAACCATGATGTGTAGTATCAAATCCAAGTGAAATGCATGACGTGAAAAGTATAGAAGATGACACACCTTATTGGCGTTTTGGCCTAAACCCCTTACGCAAAGGGAGGGGATAACGATATGATATAAAATGTAAATGACGTGCAAGTGTTGCACTAGAGGAAGGCTCAACGTGGTTGAGATAATAGATAAATGATAAATGGTGCGTGCATGCAAATGCAGTTTAACAAAAGAAGACAGAGAACAAAAAAAGGTGGAAGAAGAAAAGGCCTGGGAACATTCTCCTGTGATGGCTGGGCGTGACGGGAGGGAGCTTCCGAATAGATGGAGCTTTATGCGTAGGGGAAGACTTCTTCCTCCTCGGGCCACGAAACTGACAGCACCTCCCCCTCTTGATCGAATTCGGCCTCCTTTTACAGAGAAGCACAGAGGCTCTTTTATAGGGAGTTTCGTGAATTTTAATCCACTGTCAATTAGGATAATCAATTGTGGAATGGGATAAACCTTGGAAAGAGGAGTCCTCCCATCTCTGGAAAGTTGCAAAAAACCTTCCTCAGTTGAAAGGGACTCTTAAAACAGGGAAAGAAGGAGCCACAGATGAGTTCGGGAAGAAAAGAGAAATAGCGTCAGATCGTGTGGTCGCCCATTAAATGGGCATCCACCACCCTCATGGACATTAATTCAAAGTTAATATATGGAAATCTGAAATAAAAAAGAATTCACGTCTAAGTTTACATATGCTAATTCTAAAGAAAATCTGAATTTCGGATGGAATTAGAACTCAAAAATGGCAAAGAAAATAGCGTCTGCGGCCATGGACATTTATTGAATTAGCGTTCGCAGAAACAGACGCACATAATCAAGAAGCATGGAGAACCACGAGCCAAAACACACATTTAAAGGATTGGTGTTTGCTTGGGAAGACACCATTTGAATTGGCGTCTTCCTTTGAAGCCACCATTTGAAAATACCCAAAAATTAGTTCAAAATCATTTTAAAACACAAATTCACGTCTAGCACGACGGACGCTAATTTAATTGGCGTCCAAGGGGCTGGATGTAAATTCCCCAAGAAGAACGGGGCATTCGGTGGCGGGGTGAATTGCCATGCTGTTCGATCATGATCAGACGATCGATCTCACACTACCCTTTCACCTTCAATTTGCCCAAAGTTGTGTTTTTCCCCCTTTTTTGAACTTTGTCATCTGAATGAGATTGGATGACGGAGATGTGTGTGCATGTGTCATCTAAAACATTAGAAAATAGAAATGAATAATTTTTTAGAAAGGGGAACATTGTTGGGCTATGGAGTCCCCACCATGTAACAAGCAAGGAAATTTTTTACATTATTAGTCACCTTTTTTTTGGTCAAGAGAACAAGACTCGGGAAGGGGAGTAGGGAGGGGAGGCAAGAGGGGGGTGAAGGGGTGATGTAGCCTAGCAAAATTGGACGGGACACCCGAAAGATGTCTCCTAACGTCTATGGGAGGCGTTGCTACATGTGCCACATGTAGATGCACGAAAAAGGGGTGCCTCGCTGGCCCACTTCCATTGGGGGGCAATACACCTAGGGGCCTTAGACTCCCCACCATGAAAGGTGCCGTGTATTATTTTGCTAGCCAGGTAATGTATGAGGCTGCATTTGGGAAGATTTTTGTAACGACCCAAGATCCGGATACCGGAAATAACCCGATACCATTCAAACTCTAGACCGCCGCCCACGAGCCGGAGGGATCGGAAGGGTTAAAAGGATACGTGTGGTGTACACATAAATAGAAAATAAAGTAGAACAATTTAACAATTAACAGAAATGAACAACTAACTACAACAGAGTCCAGTCCAACAAAAGTACAGTCAAAGATAGAAAAGCGTACCAAATGCCGAGTGAACACTCGGCCCAGCGAACTGGCAACTAAGAACCTCCACGTAGCACTCTCGAACCTCGAGAAAGAACCACAACACCTGAAAACCAGAGGTGAGCCTCCTATCACTGGCTCAGTAGGGGTCCCGCGGATCCCCAACCGTAAACAATAGCGGTACGAAAAGTAGCAACTACAGTAAGAACAACAACAGCAACAATAGGAATAGTTACTTACAGCAACACGACAGAAAGCGCAGCTATACACGAATCCCCAAGTCATGGCAGCCGATAAAATCACGACTCTACAACTACTCCTATCAGAAAGAAAACCAACACCCCGATCCCACAGTTGGGGGACCACCAAACTACGAACCGCCCTAGCTATGCTACTAGGAAAACGTCACGACACCTCTGTTGTAGAGGCCTGTGCTCATACACGAAGGCCCACACTAAAACCACACGGTCCGAAAATACGGTTACGATCTCGGTGTTGTAAACTTTATGCCGTCTAGGGGAAAAACCCTCGGTGACGCTCACCGAAAATCCTAAACCTTGGCTACGGGACAACACCCGAAAACTAAATGAAAATCACGTCTCACAGATGAGAAACGGGACCTCGAGTCACGATAAACTCACGTCACGTGACGAGAGTACCTGTCCACCAGAAGCAAGGTTAGAAGCGTCCATTGACGATTTAGTCCGCAGTCTCAGGTGTCTCCCTACGACGTCCCAGGCGGAGATTGAGACACCGTACAATAATCAGGAACATAGAACAAGGACTAACTAGGGTTGCACTCGTCAGCGCGGGTCCGACGCCCCAGTCACGTGTACACACACAGACTATGCGCTCTAAGTCAGGTCCTCTAGTTGGTTTTCCCCTCAGCCTGGACTCAAGCTGCAAAGGCGAGGGGTCCTACGATAACCAGCCTAAAAATTGTCTCACTCGGCTCACGCTCTCCACTACTACCAAGTGGGTCCGCACACGCGTGTGCAGAAAAGCTACGACTAGTGGGGGCTCACTAAATGTGGCACACTGGAAACCACACACGCACCCATCGTGAGTAACGCGAAGTAACATGTGGCTCGAGACCACCAAACTCTAGACAGCCCACTAGACCTAATAAATTCAACAGTCCTTGAGTCACGAGACTCGGGTCAAGACCGCTGCAGTGACGGCACGACGCCGTCAATCTTGCGTAATCCCTAGGTCTGAAATCATAAAAGTATGATTCCGAAGGCATCTCATGAGTCACCGAGTTAATCCCTCATCCAAGGGATGCACGGGAAACCTCCAGTCCCAGGCTGGTTAACTAGACTCACAGTTCAAGGCCATACACATAGCCCACTCGGAAACCACCTTTCGAAGAAACCCACTTCGTGAGGGGAAGACCCACTACACTCGCCCTCCTTATAAAAATTTCATACTCAAAATTTTAGGAAAATAACAAGAAGAAACAAGAGAAACATACCTATTCGAATAAATACGGGAACTGCTAGCGCATATCGTCCTCACGTTTTCATGTAGCCTCATCACCCGAGTGGCGCTGCCACAA
Organism: Amorphophallus titanum; assembly: GCA_024336825.1. Lineage (NCBI taxonomy): Eukaryota > Viridiplantae > Streptophyta > Magnoliopsida > Alismatales > Araceae > Amorphophallus > Amorphophallus titanum. Next base: position 2,554,263 of record JANBPO010001371.1, on the reverse strand, counting down.
AACCTTCACCAGAGAGATAACCTTGATCCTCAGCCGCTGTTCGCGATGATGCTCAATACCAATCAGATACTCTGGCATAGATAGATCTACTGCCACCTCAGGCCACACTAAATCATCCAGAATGTGCGACTCATCTGGCACATATTTTTTCAACATAGAAACATGAAATACATCGTGGATCGCTCCCATCATCGATGGTAACTGAAGACAATAAGTCACTTGGCCTAAGTGCTCCAAAATAAGAAATGGACCAATATATTTGGGACTGAGCTTTCCACGCTTATCAAACCTCATCACTCCTTTCATTAGAGATATTCTCACAAATGTAAAATCTCCTAGCTCAAATTGCAATGGTCTTCTGTGTCGATCAGTATAACTCTTCTGGCAACATTGAGCTGTCAACAATCTCTGCCTGATCAGTCGAACCACTTCTACACAATGTTGCACCAATTCTGGTCTTGTCAAAAGTTTCTCCCCAACCTCAAACCAATCTAATGGCATACGACAAGGCCAACAATACAATGCTTCATACGGTGCCATACTAATGCTAGAATGAAAGCTATTATTATAAGTAAATTTTACCAATGGCAAATGCTGGCTCCACAAACCCTACCAATCCAGACAACATGATTTCAACATATCTTCTAAGATCTAAATGGTCCTTTTAGACTGACCTATTAAACATGAAATGGAGGATCTAGAGGGGGGGTGAATAGATCCTTGACTGATTTTTAACTAAAATGAGTGAAGATAAAGGGCTAATGGATCTCTACTTAATAGATGAGCTCTAATGCTTTAGAGATGATGACACTTTACCTCATAGAACTTAATTGAGTAAAGAAAGCAACAGCCTTAACCATTCATCTAGCACATATAGCAAGAAACTCAACCACACAGATCAGAGACCCAGACTTTTTAGGTCGTTCGGTCACCCCACAAGATGACCTATGTCCACCCCTTGCTCAATCTGAGCAAGGCTTCACTAAGTGCAATCTGCACACATACACACACACACACACACACACACACACACTAAGGGAATGTCCATTACAAACTACTATCAAATAGCTTGCTTCCTGTGAGCATTCTCCATGCTCACAGTAATGCTGGCATACAGCTTAAGGATAGTCCTGCCCTACTCAGATCACTGCTACCCTTTAGCTTGATCTGATCCCTTAATGTCTCACAGAAGAACAGTCATAGCCAAATGAAAATAAGAATAACTAAAATGTCAAACAAAAAGGAAAAAAACACAAGTCAATCTCTGAGTCATCTTTCAAAGATGCAAAAGCTTAATTTGTAGAAGGGCCACTCGCAGTAGATGTCAGCACTGATAGCTAATTCTTCATGACCCAATACTTCACTGTGTCCCTCTTCCCTTGGTGAGCTTCATTTTTTGAACTGATGTTCGATGAAGCATGATTTGAATCAACCTTCTCTACAGTCTGGATTTCTTCCTTCACTTGGACTTAAGGATTCTCGAGAGTTGAGTTAGTTCTCTGACTATCAGCCTTCTCTAGGATGCTACGTTCCCAAGCTCCCTTCAATCTCTCTTGCTGGTTGGTTATTCTTCTCTATCTATCTCTCTTAGAGCTTCATCTATTCCTTTTTCCCGCTCAATTTTTCACTTGAACACACTCACCACCACCCAGTTTGCTCATCCACAATAGAACGCCCAACTACCTTGTGATATTCCCTCATCCTAGAATTTCACGGGTCCCATGAGCAAAGGTGGTTATGAGGAGGGGAATATTTTCCCTCCAAAGGCTTCTTCTGGATGAATCTTCCTCGTATGCACAAGCCCCACCAAGGATTGCTTGGGATCATGTGCAAAAAATAGATTGCGTTTAGGGTTCTATGGACTGTTACCTATTTAAGTCGAGTTGAGAAGGTTGTAACTCGACTTGGCCTTGAATCTATAGAACAGAGTTTCTGTTGGAGTCTTCAAGTCGACTTAACCAAGATTTAAGTCATCTTAACTGGGTGACCTTCAGTATGTAGCTTCTGTAAAAGCTATTTACAATTGTCAACATACTTTTTCAAGGAAATAAAAATAAATAAAAGGACACAAATACAAATTAATAATGTCAGTGCTCGAAGTTGATTCCCATCATAAGGGATCATAAAGACCCTCAAAGCATTGGGACACGTAAATCGAGGTAAAATCACACCTCAAGACATCCAAAACTATGTCTCGATCTTATACAAGATCTTCGAGACATACACGAGGTCACATGTCAACCACTGGATCTGACTGAGTTGACCAGAAACTAATAAGGACTCTGAAGCAGTACAGAATACTAATCGATATACAGGCACTCCTGGCTACCTTATAACATGGTCATAGCCCCAATAGGATATCAAAGACATCCACGGGACAACAGACAAATCACAAGGTTGAGCCAAGACAATTGGAAGCCAAAACATCGGGAAAGCAACACTCTGGGGATAAACGGTCGATCGCTTGACTGCTAGGTAAGCCAAGCGGTCAGCCAAAGGACCGCTAACCTCACACAGAGAACACAAACACTTGGCGGTCATAAATAGGGCCGCAAGGTGACTGTAGTAGTCATACATCTGGCCGCCAGACCCAGTCAACCCTGAACTGACTTAACCAGTCAAACCACCAAAAACGGTCTATTATAGAACCGTTTCACGAGCCTAGCGGTCTATAAATCTGCCGCTAAGGACACCAACGTGAACCGACTTAAAACATTCACCAAAGTCAAACGGAGCTTAGCGGTCTACTAATGGGCCGCTAAAGACTACAAATGGCCAGAGCTAGACCGCTAGCCCGAACCGACCTAAAACCATTGACCAAATTCAATGATGCTTAGCGGTCACACATAGGGCCGCCAAAGCCAGCCTCGCGGTCTATCGTACGACCGCTTAGCCAAATCAACATTCCACATAAGTAGTGGGCCGCTTGACAGAGCTTAGTGGTCCTACAATAGACCGCGAGCCAAGAGAAACGGTCTATCGCAAGACCACGAAGACCTAAACTGACATAAGACAAACGGTCGCATATTGGACCGCTTAAGTAACGTAAATGGTCACTAGAAGGACCGCTAAGGCATTACGGTGGGAAAAATAGAGGATTGGCTGAAACCCAACCTTTCCATGCCCCGTTCGCCCTAAAACGAAGGGGAAACAATCCTAACGATGAAATTGACCTTCCACAGTCTGGAAGGGATCAAATAGATGCATAAATGACAAGAAATGGGCGATTCCACCGAATCAACCCAAAATGAGTCACATGGGTTTCTGGGCTCATACTGGTCCCAAATGACAACCAATCACAACGAAACTAGCGGGAATGGAATGCTAAGATGCCAGGGGTTCCAATGATACTAATCTAGCAAGAAATCATCGCCGGGAAAGGTGAACTCGTCTCACACCCCCCGAAGCATGATTTCACCCAAACGAAGCAAAACCCGCTCATACTCGCACCGTTCGGCTCCAAATCGTGAGGGAAGATAGAAGAGAAGCTGGTGATCCATCTCCCTACCTCCACCGAAGTTCTCATGCGTCGAAGCCACTAAATCATGTCGAAAACGTCACACGAACCAAACCACGCCGGCTTTGAATCCACCGAGGGATCATGCCAACGCCACGCTCCATCCTCCATGCCAGCACACTCCACGATCGCTCCACGACATTCCTGCCTCGCCCATCTCGCCACGGTCGCACGCCCCGAGGAGAGAGGAGAAGAGAGGAAAGAGAATGAGAGGGAGAGAGTGAATAGCGGTGAGGAGAGAGGAAGGTTAAAAAGAAAAGGAAATTAGGAATTTCCAAATATTTGAAAATTTTGATTTTTCTCCCAAAAATTCATTAATTCAGAAAAATACGAAAGAATAGTCTAAGCGATCCTCGAAAAGAGCACAATGCAACTGTAGCATCCTCGAGTCAATGAACTCAACAATAAAGTCACCACTGGGTTCTGTAACATGTATGAGAGAAAAACCCACATGGATCGTAAAACACAACTCAGGACCCACAAAAGCGATCCGAAAGCTCTCTGATCCAGATCCGAAAGAATCCAAGGTGTTACACCGCCCCTCTGGCCACCCATCATGGGAGTAGTCATTTCCTCGACCTATGTCCTTCCCATTCCCCTATCTCAGAGGACTCACATCTGGAGGATGTCCATCCCAAGCTTATTCCAGTGAGTTATGAGGCCGACCAATCCGGGTTCTGGGTCGTTACATATGGTATTAGAGTAGTGTCGCGGTGGTGTATGGGAATGTAGAATAAATGCAGTGTTTACCAGTCCAGAAGTCCCGTACACTCAACTGCTGGCTAGGGTTATTTGAGATTCTATCTGAATTGTTTCCTTTATATATTTAAGATCCGTATGGCGCAGAGGGAGGAGGTAAGGACTCCGGTGGAGCAAGCAACTAGGGCTCAAGTAGAGCACGACGACATACCACTCTTTCTTACCGCTGTAGTTCTAGAGGTACCAGGACCGACTGAATTCTTCTTGCAGTCGTCTCAATTTATGGGATTGCGACAGGAGGGATTCCCAATTGCCATTTATTGGGCCAAATTTCGGGAGCTGAGTAGGTTCGCACCACCTGTCATGGCGAATCAAGTGATGCTGACCCAGCAATTCATTATAGGGTTGAGGTCGGAGATCCATCATACTCTTATGATGGCTGGTGTGAGTAACTTGGAAATGACTTTTCAGACTGTGGCAATCTTGGAGATAGATTTTTTGAGGGTTCAGGAGCAGGCCTGGATGGCACAACTTCATCAAGGTGACCCACAGCAGCTTCCCGTTCAGCAAGCGATGTTACCTAGACCCCCTTCACCTGCTCTTAGACAACCTCAGAGAGAAAATCGAAGGCAGAGGATCAAGCAGATGAGAAATCTTTGACGCCATCAAAAAAGTGAAAAGTGTGGCGGTAGGCTTCGACTGAGAGTATACTTCAACTAGTGGATCAAGCACCACAGCAAGCGCTAGTAGTTTAGGGAGATCAGTGTTAGAGATGTGGTGGTCCCCACCTCAGTTAGGTTTGCCCGAAAATTGTTACAGTCAGGAGTTATTTTGCGTGTGCTCAGGTAGGCCACATTGCGAGCCAATGCCCATTTTGCAGGTGCTATGGATGTGGTCAGGGGGGACACTATCACCGTGAGTGTCCTCGGTCATCTCCTTAGCATGGTTTCGTGGTAATGGAGTTTTATCGCGTAGGCGTGGGTGTTCGTCCCAGAAGGTTTGGATATGGTTTTTGTTTGATTTCATTCAGTTTGTGTTTTCAGACGTATGTTTAGGTTTTGGCCTTAATTGCGGTGGATAATCTCTAATGCTGAGAGATACTGTAGGTACACTCAGGCAAGGATTTTGGCGTGTGGTTATCCTGGGGTGCTGCCTCAGTAATTGCACCGGTTTTGATATGGTATTTATGGTTTTGAGTTAATGATTGATGCTGGGAGTACATCTCTTTTGAATTTTATGGTATTCTATTTTATTTAATCTGTGCCTATGAATCCCCGTGAGTGTGGTGTCCAGTATCAAAGTGGCGCAGTGGTAGCGTGGTAGGCTCATAATGCTAGGACTCAGATTAGATATCTGGAAGTATTTTAGTTTCGCTTTTGGTTTGGTAGTGCCTTTAGTAGAGCTGTGTGGAGTTTGTGATGGAGGTTTTGTGATTCGAAGAACCTTAATCGTTTGGGTAAGTTTCTCCCCGTGCCTTCTCTGATAGTCCTAAATTTCGAGGATGAAATTTTATTTAGGGGAGGGACTGTAGGACCTGCGAAGTTTGAATTCTGATCGGGGTTCAGAAAGTGAAATTCCCTTGAATTTGGTTGGTTTTTGTGGGCTTTTTACGTGTGTTATGCATTGAAATAACCTATTTGTATAATGATAAATTAAATTATGGGGCATAAACATAATTTGGTTCTTTTAATGCCTTCTTGCAATTAAAGGTTTTAAAACAAAAAATAAAATAATAACCAAAATCCTAATATCTACCCACGAGAGGAACCCCATGGTTCTCTCTCTCTCTCTTGTCACGTCTCTCCCTCCCTCTCTCATTCTCTCGGCGGTCCGGCGTCTCTTGGCCATGGATGGCTCGGAGGAGGAGACCCCGGTGACCTTGGGGCGATGGTGGAGTGTTCGTGAGGACGTGAAAGGCGGGTTCATCTGGAGGGTGGAGTTTCTCCCATGTGGGAGGCAGTTTTGGCTTAGTAGAGCGCATCTAAGTGGCATTCTTTCGCGATTAGAGGTAGGGGGATGGAATTCTACCTTGCCTTTACAAGTTTTCCTATTGTTTTGAGTGGTCATATGCATGTTAGAATGGTTATTTGGATAAAAAATTTCATGTGGTTTGAGTTCTTAAAACTCTAGCGTGTTTTTATTCATTTTTACATGATAACCTCAGTCTCCCACAAAATATAGAATTTTCTAGAATTAACTAGACTTGAGGCTTTCTAAATGAGAGAATTGCATAATTAGAAGAAATCATAAGAGTCCTCTCCAAATTTGGTTTCTACAAAGTCCATTTTTAATAATCAAGAGGGGAGGTCAAAGGATAAAGTATTTATTCATTGAGAAAATTTATTGGCTTGAGGGACTTTGGCAAAAAAATTTTTTCATCTTTTCAAAACCTTGTGATTAGTGGCCTACGGGCTCTTCTCATGAAGCAAGCATGCGTGGAGGGCAAGCGCCATGAACAACTGCCCCTAGCGGCATCTAGCAAGCTCCAAAAACATCACATGGGGAGCAGCGGGCATCTGCAATATCGCCTGGGAACGCGGCAAGATCTCGAGCAGCAGCTTTCATTCATGGCAGATCATATGGAAGATTGGTGTTGGGCTGGCAAGATCAATTCGCAGCGGCATAGCAGACCTCGAGAGCTTCGATGGCTGGGCAAGATCTCAAGCAGCAGCAGGTTGCATGGGAAGCCGACGACATCGGGAAACACGACAAGATCGCATGAAGCAGGCATATCTTGGCTTGCAGCGGCGAGGAAACCCAGTGACGGCAGCCGTGTAGCCCCTATAAAACCCGCCATCTTCCCCCTCACTGGACAATTTTCTTCTGCTCGTCGGGGACTCTCTTGTCACCCTCTCCCTCTAGCTCTCTACCCCATTCCTCTTCTCTACTCATCTTTCCCTCTCACTCTCTCTTTTTCTCTCTTACCTACACACTGCATGCACCGACAACAACACCTCACGTCTCCCTCTCACCGTCATACGCACAACCGGCTCTCCTCTCCTCACCTCACGGCAGCATGTCCCTCTCCCTCCGAGTCTCTTACTCTCCTCTCACCCTCTCTCTGCTTCTTCTTCTTTTCCCTCCTTCACCGTCTTTCCCCTTCTCTCCACCGCCCATTCACACCAGCTCCGGAGCCCCTGTTCAGAACAGGGGCACTGGATGCAGTAACTCGCCCCCCACTATTCTTTTCCCTTTGCTAACCCTTCTCCTCCCCAATCTAGCCTCGGTCTCTCTCTCTCTCTCTTCTTAGCCATCCATTCCCTCTCTTTCTTTCTCTCTTTAGTACACACTCACCAATTGCAGCATCTCCCTTTCACCAACAGCCACACACCTGCACCACTGTCTCCCATCGCACTCACCTACATACCCACACGTCGCACCACAACTCCCTTTCTCCCCCCATTCTCTCTCTCTTTCTCTCCCTCACAGCCCCCACTCTCCTTCTTTCTCTCTGTACACCACACTCATACACACACGCAACGCACACACTTGCACTCCTCAACGTTTTCCCACTCACACACACGTCTCTCACCACCTTTTCTACCTCCCGCTTTCTCCTGCACCACCGTGCCTCCGCCTTCTCATTTCCTCTCTGTTCCCCCTTCTAACCCACTCTTATATATGCACCGCAACTTGCATACACCACCGTCACACCCACTAGCTCCCTCTCCTCTTTCCCTCTTCCACAGAAGGGTCGACCCACCTCCTTCCACGGGTCGACCCCTCCCTCTACACCGCCATCTCTTCTTCTCTAACTCACATTCGTGCACACACACACTTAATTTCATGTTCATTTTCTTTCTATTTATCCTTTGTTTTAATCACCCTCTCACCTCTCTCTATTTCATTCTCTTCATCTCTCCCTACTTCCTCTCTATAAACCCCACTCTCTAAGCCTCCCTCATGACAGCGTCTCCTCCGAGGTTGGGCGACTCTCCAAGGCCCAAGGGCGTAGACGACGGTGGTTCTTGACGACTATTTCTACACGTCTATCTCTTTATGCTTTGTTTAGTTAGAGTTTTCTCGGAGTTGTAATTTTCTCTGTGCTTGTCACCTTGTAAACGTTTAATTTTTGGAACAATAAAATTAGTTGAGTGTTACTATCATTGTCACTTGCATTTTATCCTTTCCTCTCTCTATATTTCTCTATTTAAATCCTCTAAATTTCCTTAGGTAGATTTACTTTCATGCAATTTTAAAATCTAAACAAAAAAAATCATTCCACAATTCACTTTCAAAATATAAAGTTTACAATCTCAAGAACTAAACCTCTTCGTGGATTCGACCCAGACTTGTCACAATATTCCAGATTTTAGACTGCTCATATTCATCTAGCCCATTTATGATTTCTTGAAGCTGTTCAACTACCAGGCTGGCTTGTTTATGCACCCGCAGGGGATTTGCTTCTTCTTGTTGTTGGTGAACCTCATGAAGACTAGTTGAGCAGCTGTCTCATACCAAATGTGGGTTATAGCTGGGGGTTCCGACTGAGGTGTGGCACCCCATATGTGAATTCCTGGGCTACGACGAGGCATTGCCCTTCTTCTTATTTTTGTCAGCACAGTCTGCCAGTTCCCTTGGTCCTTTGCCGGCTCCAGGATGAATGCCTCATAGGTATGTTAAGTGCAAGCCTCTGCCACTTCCTCGGGAAGTTGCTAATATAGAGATATCATAATAATTGTTACCCCAAGAGTGCGCATTGCATGCAGGCACAGTGGATCGACTTTGTGATCCCCCATTTGTAGTTCTCCCTTCTTGATTAAAGACTCATTAGTGTATTTAAAAATAGAGCATTCTTGGATAGCGTGCCTGATCATTTGATGATATAGGTAGAAGTGAGGGTCATCTTTTCTTCTGAGATCACTCAGCCTCTTTGGCTCCAGGAGAGTGATCTTGTTGTATCTTGTAGCCCATTCGAATAAGACTCGAGTCTTATCTCGAGGGAACGAATATAATTTTTTCATTTTATCCTGTAGGAAGGGTCCTTCTCACTGATTGATGGGCTTGGATGAGGGAGGCTCAGCTAACCCTTTATCTTTTTCTTTCTACTACTCAAAGGGTTTGAAGTTGACTGTGTGCACTTCTTGAGATGCCGGTCGTTTGTCAGCCAGCTTGGCCTTCTGGCTAGAAGTGGTAGGAGCGACAGAGTATTTTGATAGGAATGCCTCGATTTTTGCTACCATATTGTTTAGTGGATCAAACGACTTGATTTTGATGCCTATCATTCTTTCTAGCACCTCTCTTTTCAAATTCTGCTTGCATATTTGGATGGCATCCTCCAGATGTGGCAGACGCCTGCACCTTATGCTGAGGTTCCTCTAGCGTTTAATGTATTCCAGGATGGACTCATCATTCCTTTAACTGGTTGCATATAATTCATCCCCCATCACCTCCCTTTTGGCGATGTGGAACCTTTCTTTGAATTTTCTTTGCATGTCAGGCCAATCAATAATAGACCCGAGCTGCAAGCTTAAGTACCACCACTCGAAGGCAAGCCTCGTTAGTGTAGACCCAAAGAACTTTAACAGGTATGACTCGTCAGCAGCAAAGTCACCCATTATATTAATATAGTAGGCAATATGCTCCCGGAGAGATCCTTGCCCATTGAACTTCTCAAACTTCAGAGGCTTAGTGATGCCAGGGGGCAACCTCTTGGCAAGATGATGAGGTAGGTATGGTACCCTATAAACATCATGGAAGGCACAATCGCCATCGCTCCTTTCTACCAGTTTCATCTCTATCATTTGCTTGGCCATGCGCTTGTTCATCACTTCCGGATCAATCAGATTTGGGTAGAAGTGAGCTTGTTGCATATGCGGCATTGTCAACACGGCCGAGTGAGGCATGGTAGGCCCCCCTGAAATTGGAAGACTGAGGGTTGCGATGCAGTCGTAAGTTGTTGTTGAGGGGGAGGGATGCCCCTAGCATAGTTGGGCGTCGGCTATATAGCAATGGCCTGCGACAAGGCTTCAAATGCCTGGCTGCTACCCCCTGATGTCCAAGGGGGGATTTTGACTTGTCCGAGTGTGGAGGTGTTAGCATCCCTCTCACTCAGTTACTTTTTCAATGCTTCTATTTCCTACTGATATCTTTGCAGCAACATCAGCAAGGCCGCATCATTGATAGAAGGGCTGGGGAGGCTACCCTCATCCTCGGCTGGTGTCTCTTCAGATGAGGTGGATGGCACCCCACTATCATCTTCAGTTGTAATTACATTGGCAGTCAAAGTTGCCACAACCTCTTCTGGATTTGTCATTCCGACAAGGGTCTGTAAGGCCTCATTTGCTGCTTTCCTTCTTCTTGTGAGAGGACCCGGCCTCTTGACAATCTTGGTGACTTCTTCGGGCTCCATAGGCAAATCCCCATAATGGCTGGCCGTTTTAGGCATGTGGCAGGTATAGAGTTACATGTTTCTATTTCTCCTCTACACACACCTAGTCAGCTGCCTTGGGAAGGATAATGTTTCAAACACCAAACACACCGTAGGGTTCCGTAGATTATACGAGAGAAAAACTCGCACAGAAAGTAAAACTCAACTCGGGAGCTACAAAAGCAAACCGGAACTCTCCCAAAAGGATCCGAACATCCTAAATAAAGATCCGCCAAGACCCAATAAAGATCCGGCAAACATCCAGGGCGTTACACATAAGGCCTACACCGGAACGTTTTAGCACCGATCTTGATGATAATATTAAGGAATCGATGGCGCTTTTGTTCATCGGCATGGGGTAGATGCCGATGTAAAGAAAGGTTTGCATTTTAGAAGCATAAGCGTAAGGCCTACACTGAAAGCTTTTAGCATCGATCATGACAATGATGTCAAGGAATCGACTGTGGTTTTGAACTTCTCGGTGGGACGTGGGGGAGTACCATGCTGACTATTTCTATTGCAGGGTTTGACGATGCCTCATTCATTTTTTCTTTTCTTTTCTTCTAATTACCACATTACTGATTCAAGGGCCCTTTTGGATTTTTACCGGAGCCAGCCCCCTCTTGCTTTTGGCCATGCCCCCTTATAGGTTTTCACGTGACAGGGTGCCCAATTCTGCTTACAGTGCCCTTTCAGGTTTTTGCCACAGTCGGATTGTAGCCATTCTTGCCCTTGCTCAGTAGAATGCTCGAACAAGCCTAGCAGGGCACCTCTATTTTAAGCCTCAATTTTTTTGATAAGAAATACATGGGTCGAAGTATAGTGTTTGACCCCAAGACTCATATTGCGAATATTGGTGCAATGGCTCAGGTGTAGAGCCCTTACCAGATGGTAGATGGCTTATTACCATAAGAAGTATTTTTGTTGACGTGGGGTTAACATCAACGCAAGAGAAGAAAGGTTTGAGCATCGATTAAGATGAAAGGTCCAAATTGATGATAGAGTATAGCGGCTTAGGCACGAAGCTGTTCACCGAAATGCGTATTTTCATCACTGTGGGGTTAACATCAACACAAAGAAAGAAAGGTTTAAACATCGATTAAGACGAAAGGTCCAAATCAACGAGAGATCATAGCGGCTTGGGCATGAAGCCGTTCGTCGAAATGTGTATTTTCGTTGATGTGGGGTTAACATCAACGTAAAGGAAGAAAGATTTAAGCATTGATTAAGATGAAAGGTCCAAATCAACAGGAAAGTATAGTGGCTTAGGCACGAAGCCGTTCGTTGAAATGCGTATTTTCGTTGATGTAGGGTTAACATCAATGCAAAGGAAGAAAGGTTTAAGTATCGATTAAGATGAAAAGTCCAAATTGACGATAGAGTATAGCGGTTTAGGCACAAAGTCATTCGCTGAAATGCGTATTTTCGTCGATGTGGGGTTAACATCAATGCAAAGGAAGAAAGGTTTAAGCATCGATTAAGATGAAAGGACCAAATTGACAAGAGAGTATAGTGGCTTAGGCATGAAGCCATTTGCCAAAATGTGCATTTTCATTGATGTGGGGCTAACATCAATGCCAAGGAAGAAAGGTTTAAGCATCGATTAAGACAAAAGGTCAGAATTGATGAAAGAGTATAGCGGGTCAGGCACGAGGTCATTTGCCGAAATACATACTTTCATTGACGTGGGGTTAACATCAATGCAAAGGAAGAAAGGTTTAAGCATCAATTAAGTTGAAAGGTCCAAATCGATGAGAGAGTATAGCGTCTCGGGCACAAGGCCGTTCGCCAAAATGTGTTCTAGAGGCCCTAGCCCAGCGGACTTGTTTAATCATCCATCATCTTGCCTGAAAGGGGGTAGTGGTGGATGGAATAATTTCAGATGCCTGTCGTTGAGCGGCGAAAACTGCACCACTCCTCGGTGGTCGACCACGACGTAGGCTCCACCTTCATATACTTGTTGAACCACGTATAGGCCTAACCAATTTTCAACAAACTTGCCTTTGGGATTAGAGGCCATAACCACTTTTTTCTTCACCATTACCAGGACTCCCAATATCTATTCTATCATTCAATCTCATAGAAGGGGAGATAGAGGGAAAGAGAAATACCACAGCCAAAGTGGGCAAGCCACCACGTTTATTCATCGTTGGAGTATTACAAACACTATGTTGTGCATATGTTGTCTAGCTTAGATGTTAGCAACATATACTATTCTGTTTTGATGTTAGCAACAAAGTAACAAAGTAACATACATTGTGCATTGTGCCTGTGAAACGGCCACTAGGCAAATTATTGCTCATATCAATACTTTATAAGCATGCAGGAATTGACTACTACAGGAAACCAGGTAACAAATTACAATGAGATCTTGGATACATATGGTTTATCCTATATTCAATCCGGCTATTATTGGCAGGTAGGTGAAATAGTACAGTCCCAAGGCTGGATCATACACTTATCAGTCAATGTCAGTCAAATTCCTGCCTTATTATCTACACTCCTGCCCTATCTTATCCCTAGGAACATCACATTCAAGACAGTAACAGATTTCTTTACCGCTTCACAATTCCTGGCGGGTGCGTTGGGATATATCCAGGTAGGGAAAATGCTTAGCATTTATCCTGCCAGTGACAACGAAGCAACCCAAATCGTAAAAGAGCTAATGGCGCTTACAGGTCCATTCGATGGCCCTGACATTCCTACAGACCGGCATTTAGGGGGTATTGTGTATACCAGGTATGGCTCCTTCAACCCCATTTATGTGAATAATAAGAAAGGGCAACCAATAAAACACATCTACAATCCCAGTGGGCAACTGGTGCCGGATCCATATAATATTCCATTTGCAGCGCCTGCAGGCATACCTTGGCCATTTGGAGAGATCGTTCCGCCCAATGAACCACCCAGAAGAAAGCTCCTAAATTATGCCTACTACCCGCTTCATAAGCTAAAACCTGACGTCAAAGGGGATGTAATAAAAGCGCTCTACTTCAAAAAGTTTTGGAAGATCTATCCCTGTTTGATAAAACAGGGTCGCAGGAATATGTTTATGGATGCGGAAGGTAGAGACATCCAGGCCCGTTTGAAATGGCAATATCAGCTATACAAAGCGCTACACGAGTCAATTCCTATGCCGGAGGTTTTCGATTATTTTGAAGAATACAATGACACCTACTTGGCAATGGCTTATATAAAAGGAACAGATATAAGGGGGTGGATCGAAAGGACCTATAGAGGAGGCAGTTGGTGGGATCTTACGGCTTCGTCAAAAGTATTGCTAATCGACCGATACCTGAAAATATTGTCCATCACCCAAAAACTTCATGAAAAAGGGTATATTCATAGAGATATCACTTCTGCCAATTTTCTGGTTGATGGGAATGATAAGATCTGGCTGATAGATATGGAGTTGACCTGGTCTTTAAAAGACCAAGTGCCAATGCCGCCATTTGGATTGGGTACGCCTGGTTATATGTCTCCCGAGCAGCAATCGGGAAATGCTATCCCAACGATAAAAGAGGACATCTACGGATTAGGCGGCCTGGCCATAGATTTTTTTGCTGATTTATATCCAGAAAAGCTAGACCAATATTACCCGGGGGCCTTACAAGAGGCTTTATTCTTTTTCATCGGCGATGAAAAAGTAGCCAAGGTCCTGAGTGCTTGTCAGTCTCCTGATCCTTCAGCCAGGCCCGAGTTGGAAGAGTTACAAGATACAATGCGGCGTTGGAAAGAAACGATCGGTAAGCCGCAACCAACTATCATACAATCCCCCTCTTATATTATTCCAATGGAGAGTGTACGTAAAACGATCCAGGATGGCCTTCAGGGGCTCATATACCAGGGTATAACTTGCGATGCTGAAGGATGGGTCTCGACGAGGCAAGAGCAGGAAACACACATTGGTAATCCACAATGGGCTTTTGAAAAATATCCGGGTTGGCACACGGGTATGGCAGGCCCTACCTGGCTGATCGCCCGCGCTAAAATGGCTGGATTTGATACGTCTCCATGTGGGGAGATCTATTACGCGGCAATAGATTTCATAAAAAAGCAGCTCCAAGAAGACAGGTTGGCGACTGATGCAAGCCTCTTTTCAGGTACGGCTGGCATTGCCATGGCCATTACGGAAGGCCTAGACAGTGGGCTACTAAAAAAAGAACAGGATACCATGCTGCTATTGGAAAAATGCTTCCGGCCCCCTGTTGTAGGATTGTCATTGGCAAGGGGTATGGCAGGGGTCGGGCTCGCACTCTTACGCAGTCATGACTATCTAGACAAGGAATTTTTCGACAAAAAAATACAGGAATACATTGATTACATGCTTAATGACCAGCTACCAGATGGATCATGGCCTGTATTCAATACGAATGGAAGTAAAAAAAATAACATTTTTATTGGACTCCATCATGGTGTAGCAGGTATACTTTTATTCCTCCACTAACTTCCTCCAACAATTCCAGCATCAACGTGACAACGGACAGCTAATTTTCATCCTCAGCTAGAAATAGGATGGTATCATCAGCATACTGCAGGTGGGTAATACAAACACCACCTGATCTGGCATGGAATCATTTGATCAACCTTAGGGCCTCAGCCTTCAACCACATCCTGCTCACTATATGTGCTACCAAGACAAGCAAAAGGGGGAACATGGGGTCTCCTTGCCAAAGCTCTCTGCCACTATGAAAGGAAAAGGAGGGCTGCCCATTAACTAAAATTGCAAATGAGGCCAATGCAACACAAACCCGAATCCATCTGATCCATCTATCATCAAATCCCATCTTCGCAAGGATATCAAACAGGCACTGTCAGTTGACCCGATCATAGACTTTCTCAAAATCCAGCTTCAAGATCACCCATTTCTTCATCTGAGTCTTCATAGCATATAAACATTTAGGTGCCACCATGAAATTTTCCTAGATATGCCTCCCCTTGATAAGGTCCCCTTGGAATCCACTAATCAACCTATCAACCACTGTGTCTAGCCTCATAACCAACAGCTTGGTGATAACCTTATAGTAACATTCAAAAGGCTGTTGGTTCTGAAATCCAAAAAACATTGGGCACCTTATCTCTTGGGGATGAAGACCAAAAGGACGTTGTTGATACCCTTCAACTATGCCCTACCCTCCTAGAACTCCCATACTACATGCATGAACTCTTTGTCGATGATTGCCCAACATTTCTAGAAGAAGGCTAGAGGGAAGTCATCTTGCCCTAGAGTCCTATCACTTGCAAGACACCGCCTTATGGACCTCCTCCTCCGTGAAGGGCCGGGAGAAAACCTCCCTTTCCTCTGAGGAGAGACAAGATAGGAGTCCATCAACTATCACCAATCTTGGTATATCATCCTCAATGAAGAGATTAGAGTCGAAGTTTCTAGCCCACATCCTGATGTTCTCATCCCCTATTAAAGAGCTGCTCACCCACTTTGATGCAAGAAATGCAATTGAAGCTCCTCCTTACAAAAGCAACTCGCTTAAAATAGGAAGTGTCTTGTCTCTTTTCTTAACTCATTTCTTTCTTGATCTCTGCTTCTAACAATTTTTCTCCCTTACAAGGATCTCATCAAATTCCACTTTAAGTGTGCCCCTGAGCCTCCAACATCCCTAACTCCTCTAGCCTATCCAATCCCTCGATCTGTTGAAGATTCTATCTTTTGTGACATTACCTAAGGGGGTTTTCCCAGGACCCCACTCCTTCAATACTTGTGCCACATGCTTAAATTTACCCACTAGTCTGGCCATAACTGACCCTTCATGTCTATAGACGTTCCATGCCAACCTGACAATGTCCATAAAATCAGCCTCTCTAAGCTAGTACCTTTCCAACCTGAAGTTCTGCCTTCCTGCATGCCAATGACTAGTCTTCAGCAAATTAGGTTTGTGGTCTAAGATTAGCCAAGGGGCACCTGCACATAGGGATAATGATCCTCCTAGTCAACAGAAACAAAAAATCTATCCAACTTTGAGCAAGTGGGGTCTGCCCTCATATTCGACCAAGCAAACTAAGCATTTGACATTCTGATGTTGATCGGTGTAGCCTCATGTAAGAACTCAATGGCGTCGTCCATGTCCCCCCAAGAGAGGGTGATCATCTGTCCTCTCCTATGGAGCAGCAACTACATTGAAGTCACTACACACACACTAGGGCCGACCTGAGGTGTGATGGTACAAGAGCAACTATTCCCAAAAAAGCCTCTTTTGTTCTTTGTCTTAAGGGCCATAAACCCCTAGGAAATCCAAAGAAAAGTTGCCCCTCACCTTGCGAAAATGGAGGGAAATAGGCCCTCGGCTAATCTTTTTGTGTAGCTCCATCTCTTCCACCTCGAACTGATTTCAAAGAACCATAGTATCCCCAAGCCTTCCTCCATCGGGAACTCCCTCATAGTAGACTCCATATCCCTCTCACATTTGGATTCTAGCAAGCAGAGGATGTCGATCTTGCATCTTCTGACTACCTCCTTCACCACCCTCCTCTTCTCACCTTCGCAAATCTCCCTCACGTTTTACAAGACAATCCTCATGTATACAAGGATATACTCCCACCTCCTTCCTCCTCTAGCTCTCCCCTCCACTCCTCTCCTTCCTCCCTGGCCCTTAATATATTTCAGATCTCAGGCTGAGTACTCAAGTCAAGTTTGGGTCATGCAACTTTGTGTGAGATCTCCACTTGTGGTTAACCTAGATCGCTTGCCAATCAAAAGACTCCTATAATTATTGGCTTCAAAGAATGGTGGTGTGACAGCTTACAAATAGTCAAATTTTTCGGGTTATATGACCCAGTGGTCTGGGACCGAGGGAGATACGAGGAGGGGAATGGGAGAACCAAGACTCGAAATTGGCGCGCTCTCTATTGAACCCACGACCACTCCATCGTGGGGGAAGTGGTGAACCACCGTGACACGCCTCGGGTTCGAAAAAAAATTAAGATGAAAGTTTCACCAAACATATTTCACATGAATGCAAGAGGTGTCCACCCAGCAATCAGATCTCTTATAATGTTGGCGCCTTCATCCTTTCCATGCCTTTATGTACAAACACTAGGGGTGGATCCATGGAAACCACGTTGTTGGAAAACAGCATAATTACATGACCCACATGTAAGTACATTCAGGAAAGTCCTAAGTTCACCTCCACGTGTGGTCCACATAAATTATATATGTAGTTCTGCTTCAACTCAACACTAGCTGGGTCAATCAGAAGTCCATATCCTTTGGGGGGACTTTGCTAACCGAGCCCGGTGAGCGCAAGCGACCCCCCGGGGATCACCGGCGCTAACCGAGTCCGGTTAAGGGCATCGTGTGTGAGGGAGAGGCGGGGCCCACCGCTCTCTCTCTCATCTGCTCCCCTATCTTAATCGCGCTTCAAACACGCCCTTAGGGTTCTATAACCGAACAAACTTCTTAATATGATCTATCTAATCTGAAATAAATTAAGACTTTGCTTCCCCACATTCTCTTTGTAGGTAGTGTTTGTGGTTTATAAGCTGCGAATTAATGTTTTCTCTAGTATCAATGAAACTGGATTGAGGGGGGCCGGCCGGGTAGAGCAGGTGCACCCTTCTTTACCCTGCTAAAGAAGCCATCAAGAATATATATGATTACTGTTATCCCTAATGTTTACCATTGATTAGCCTCAGTTGATAGAATGCAAGAGCATAACCACACTAACCCATTGTGTCCCACCACATGCAAACACATTATTATTCACTGCAACTTTACATGTGGTCATGCACTCCCAGCAAGTGCCACAATAGAAAACTGTATTGTGCATGTTGTTGGGCACTTCAGTTGCATTGCAGCACATCAGTAATTAAGCAGCATCTCTTCACACACACACACAGAGAGATAGAGAGAGAGAGAGAGAGAGAGAGAGAGAGAGAGAGAGGCATGTGGACAACACCAAACACTTTGTCATAATTGAGTTCACTTTTCAGGGAGAGTGGGATGGAGCATGATTGCAGCTGTAAAAGCTGGTGCTCCCTTAATACCAAGGGTGGTGGTTAGAAATGTTCTTCCCTTGCACAACTCTAGGGGAGTTGCTTAGAAGCATACGTGGACCTGAACTTCCTATTCTCCCCAGGACTGATCACTTCCTGTGCCAATTAATTAATCTGTACGGCCATGTCAAAGTACTCCAAACTAAAGAGATCAAGGCACACATGCCTTTGAGTGAACTTAATTACGAGAGCTTTAAGTAAGTCGCACAGCATGTATAGGTTACTAATAGAACCCAACAACAATTCTTCTTGCAGGTGGACAAGAAGAGACGTTCAACGGAGGAAGGAGATTGATGAGAGTGGCATGCACTGGTGTGATGAGAGAGAGGCATGCATGCACTGGTCCATCATGAGGTCCCCTCTGTTGCAGGAACAAGAAAGATGAGGCCCTGTCACCCGCTTCTGTGGGCATCTGGGGTCTGTGATATACCAGAGACAGCTAGGTCTCCTATGCATGCAGAATAACGTGGTTTTGAGAGAGGGGACCATGAGATTGAGTTATTAAACCAGAGAGAGGAAGTGTATAAGTTGTAATAGGCAGTGAAGGATTAAGAGCCCACCGGGTACGTAATGGAGTCCAAATAAACTGGAGCAAGGGGACTACGTACGGAATATGCAAGTTTGATCAGGGGGATAAAACCATCTTTTCAAACTAATTGGGTTTAACCCGTAATTAATCGGTTGCAAGTAAATTAAAAACCATCCATCCTTTTCACACTAATTGGGTTTACCCCATCATTAATCAGTTGATAAGTAAGTTAAGTAATCGCGAAGGCCGGGGCCCAGGCCTGACTCGCCTCCGGCAGGAGGCATGGGCCTCCGGCAGGAGGCATGGGTTGCCTGGCGGATAAAAATCCCCAGCGAATCGAAGCTCTTGCCTGGGTCCCGGCCTTCGCCGGGACGAGCCGATGTCGGGGGTGAACCAAACCTCAGAACCACCCCTCGTCGCGCAGCACCGGCATGAAGCTGCGGCTGACCGGGGCCTTGGCGCCGTCCTTCAGGGTCAGGGTCGCGCGGCCGTCGGCGCGTTCGGTTTCGGTGACGGCGGCCTTGGCCACCCACCAGGAGCGGTGGGTCTGGGCGCCCTCGATGCCCTCCAGCTCGGACAACGCGTCGGACAGGCGCATCAGGATCAGGTCCTGCCCCAGCGAGGTGTGCAGGCGCAGATAGTGGTCCTCGGACGCCACCGCCCACAGCTCGGCGCCCTTCAGCCTGTCCGGCAGGCGGGCCAGGAACTTCGGCGGCGGGGCGCCGGCGGGGGCGGCGTGGGTCGCGGTCGCGGCCGGGCGGCGGCGGATCAGGAAGGACAGGGCGGTGATCGCCACGGTGGTGACCAGGGTCGTCGGAAAGGTCTCGGCGACGTGCGCCACGCGGAACCGGTGGTGGGTGACCAGGCTGTCGGCCAAGGCGGTGACCACGCTCATCGGGATCGCCGTGCCCAGGGCCACCGGGATCATCACCAGGAACCAGCGCCGCCGGAACCACGATTCCGGGATGGCGAAGCGCGCCACCGTCACCCCGACCGAGGCGCCGATCACCATCATCCCCAGCCAGTAGAGGAAGCGGGGGGCGATCTGCAGCACGCCGGTGCCGAAGGCGCCGGCCGCGGTCAGCACCACGCCGATGATGCAGCAGGCGCCGGCCACCTGCAGCCACACGCCCCAGGCGTCGCCCTGCCGCCACTCCGGCGGGTCTTCGCAGGCGTCCGTCTGATCGGGATTCGGCTCGGGCAAGGCGGCTCCTTTCGCGCGCAGGCGGTTCTAAGGCGCCGCGGCGGCGGGGGCCAGCGCGAGGCCTGCGGCGGCGCTGAGAACCGGATCCGCGGCCGAAGTGTTCCGGCGACAGGCCGCCGCGGCGCGGGCCGATCGACGCGCCACTTGCATCATGCCGCCCTTCAGCCATGTTCCGCAGGTTGAAGGAGACGCTCCCGTCGGGGTGACTCGCGCTCAGGGCCGATGATGGAAGACTTTGTGTTTCACGATCCGACGGGGCGCCGCGCGCGGCGCGCCAACTTCGGGGTCGGAATCCTGGTCTCGCTGCTGGCCCTGATCGTGGCCGGCTTCTTCGCCACCCTGGCCTTCGCCCCGCGCCTGCCGTCGATGGAGCTGAAGGACCCGCGCGTGTTGCAGGCGCTGCACGTGGAGAACGCCCACCGCGCCGTGCGCCCGCCCAACTGGCGCAAGGTGCCCAAGCGGCCCAAGGCGCCGGCGACCGGTGGCCCGCTGCGGCCGCTGTCGGTGGGCTTCTATGTGTCGTGGGACGAGAATTCGCGCGTCTCGCTGAACCGGCACATCGACCAGCTGGACGTGGTCTCGCCGCAGTGGATCGGCCTGAACGGCTCGTCCGGCCTGGTGACGGTGACGTCGGACCCGCAGGCCGACGCCCTGATCGCCCGGGCCAAGAACCCGCCGCCGATCCTGCCGATGGTGCACAACGCCCACGACGGCCTGTCGGACGGCCCGGTGGCCACGGCCCTGCTGATGAACCCGGCGGCGCGCACGGCCCTGGTGCAGAACCTGGTCACCCTGGCCAAGACCAAGGGCTACGCCGGCTATGTATGGGTGTACCGCTGAGGAATTCCACCGACGTGCCGTTGAAGGGTTGGAGAGTGCGCCGTTAGAGGGGCACAGGGACCGTGCCGGTGAAGGCGCACGGGGGCGTGCCGGCAAAGTGGCGCCAGGGGCGTGCCGACGAAGCCCACGTTGGGCGTGTCGTCAAAGAGCCCACTGAGGGCGTGCCGCTGAAGGGTCAAGGGTGCGTGCCGGGGAAGGCCATTGGGGCGTGCCGACGAAGAACCCACAGATGGGCGTGCTGGGGAAGGAGCGTGCCGTTGAAGGCACTATTGGGCGTGCCGTAGGAGGTAGTAGGGAGTGTGCCGTTGAAGGCCGACCTTGAGCCCGTTTCGTGTACAAGTTTTGGTTCATTTAACTTTTTTTGTTTTCTCCCCAAGTAGGACGCTAGTGCCAGGCAAGGGAGCCCACAGAAACTAGCCTAAAAATCATCTGAGTCAGGAACTCTGCCCCGCCACCACTCCCAAGTGGGCCGACACACAGGAAAGTGTCGTCAAGCTACAATTAGTGGAGGCTCACTAGACAGAGAGACTTTGAAACACCAGTGCTGAAGTACGAACAGGCTAAACACGCATTGTCACATGTACTATGGAGCACCAAGCACGAGGCAGTGCGAGAGACTACCGTCAAACTCGGGACAAACAACTAGACCTATTGACATAACGATCCTTGAGTCACAAGACTCAGGTCAAGATCGTTACACAAAGCGGTGATATACCACCAATCAGCCTAATCCCTAAGAAAACACTGAGAAAGGAAACGACACAAAATCGTCGGGTCTACATATTCGCATAACACGAATCATGGAGACCTAAGGGATCACAAAGACTCTCAAAGCACATGGACACGTAAATCGAGATAAAATAACAACTCGAGATGTCCAAAATCACGTCTCGATCCTTACAGGATAGGTGAGAAACACACGAGGTCACGTGTCAACCACTGGGTCACACCGGGATGACCAGACACCAATAACGACATAAAAGCGGTACGAAAGACCGCTCGATAGAAAGGCACTCCTGGCTACCTTATAACATGGTGATAGCCCTCATAGGATATCAAAAGACATTCACGTGATATCGGGTAAACCACAAGGTCAAGCCAAGATGATTGGAAAGCCAAAACAATGGGAAAATAATACTCCAAGGATAAGCAGTCGATCGCTTCACTGCTAGGTAAGCCAAGCAGTCAGCAAAAGAGCCGCTCCTCCACACGGAGACATGGACTTTGGCGGTCATAGACAGGGCCACGAGGAGACTATAGCGGTCATAAAATGGACCGCGAGATGACTGTAGCAATCACATAATAGGCCACTAGAGCTAGTCGACCCTCGAACCGACATACCCAGTTAGACCACCAAACGGTCTATAATAGACCCGCTACACAGATTTAGCGGTCTACATATGGGCCGTGAGAGACACCGACCCTAACCGACTTAAACTATTCACTTCGGTGAAACAGGAATTAGCGGTCTAGAGATGCGCTGCTAAAGACTATAGACGGCCTAAGCTTAGGCTGCTACCTTAACTGACTTAGAATTGTTGACTAGAGTCAATGATGCTTAGAAGTCGAACATAGGGTCGCCAAAGCAAGCGTCACGGTCTATCGTAAGACCACTTAGCCATACTATTCTATCACTAACGTCAAGTTGTCGACTAATGGGCCGCTGGACAGAGCTTAGCGGTCTAATAATGGGCCGCTAGCCGAGAGAAACGATCTATCGCGAGACCGCTAAGGCCCAAACCGACTTAAGACTTAACCGACAACCTCAACGCTTAGCGGTCGACTAATGGACCGCGAGAGGTAAGAAATAGACTCTGAAATGACCGCGAGCATGGTACGGGGGGAAAACCAAGGATCAGCCAAAGCTCGGCCATTCCACGCCCCATTCGCTTTAAAATGAAGAGGAAGCAGCCCTAAGCATGATAATAACCTTCCACAGTCTGGAAGGGGTCGAATCGATGCCTAAATCACAAGAAATGGGCGATTCCTCCAAATCGACCCTAATTAAGTCACATGGGTTCCCGGGCTCCTACCAGTCCCAAATAACGACCAATCGTGATGAAACTAGCAGGAATGGAATGCAGACATTCCAGGGGTTCGAATGATACCAATTTAGTTGAAAACTATCACCATTTTTTAGCGAACCCGTCGCACACCCCCGAAGTATGCTTTGCCCAAAATGAAGCAAAACTCACTCATTCTCGCACCGCTCGGCTCTAAATCGCGAGGAAACGTACCAGAGAAGTAGCTGATCCATCTCCCTATCTCCACCGAAGTTCTCGCACGTCGAAGTGACTAAACCGCATCGAAACAATCACGACGATCAAACCATGCCGGCTTTGAATCCACCAAGGGATCGCGCCAACGTCACGCTCCATCCTTCACCCCATCACGCTCCACGATCAATCCACGACGTTCCTGCCTCGTCTGTCTTGCCACGGTCACGCACCCCACGGAGAGAGGAGAAGAGAGGAGAGAGAATAAGGGGGAGAGAGTGAGAAACGTGAGGGAGGAGAGAGGAAGGAGAAAAGATGCCATTTCTCTGAGAAGTTCATTTTTGTAACAGCCATTACCTTTGGAAGAACAATCATATATTACAATAATTTTGGCTCAATAAAGGAAGAAATGATTCATTTTATTGGAATAAGATTCATATACATCAGTGAGCTATTTTGGGTCTCAATTTCCTGAGCGCTGTTACTTAAACTTCCTACTATTCTCTGTCATCTTCTATCTGCTCCAAAGGCTTGTGTAATTTGTTCACCCGCTAGAGAGCTTTGATAGTGTTGACTTCCTCTTCATCTCCGCAGACTGATAGGTCCCTTTTCTTGATAGGGGGCAGATGAGAGGCATCCTCCATAAGGTGGCGAGGCATACCAAGCTGAGGTAGGCATTGATGTGAATTATAAAGGGTGAACTCTATAGCGTCGATGAGCCATAATTCCACTCTGGGAGAAAGTCGAGCATTAAGGTCTTGAGTTTTGAAGATTCCCGATGCATATGTGAACATGGTCGGTGGCATCATTTTGAAGTGTTCTCTCCATTGTACTCTCTTCTTAACCTTGGGCACTCTGTTTGTCACTCTCTCACTCAACCCAAGCACACCCGTCATGTCGTAGAGTGGGCTCTTATGGAATATTCTCGACGCCCCTTGGGCATCCTCACATGGGTCAAATTTTAGGTGGAGATCCACCCAACTAGTAAGGAGAAGCATTGACCCATATAAAGGCCTTCCCATGGATGCCGAGGTAAGCCCACTATAGAGATAGGCTAGGAGTGCCGGCCCGATTCTCTTTCCTTCCCAGATCTCACATATTGCGTTCAACTATTCTTCCTCTAGGAAATCATCTGCTGTAGGGAAGAGTAAGGCTCCTACCAGGCATATTACAAAGGCTTTCATGATGTTTTCCATCTCCTCTTCCTTAGCTCGGCCCAATTGCTTGTACACTCATGCTGCCAACTTCATCAAGTTGATCCCTTTGTTCACCTGAATTTGATCCACAATCTTTGAACTTGGAATTAGCCTGGCTAATATTTCTATTAGGTTTATTGGGTTGGGCATAGTTTCCATCTTCTCTTCTTCACCTTGTTTCAACCTTTTTAATCCCAATGACATCTCTACCTCTTCTAGAAGAATAGTGGCATCAAAGGTAGGGAATAGAAAGGTGTGTGTATGTGGGTGCCAGATTTCAAGCAAGGCTCCTGTGGCAGCCCAATCTAGATGGATGTCTTGGTAGTGCTTGGCGTGTGTGATTAAGCCGAGAAGATGCCACCGAGAGAGGAAGGATCTCATGTCCAAGGTGATTTTTGAGAGAAGGAGGGGAAGCCATTTGTTATGAGTGTATCTTCGGGCTCTAGGGATAGTGGGATGGTCCTGAGAGTCACAGCAAAGAAAAAAGGAAGAAAGAGTGCAGTCAGAATCTGAGAACAGAGAAAGAGAATAGTGAGAACTTGAGAGAAAGGGTAATTCTGTTAGAAACTAAGGCTCTTCTTTGCATCAAACTCACCTGATTCATCTCAATTTTCCTGCTAATATGCCCGTCAATTTCTGTGATCCTTGTGTGGACGCACTAAAATTCATTTGGATGTTCTGTTCGTTTGTTTGTTAGGTAGTTTATTGAGACGGGTTTATTTGGTTTATTAAGTGCATGGGCGTGCCAGTCACTGAGGTGATGATTTATTCGGATTTCACGGAAACCCATAGTGCGCTCGATCTGACGTCGTCAGGTGATTGTGTGGTTCGGGTCGGGACCAAATCCCGTCGCACCATAAAGGTCACGACGTCATTTACATCCCCCATACGAGGGAACACCCTTGATTAATTATCGAAATTAGGGGCCCTGCGGCCAAAAGAATTAATACCAAGTGTGCGAGGAAGGGGCAGGAATAAATCACGCTGAGATTCGCATTGGGATACGAGCAATCAGACATGTCGGTCACTCATAGACCTTTTCATGTTCGGACAAAAGTCCGTGATGAAGATGCTGTGAAAATCGAGATAAATCTGTTCAAATGTCTGCCGAGAGTGCGGTAATTTTAATGATGATTCAGAAAGAGTCTGGCTCGGAAAATGGGTCCGATTTAATTAAAATGTCGGTCCGAGACAAGGTCGGGTCATGGCCATGTTGGGACAATTCCCAAGACTCAAGCTTGGCCTGCGAGGGCAGCATTATTATTCCTTCAACACTGGGTCGCGGGGCCACAATTTGTGGGCCCCTTCACAGGTCCGGGGGCAACCCCCGTTCTCCCGCAAAGATACCAGGGGGCTCGGCTACGACCAAGACCCAGATTTTCATGTCTACTATGTGGTCCACGTCGTAGGCACGACATAGCCAGCCAGTGACTCAGCCATTTTCAACACCAAGTTCGATAGCTTCAGGGATGAGGAAGAGGAAATCTTAATCCCGCTCCCTGCCAGAACCAGCACCCCAGTTCAAGTAGTCGATGAGGCTTCCCCGTCCGTCCATGAAAACATTAAGATGAAGGAGGTCCCCGAGGCTACCCAGCAAGCCAAAGAGCCCGGTTTGCCAGACCTTCCCCATGAGGAAGGTTTCCAAAACAAAGACCATGAAGCGTTACCAACTTTAGTAGGCAACTCCAACCAAGCTTCCATGGGGCCAGTCAATACCTGTCAGCCCAGCATTGACGGCCTGGGACAATCCCAGTCTGGGCTCAGTAACGACAATCTTCCAACTCCATCAACTTTAACTGTCGGCTTCGAAGACCCATGGGTATACGAAGCCGACACTGACGATGAGGACTTCATCGACTTTCAACCCGCTCCTCCAGAGCTGGAGGATGGTGTCCAGGCAACCGTCGACGAACTCGTCGAAATTAAATTGGGCGAAGATGAAGCCCCCCAATCGACATTCGTCAACTCCCTCCTCACCGAGGCAGAAAGGCAGGAGTACAAGCAACTCCTGCTAGAATACAAGGACTACTTCGCTTGGACATACAAGGAGATGCCGGGGTTGGATCCCTCCATAGCGAAGCACGACCTGGCTATATCTCCCTCAGCCACTCCGATTAAATAACCCCAACGGCGC
This sequence comes from Amorphophallus titanum, assembly GCA_024336825.1. NCBI lineage: Eukaryota > Viridiplantae > Streptophyta > Magnoliopsida > Alismatales > Araceae > Amorphophallus > Amorphophallus titanum. The sequence continues at coordinate 2,527,551 of JANBPO010001371.1, read as the reverse complement.
ATGAGCCACGAGCTGGAACTCCAGGTCTCGGTCGAGGTCAACAAAATGGTGAAGGTTGACTTCATCGAGCCGTGCATCTATCCGATCTGGCTCGCCAACATTGTCCTAGTCAAAAAGAAAAATGGTCAAGTCCGTATCTGCGTCGACTTCCGGGACCTCAATAAAGCTTGTCTGAAGGACAACTTCTCGGTCCCGATCATAGAAACAATGGTCGACATGACCACCAGACATGAAGTCTTATCTTTTATGGACGGATCATCCTGCTACAACCAGATCCGGATGGCCCTCAAGGACAAGCGCCACACAGCTTTCAGGTCCCCCAAAGGGATCTTCAACTACAAGCGCATGCCCTTTGGTTTAAAGAATGCCGGTGCTACATACTAAAGGGCCATGACCAAAATCTTCGACGAAATGCTACACAATATCATCGAATGCTATGTCGATGATCTCGTTGTCAAGACTAAAAGGCGGGAGGACCACTTGCACGATTTACGCCAGGTCTTTGAGCGTCTCTGACAATATGGGCTCAAAATGAACCCTATAAAATACGCCTTCGGCGTATCCAGTGGCAAGTTTCTCGACTTTATCATCCAATACCGAGGAATCGAGGTGGACCCCAGCAAGATCAAAGCAATCTAGGAGCTCCCACCACCCAGCAACCTCACTGAGCTCAGGTCATTCCAGGGTAGGCTGACCTACATTCGGAGGTTCATCTCCAACCTCTCCGGTCGATGTGCGCCTTTCAGTAAGCTGATGAAGAAAGACGCCCCCTTCATATGGGACTCAGAATGCCTGACAACTTTTGAGCAGATCAAGGAGTACCTCCTTACTCCTCCAGTCCTGGGGGCGCCTGTCAAGGGTAAACCCCTCATACTCTACATTGCCACCATGGGTGCTTCGTTTGGGGCTCTATTGGTGCAAGTCAATGAACAAGGTAAAGAGCAGCCGCTCTACTACCTCAGCTATAAATTGATCAGTGCCGAGTATTGCTCATGGAGAAAGTATACTTGGCATTGGTGTTTGCCGTCAAGAAGTTGCGGCATTACCTTCGGTCCCATCGGGTTGAGCTCATATCCAAGCACAACCCCCTGAAGTTCCTTCTCAGACAGCCCGTCCTCTTAGGCTGACTAGGGAAATGGGCTCTCCTGCTCATGGAGTACGATGTCACCTACATCCCTAGAAAAGTAATCAAGGGGCAGGGCATGGCTGAATTCTTGGCGGCCCATCCAATGCCGGATGATTCTCCCTTCAACGCGGAGCTTCCAGATGAGGAGTCTTTTACGCTTCAATAGCAACAACTGGCTAAACAGAGCGGAGATGTGTAGCACCCTCCTCTATTGCACCACGTGTAACTCACCACCAGATTAGCCATTTTTTGGAACTATCTATAGCATGTGTTGAAGAAAAATCAAGTTTCAATTTATTTTACTGTTATCGCTATTGCCACGCAGCCGCCATTTCCTGATAAGCGTCTACTCTAAGGGTGCATTTTATCCATTTTAACCCTGGACTTTTTGTGAGTCACGCCTCCTATAGGGGCATGATTCACATTTTTAGCGCCTGAGTCATAGACGCCATTTCCTCCGTCTCTTCTCAAGAGACGCTCTAGTCGCGCCACTTCTAAGGGCGCCTTTCACATTTTTAGTGCCTGAGCCACATGCGCCATTTCCTCCGTCTCTTCTCCAGAGACGCTCTATCCGCACCTCTTCCAGGGGCGCCCTTTACATTTTTAGCGCCTGAGCCACAGGCGCCATTTCCTCCGTCTATTCTCAAGAGACGCTCTAGCCGCGCCTCTCTCACGGGCGCTTTTCACAGTGGTAGCGCCAGAGCCACAGATGCCATTCCCTCTGTCTCTTCTCAAGAGACGCTCTAGTCGTGCCTCTCTCAGGGGCATCGTTCACATTGATAGCGCCTTATCCGCAGGTGCCATTTCAACCGTCTCTGCCAAGAGGACGCACTGCTCCCTATTGGTCGCGCCCTGCACCCCGGCACCCTTCACTGCTAGTGCGGCTATCATACAGTCACGAATTTTCATTTAGCGACCCTGCCCTGGGTGCTATTTAATAGTGTTGTTGCAAAATTTCCATTTTGCCTTGATTTGTTTGATTGGTTGTTATTATATTGATTGTTTGCACATTTGGCATTTTGCATGCGGCTGAGAGACCTCCTCTCTCCTTACCCATAGGACCCTCACACCTTCTTGGGAAAGGAACGACTCTCCATTGAGCATTCCGTCTCTTTGGATCGGGAGTTCCTTAACCAAGACCTCCGTAAATCCTCGCACCCGTTGATTCCCTCACGAACGCTAGGTTGGTTGTACCTTTGAAGTACCCAGAAGTTAGATGGTGAAGAGAGAGAAAGAACCTAGTTGACCCGGAGTACTCTCGAATTGAAACTAGGTTCTCCCTTGAACTGAGGGTTGAAATACATCGTTAAAAATCCATCTTCTCTAAACGGAAAGGAGCACACTAAAAATCCCCCTAATCATCACAACTTGCTTGACGATCATTTGATTATTTACTTGGAGTGTTCATTCTTCAATTACATTTTGTTTACTTCATTGATTTCTTATGGTAATTATGAGGCTTCGTTCAGGTAAAATTGTCCAAATGGCTGATCAAGAATATTCCTATGGTTATGAGGATGGTCAATATGACCAAACCCAAGAGGTCCCTCTCGATGAACTTGATCAATACGAAGCCTTCCCTCAAGACTTTCTTCAATCCGAGGGGAACTACACCACTTCCCATCCTCAGATTTACATTGTGGATACCACCACTCAGGGGACCGATCCCCCTTCCCAAACTCAACCTCTCACCTCTGGGAGCACTCCTCCTTCTTTCAATATCAATGATCTTATTAATGCTATGTGTCAATTGGATGATTCCCAACGTCAGGCGGTCCAGGCAGCCCTTAAAGGGAAGTCTGTTCCCTCATCCTCTTCCAATCCCCCTCAGGCCGCAGGTGGCCTTCAGATTAACACCCCCAATGACCAGGCGGTCTCCCACAGGGTCCCATCTCACCCTAGGACCCCAGTTGTGATTACGCCAGCTCACCTGGCAAGTCATTCTGTGGCTAGGCCACAACAACCCCACCTCCTCAACTTTTCAAGCGGCACATGCCGAATCCTTTTCCCAAACAACCGACCCAGTCAAGTCAAATACAAACACTATGCTTCTACAGAAAATTACTAGTATGGAAGAACAGATCAGAACGATGCCAGTCTCCAAGGATGTTCTAGAAGTCGCGGTACCTGTCATGCCGCCATTTCACTTGCCACCTTCAGAGATGCCTAATTTCCGCAGATACAATGGGACGGGCAACCCGTTCATTCATTTAAAAGACTTTTTGTATGAAACTTCATTTTGGCAAAACAACAAAGCTGCACTGGCTTATTTGTTTAGAAAGTCTTTGGACGGTCCAATGCTTGAATGGTTTTATTCATTGGAACCCATCGAGGTTGGAGACTTTGATGTAGTGAAAAGAAAGTCAGCCTGACCCCACGGCACAGCTAACCATGACAACATTAAACAAAACCCGGCACACTACACCGTCCGGGGCTTTTCCCAAAATGACCCTCTCCACTGAATCTTCCTCTGCAGGTCCCTGTCAGTAGCTCCCCAGCTAACGAGCTCTCTCTCTCTAACCATTCGAGAAGAGCAGCCGTAGTAGCAGCTCTGCGTCCTCCCCAAGCCATCTCCCCTCTCCCGACAAACCCTAGATTGCCCTCCCAAACCCCAGATTCCACTCCCCTCTCCTCCTCTCAATCCCCATCCTCCCCTCCCACTCTCTTCGATCTCTCCCCTTCGCTCCCTCTCCAGCGGTGGGGTTCGATCCAGATCTGGACAATTCAGCTCGAGATCGGTTCTCGGCGGCTCGCCGGCATTCCCATCGGTAGGACCTCTGGCCTCTCATTCCTCCACAGACGTTTCGATCTGTTTCTGTAGAGGCTCGCATTGGTGCTTCTCTGATCCGAATTTGGTGCCGGCGATCGCTAGAAAAAAAGATGATCTGGTGGCGGCTCCGGAGCTTCTGATTTTCGAAGTGCCATCTTCTGATCTTCATGATTTCTATTTGCTGCTATCGGGTACTACCAAGTTCGAGTTTCGATCGGTCAGAGAGCCGTGGATTCTGCCGCATTTTCGGTTGATCTTTCCGTGGTTTCCATACTAGAAAATTGTACGATTTGCGGATTTGATCGAGGTTTTTAGCGCAACAATTTGGTGGTGGTCTATACCTGTCATTTCTCTTCTTTCTCGGGTGGATTGATAGAGAGCAGTGGGTTGCACGGCATTGCTCTTTTTGATCCCTGCAATTAACAGCCGTAAATTCTGGCTTCTTTGTGATTTTCCTTTGGCGTTTACTATTGATCTGAAAGCATTTTTTTTCTTCTTCTTTAAGTCCAAGCTGCTTTGCGACTGTAGTTTGTGGGATCTGAGAATGGGAGCAAATTAGAGACGGCTGAGTCATGGCACTGCCGTCAGGGAATTCGGTGATTCCCGACAAAATGCAGTTCCCAAATGGAGGTGAAGTCCACCACCCCGCCCGTCAATGGCTACCAGATGAGCGGGATGGGTTCATATTTTGGCTGAAGGGGGAGTTTGCAGCAGCAAATGCCATAATAGACTCATTGTGCCAGCATTTAAGATCCACCAGTGAGCCTGGAGAGTATGATATGGTGTTTGGATGCATACAACAGCGGCGATGCAACTGGACCCCAGTTCTCTACATGCAGCAGTACTTCTCAGTTGCCGAGGTCAACTTTGCACTGCAGCAGGTGGCATGGCGGAAGCAGCAGAGGCACTTCGACCAGCCAAAGGCTGCAGAGAAAGATCTGAAGAAGCCAGCTTTTGGTTATAGGCAAACACATAAGTTTGAGAATGCAAGGGAAAATCATAATTCTTTTGCTCAGCCCATCGGGTTGGATGCAAAAGCTGAGAAAACGGAAGAGATACCAGAGAGAAGAGAGGAGGTTAAGCAGAAGACTGAGGTCCAACTGCCAGATGGGAATATTTCCACTGTTACATTGGAGAAAGAAGGTAAATGTGAATCCTTCTGTCTGTTATTATATCTTCGCAAGTTGTGTCAATCAGACGAATCCTTCATATGGACTCCCCTGTTTTTCAATATGAATATGCCGAATCTGAAAGGGATGGAACAAAACTATAGGCAATTTGGCAATAGCATATATTTCTTCACATTCAATTAAAATCATGGTAGCACCGTAAGTAGCTTGGCTGGAAGTTGTAACTGGGATTAGCATATTTTGGTTGTTCACAATATAAAATCTGTGAAACTAGGGCACATGCATTTGTCCATTCCTCATAAGGACATCCATGTCAATTGATGAGCAGTTGGTCATATAAAATATATAACATTGAAATCAAGGCATTTCATTTGTGGAGTAATGCCTAATCAATTTTTATTTTGTGCTTCATGTAGGATCAAGTGATATTTCTTCTTCAAAGGCTGAATGCAGTCATAAGGACAGTGAAGGTTCTATTGGAGCTGCATGTGAGAAGTTATATTCTGCAGCAATTGATGATCATGTGGCATTGCACTCAAAGGGTATGCTAGCATCAATTACTCCAAAAAAAAAAACCTTTCAAAAGCTTTGAATTTCATGCCTTCATTGTGTAATCTGAGTAAAGGGAATCTGTTTAAGTCGGCTTTAAATGTAAGGTCTAGGCCGTTGGGTTTTAGTAGCTGGTCCCGACATGAAGTCAAGCACCAACCTTGGTGAAATCATTGGTATTGGATATATGCCAATGCAAGGATAGCATTTGAGCCAGTCTTAGACGGAAGGTCTAAGCCGTTGGGGTTATAGCGGCCGGTCCCGACAAGGAGTCGAGCACCAGCCTTACAAGAAAAATTATTTAAACCGGTCTTAGATGGAAGGTCTATGCCATTGGGTTTTAACAGTTTGTCCTAACAAGGAGTCAAGCACTGACCTTACAAGAAAATCGTTTAAATCGATCTTTGGACGGAAAGTCTAAGCTATTGGGTTTTAGCGATTAATCTTGACAAGAAGTCAGGTACCAACCTTGGAAGGACATTATTTAAGCTGAACTTAGACGTAAGGTCTAAGTCATTGGGTTTTAGCAGCTGGTTCTGACATGTAGTCAAGCACCAACCCTAATGACATCATTTGGCATAGGGTGTATGCCAACGCAAGGATAGCATTTAAGCTAGTCTTAGACGGAAGGTCTAAACTATTGAGTTTTAGTGACGGGTTTCGACAAGAAGTCAAGCACCAACCTTAGAAAGAAATTGTTTAGGCCGGCCTTAGACGTAAGGTTTAAGTCATTAGGGTTTTAGTGGCTAGTCCCGACAAGGAGTCGAGCACCGACCTCACAAGAAAATCATTTAAGCCAGTCTTAGATGGAAGGTCTAAGCCGTTGGTTTTTAGTGGCTAATCCCGACAAGGAGTCGAGCACCAACTTTGGTGACATCATTGGCATTGGGTATATGCCAATGCAAGGATAACATTTAAGCTGGTCTTAAATGGAAGGTCTAAGTCATTGGGTTTTAGCGGTTGGTCCCGACAAGTCAAGCACCCACCTTGGAAAGATATTGTTTAAGCTAGCCTTAGACGTAAGGTCTAAGCCCTTGGGGTTTTAGCAGCTGGTCCTGACAAGGAGTCGATCACCGACCTCACAACAAAATCATTTTAGCCGGTCTTAGACGGAAGGTCTAAGCCATTGGGTTTTAGCAATTGGTCCTGACAAGGAGTCAAACACCGACCTTACAAGAAAATCATTTAAGCCGATCTTTGGACGAAAGGTCTAAGCCATTAGGCTTTAGCAGTTGATCCCGACAAGAAGTCAGGTACCAACCTTGGAAGGAAATTGTTTAAGCCGGCCTTAGACGTAAGGTCTAAGCCGTTGGGGTTTTAGCGACTGGTCCCGACAAGAAGTCAAGCACCAACCTTGGAAGAAAATTTTTTGAGTCAGCCTTAGACGTAAAGTCTAAGCCATTGGGGCTTTAGCGATTAGTCCCGACAAGGAGTCAAGCTCCAACCTTGATGACATCATTGGCATTGGATATATGCCAATGCAAGGATAGCATTTAAGCCGATCTTAGATGGAAGGTCGAAGCCGTTGGGTTTTAGCAGTTGATCCTGATGAGGAGTCGAGCACCAGCCTTGGTGAAATTGTTAGCATAGGATATATGCCAACGCAAAGAAAGCATTTAAGCTGGTCATAGATGAAAGGTCTAAGACGTTGAGCCATATTGATTCTCATGGCAAAAATCACGATGGGACATGATGATGACATCATCAACATTGGGTTTATGCTGACGCTAGGATTCAAGTTTCATTAGGCCATAGACTGAAGGTCTAAGCCATATTCCTCGGTTAAGATCAAAAGGCCATGGGTACCGAGTTAACGAAATCATCGGTACTGGGATTGTACCGATGCAAGAAAATTGGGTGTTGTTGACTTAGATGTAAGGTTGAAGTCATAACCCCTCGACTAAGGCCAGAAGAGGCCATGGGTGCCGAGTGAAGTGGCATCATTGACATTGGTATAATGCCGACCAAGGAATCACCTTTTTCGATGGGACTGAAAATTGGTGTAAGGTAGCGACTCATTACAAGAGTCTTGAGGTACAGGCTTGTTTACTGTGGAATGTGGATTTTAGATAGGCACAGAATTGAGGTAGCGGTGCATGGTATAGCTTTAGGTGCTTCCCATTGAGGGGTGGAAGTTGAGCTTCCCCTCGATGGTTGATGATGACGTAGGCTCATCAAACCTTATTCACCAAAATTCAAGGTAATGATGTTCTCATTGTGCAAATTTATGTTGATGATATTGTGTTTGGGCCTTATACGCCCTAGACCATTAAATCATTAATGGGTCAGTCTGTGAAGACCATGAGTTCTGTGGAAGAAAGTTATCTTTAACTCCCCCTGAGTGTTAGACTATGTCAGATTAAAGCAATTTTCAACTCTCCCTTTCTCTTTTAAGAAACTTAAGAAGTTATAGAAGGAGATTAAGGATCATGAGCTGGATAGAGGTAGCATGAGCACACAAAATTAGGTTGAACAAGGATTTAATATGAGATAAGATCTAAAAGGAATGTGCATGGAATGACTCCTGGTGGTGGTAGAATGAATCCAGTTAAAAAAGCCACTTAGAACCGAAAGCGTCGATGCACTCTGGGATATGCGTCGACCCTCTGTTCAACCAGAAACCTGTCACTGATGAAGAACCTGCCCAGTGCGTTGACGCGGATTCTTCCTATATTGACGCATTCTACTTACTCAGAAACACTAACTCAGCCTCTGTTTACCAGTCTTTTTTTTCTCTATTCATTTCAAGTGACCTTTCCAAACTTTTAGCAGCAAGTATAGCCTCATGAGTAGGTGCCACAACCATACCTTTCATCAAGCACAGCCATGGAACACTCCCCCCCAAACCATGCAGGTTATGCTTGATAAAACATGCTATCTATTCATTATGCCTATGCAATATGTACAATAAGGTTGACATGCAAACTGACTCTAAATACCAATTGACTTATGGTGCTTGGCAGAGGTTTGTCCTCACGCATGGGGAGAGTGTCCGGATAAGCTTAACTTGTCTTTCTACAACACGTCATTTGATATACCATACAATCATGAAAAGGTATGCAATTCAACAACCTTATTACTGATGTACAAACTCCCCCTTTTGAAAAAGCAATCAATAAGGATCATGTGTTTCAATCAAGGCAAAACCAAGCAAGGTTTCAAATAGTGATATCACAACAAATGAGCACAACATCAAGAGTAGTTTGACACAACAATTCAAACAGAATCATGAAGTCTACACAGTCCAATCTCTCTTCTCAAGGTGGTGAACCTGTCATTATTGAGAGGCTTAGTGAATATATCTACAATTTGATTTTCTATGTCAACAAATATCAGTTCAAAATTCTTTTTACTGACTTCATCTCGCAAGAAGTGATGCCTGGTTTCAATATGTTTGGTCCTAGAGTCCTAGATTGGATTTTTTGCCAAGTTTAAAGCACTAGTGTTATCACACAAAATGGGGACACACCCAAGATCGACAAGGTAATCTCGAAGTTGGTGCTTAATCCAAAGCACTTGGGACCGCAACTCCCTTCAACGATATATTCTGCCTCGACACTAGAGAGAGCAACCGAGTGTTATTTCTTGGATGTCCAAGAAACTAAACACCCTCCCTGAAATTGGCAATAGCCACTAGTACTTTTCCTATCTAATTTGCAGCCAGCATAGTCAACATCTAAATAAGAAACAAGAGTAAAAGCACAAGATGCTGGATACCAACATCCTAAGTCTTGAGTTCCAGTAAGGTGTCTAAAAATACCCTTGATGACACTCAAGTGAGATTCTCTAGGATCAGCTTAAAATCTTGCACACAGACGTACACTAAACTGGATATCATGTCTAGATGCAGTGAGATAGAGAAGTGAGCCAATCATACCTTGATAAATTTTTGCATCCACAGATTTACCTGTCTGGTCAGCATCCAGCCCTCCTTGCCTTGGGTGATTTGAAGACCTAGAAAGAATTACAGTTCACCCATCAAACTCATTTCAAACTCAGTTGTCATTAAATCTGTGAATTCCTCACACATAGCAACTTTGGTAGAATCGAACACTACATCATCAACGTAAATCTGAGCCATAAGGATATCATTCTTATGTACCTTTGTGAAGAGCGTTTCATCCACCTAACCTCTTGAATAGCCTTTGTCTGTGAGGGAGCCTTTCATACCAAGCTTGAGGTGCCTGCTTCAATCCATACAAAACTTTGTCTAACCTAAACACATGGTTAGGAAATTCTGTATGTTCAAAGCCGGGGGGTTGTTCAACATACACCTCCTCTTTTATGAGCCCATTTAGAAGGCACTTTTCACATCCATTTGTTTTAATTTTATACCATGACTACAAGTAAAAGTAAGCTGGCATACAAGCTGGCTTTGCCTCCACAATTGGCTGGTGTCTATGATGTATTTCATGTATACGTGGGCAGAGCAGCACCTTCTGCCACTTATCTTGAGGCTAATGAAGCCAAGGTCGAGCAGCACCACGACCTTATTAGAATCCTGGAAGGTCTCACCGAGCCAATACTCAGCGTCGATGCTGCCACTGCCGAGCCTTTCAAAGCATGGGAGGTGGTACAATCCGAAGGCCCCAGTAGCTTGTTCTATATTGCTGAGGAGCACCCTACCCAGGAAGACGTCGGCTGTCATCTCCCTGAAGATATTGAGAACTCGTCAGTCCCCGTTAAATTCATTACAAGCCGAATGGTAAAGATGTTCTGGAAGCAGCATATCCCCTCCGGCCAGCCTTGCAAGGAGAAAGAAGCATTCCAAAGGCTCTGGTATCCAGCCAGCATGGACAGAGAATTGAGGCGTGTCTCCCAACATCCTGGGTTGGGCTTCACCCTCGAAGAATATTACTAAAGCGGGCGCTATGAAGTGGACACTGTCTCCACTTTCTACCTGGTGGAAGACCACTCACTGGGGGCAACCTTTGATGAATACCCAACGAAAGCTGAACATACTGAACCGGTTCAACCAACAGACCTGAAATCAGAAGCCATAACTCCTTGCCGGTGCAGGGAGCAGGTCTATCTAGAAGAGACATCTCTCCAGGCCAAATTTGACATGGCCAGCAGTAGCGAAGCCGAAGACACCGAGGGAACAGGGCTGTCCTCCTCCTATGATACTCCTTCGATAATGACATCAGCACCCCTCGTGTCGATCAAAGAAGTTCCTACCAAAATTGACCAGGCTACGCCTACTGCTAGAAAAGAAAAGGCCACCTCTACTGGGGATATGGTGATGCAAGAAGGCAAGGAGGCGGAATCGTCTTTTGCCATCAAGCTACAATGCTACTCCGGCTCAGCACTAAATGGCTCCCAGTCCTCCGAGGTTGCAAGGATGTCTACAGGGATCAAAGCCACTGGCTCGACTCCTAAAACCACTGCCATGGTATGTCTACCAACAGAACATTTCATGCAGCCACCATCAGCTGAATCGAAAATCCCCGATGAAGTCCAGGTGAAACAAAATGAAGAGACCGAAGTATTCGAGCTCAAAGATGATATTCCAGATTTTGTTGACCTGTAGCCAACACCTCCAGAAATAGAAGACGGAGGCCAAGCCATGGTCGATGAACTGATTGAAGTCAACTTGGGAACTGAGGATGACCCTTGGCCAACCTTCCTCAGTGCCCAGCTATCTGCTGAAGAATGGAAGCTGTATATCCAACTGCTAGAAGAATACCGGGACTACTTCACCTGGACCTACAAGGAAATGCCAAGACTCAGCCCTGCAGTTTCACAGCATGAGCTAGCTATAAACCCTAAGGTTGAGCCAGTAAAGTAGCCGCCAAGGTGCATGAGGCTAGAGCTCATCACTCAGATATGCAAAGAGGTGGGCAAACTCATTGATGTGGGTTTTGTCAAAGAAAACCAATACACCACGTGGTTGGCTAACATTATGCCTGTGAAGAAGAAGAATGGACAGATACGGATATATGTAGATTTTCGAGATCCGAACAAAGCCTGCCCTAAGGATGACTTCCCGTGCCAATCATGGAAGTCATGATCGATGCCATAACCGGCCACGAAGCTCTATCGTTTATGGACGGGTCATCCGGCTATAACCAAATATGGATCGCGAAACATGACTGGGTCCATACTACCGTCCGAACCCCTAAGGGTATCTATCACTACAAGAGGATGTCGTTCGGGTTGAAGAACGCCAGCGCAACTTAGCAGCGGGTGATAACCAGAATATTCGATGAGTTGCTCTACCACACGGTCGAGTGCTACATAGATGACCTGGTGATCAAGACCAGAAGGATAGAAGATCATCTGCAAGACCACCAAGTTGTATTTCAGAGGCTCGGGCAATATGAACTGAAGATGAACCCTATGAAGTATGCGTTCGGAGTTTCGAGTAGAAAATTCTTGGGCTTCATTGTCAGACATTGGGGGATTGAAATAGACCCCACAAAGATCAAAGCAATCCAGGAGTCACCTCTGCTAAGGAACCTCTCCAAGCTGAGATCTCTATAAGGCCGTCTGGCTCATATCCGATGGTTCATATCCAACTTTTCGGGGTGGTGTCACCCCTTTCATAAGTTGATGATGAAAGATGTTCCCTTTTATTGGGATGAAGAAAACCCCATTTTTCTTTTCCCTTTTCCCTTCTTTTCTTCGTCCCCACTTCTTCTTCCCGCTGGAGACCCCCCCTCTCCCAACCGTTGCTTGCCTCTCCCCCATCCGAGCGACCGCGGCTTCCTTCCTCTCTGGCTGCAGACGGAGAGCCGAGGTTGGCGTGGCGGCGACGACAACGGCGTGGTGATCGTGACGGTGGTATTCTCGCGGCGTGGGCATGGTGTTCGGGGTTTGAACGTGAACATAAGATCGGCGGTGATCCTGCGGGTTTCGAGCTTGCTCGAGATAGGGGGACGGATCCTTACCCTCTTTCCCCATGATTTTTAGGTCAAGGAGAGGTCGAGAGGGGCATATTTGTACCGGGAGGGTGAAAATTCATGTTTTGAGGTTGAGCGTCAGATCTAATGTTTCTCAAGATTTTGGACCAATCTATGGGCATAGAATCATGTTAGGAGGGTTAGGGGAGGATTCCTTTTTGTTTCCCCATCATCCGGCGATCATTGGGGTGTGGATAGGGTTTTTGGGTCATTTTCGCCATTCTCGCATTGGGGTTGGGGTTGTAGTCCTACTAAGGATCATTTTTCCCATGGGGTGGCCCCCTGGGGGGCTGCCAGGCGCTTTGATTGTCGGTTGGGCTTAGGGGCCCCCAGGGGACCGCTATGCCTGGTAAGCGGTCTCGCGACTGACCGCTACCCCTTGGGTAGCAGCCAGTTGGTAACCATTTTTCTGGTCTAGTTAGAGCACCCTCAGGGTGCGTGTTTTTGACTGTTGGGGAGTCATCTGCCAGGTTACGGTCAGGGCTGCACCATTTCCTAGTGTTTTGTGATCAGCTAGTGACCGCCTGGTGGTGGCGGTCTGGCGATAGGCCACTACCCACCCTTCGGATTCACTGGTTGGCGGCCGTGGCATGGCCACTTTTCTATGCTTGGTGGTCTTGAGGAGACCACTAGGCTCGCCTTACGGTCCTACGTTGACTGCCAAGGGGAATGACGGTCATGTTAGGACTGCCACTCTGTTTCCTTTCGAGCGGTGGTTTCCGTGAGTTGAGTCTTACCTCCAGTGACCTGTCCTCTAGTTGTAGCTTTCCTGCGCACGCGGGTGCAGACCCACTTGGGAGTGGTGGAGAGCATGACCCGGAGAGACGGTTTGTAGGCTAGTTACTATAGGGCCCCTAGTCTTTGCAGCTTGCGTCTGGACTGGGGGGAAAACTATATTGAGGGCCTGACTCAGAGCATATGGTCTGTGTGTGCACACGTGGTTGGGGACGTCAGACCCGCGCTGACGAGCGTGACCCTAGCTAGTCCTTATTTGTGGTTATTGTACGGTGTCTCAGTTTTCACCTGGGGTGAGTAAGGAGACACCTGAGATGCGGACTAAGTCATCAGGGGACGCATCCCGCCTTGCTTCTAGTGGGCAGGTACTCCCGTCACGTGAAGTGAGATTCTCGTGACTCGAGTTTTCATTTCTTGTATACGAGACGTGGTTTTACGTGTAATTTTCAGGTGTCTTTTCCGATGGTGAGGTCTAGGACTTCCGGTAAACGTTACCAAGGGTCTTTTCCTAGGTGGCATAGGATTCATGACGTCATGGTCGTGACCATGGTTCTGGACTGAGTGGACTCAGAGTCGACCTTCATCTGTGAGGACAGGCCTCCACGACAGGGTTGTCGTGATGTTTCCTCTAGCAGTGTAACCAGGATAGTTTGTAGTCCGGTGGTCCCCCGACTGTAAGATCGGGATGTGTTTTTCAATGTCGTAGGAGTAGCTGTAAAATCAAGGTTTTACCGACTTCTGAGTTTTCTGTACGGTTGTTCCCTCGTTGCCGCTGTTGTTGTTGCCGTTGCTACTCCTGTTGTTGTTCCTGCTTTCCGCACTGCCATTATTTTCGGTTGGGATTCTGCGGGACCCCTACAAAGTCAGTGATAGGAAGCTCATCCCCTGTTTTTTAGGTGTTGCAGTTCTTCCTTGAGGTTCGAGGGTGTTGCGCGGAGGTTCTTAGCTGCCAGCTCACCAGGCCGAGTGCTCACTTGGCATTGGGTACTCTTTCCTACCTCAGACTATACTTTTGTTGGACTGGACTCTGTTGTAGTTAGATTATTTTTTTATTAATTATTAAATTATCCTACTTTATTTCCTATTTTTATGTACACCACACCTATCCTTTTAGCCCTTTAAGTTGTCATGTCGGGTCGGGCCTTAGTCAGACTTTGTAGTTTTTAAATAATGTCGGGCCCGGCCTGGCTCGACATAGATCAGGCCCGGGCTGGGCTCGGGCCTTAATCTTGATAAGTCAAGCCCTAGCCAAGCTGACCTAAGATCGACCTGGGGCCAGCCCATTGACAGCCCTACTCGTGGGTACTATGATCTTGTTTTTGGGTGTCTGAGAATATTATGTTATCTCGATTAGCGTGCCCATGTGTTTTGAGGGTCTGGGTGACCCCGTGTGTTCTAGGCTTTTGTATATTCGCTAGATCGAGTCATCGTGGATTGGTATGAGTGTGGAAGGTTCTTCCCGCGTGCCGTTGGCTTCTTTGGAAAGCGATTTCCATGTGGCCCATGTGTATGGCCTATGAACTATGAGTTTTATGACCCAGCCTAGGGCTGGAGATTTCTCGGGCTTTCTTTGGAATGGGGATGAACTTGACGGTTATGAGCCATCTTAAGAATTGTTATGGAGCATGGTTTCTGACCCTAGGGGTAGGGCAGATTGACGGCATGATGCCATGTTATACGATGGTCTTGACCTGAGTCTCGTGACTTAAGGACCGTTAGATTTAGTAGGTCTAGTGGACTGCCCAGAGTCTAGTGGCCCTGAGCCACCTGGTACTTTGTGTTACTCGTGAAGGGTACATGCGTGACCTTTGGTGCTTCTGTGTTTCCTCTCTATAGAGAGTGTACACGTTCAGTGACCCCCCACTAGTCGTAGCTTACCTAGGCACACGTGTGCTTACCTACCAGGGAGTAGGTGGAGAGCTACACCTGAGAGAGACGGTTTTAGGCTGGTTGCCGTAGGGCCTCCCACTATGGCGGCTCGAGTCTGGGCAGGGAGGAAAACTAGCATGAGGGCTTGATGTAGCGCAGTCAGTCAGTGTGTGCACATGTGGTCTGGGACTTCAAACATGTGTTGATGAGCACGGCCCCGACTAGACCCTTGTCCTGTGGTTACTTGTATGACGTCTCAATTTTTGCCTGGGACGAGTAGGGAGACACCTCGGGCACGGACTAAGTCATCAGTGGATACATCCGACCTTGCTTCTGGTGGGCAGGTACTCCCGTCACGTGAGGTGTGAATTCTCATGACTCGAGTTTTGGTTTCCTGTCTATAAGATGTGGATTTTTGGGTAGTTTCCTCGTGCTTTCTCAATGTCAAGATCTAGGGTTTTCGGTAGGGTTACCGAGGTTTTTCCCTTAGATTGTGTAGGGTTCACGACTGCGAGGTCGTGACTATTCCCGGACCGCGTAGTCTTGGGTTGGCCTTAGCTTGTGAGGGCGGCCTTCACGATAGAGTTGGCATGGTGTTTCTTCTGGTAGCGTAGCTAGGGTTTCCCATTAGTTTGGTGGTCCCCTGACTTTGAGATCGGGGCTTTGCTTTATGTGCCGGTAGGAGTAGCTTATAGAGCCGAGGTTTCATCAGCTATTGTTGTTCTGCTCCTTCTACGGCTGTCGCTTCTGTTGTTGTTATTCTGTTAGCACTATTCTTTACCACCATTATTTTATAGTAGGGTTCTGTGAGACCCCTACTGAGCCAATGAGATGAGACTCCCCTGTCTTTTCAGGTGTAGTGGTTTCTCCTCGAGGTTTGGAGGTGTAGTGCGGAGGTTTGTAGTTTCTAGCTCGTCAGGCCGAGTGTGCACTCAGCATTACTCGCTGACAGCGGATTGATTGTGGGCCTGAACCCAGTGGTTGGGTTACGATCATGCCAGGCCCAAAAATGGGCCCCAACAAATGGACCTGCTTCAGGCCACATCTGAGTGTGGAGATTGGAATCATGCCCGCTGCAGACGAGCGTTCAGAAGCAACTCAGATCCGATATTTAATGGATTACGCTGGGGAACGATCCGGCCAGACTTCAGGGTGAACATGAAATCTGCTTTGGAGGCAATCCAGCGGTGGGATTGGCATGGCACACTAATGGGCTCGACTTAGCTTTGATTCACAAGACTAATACCTACCGCATCGTCTGGTTTGTTACACCACCAAGCCGTACAATAAATTCTTATGTTTTTTTAAAATGTTTTCTTTTTACAAGTCACAGTCGATCTGAGCTTTATGTTCTGTACAGCCTGATCTGAAATTGGACGGCTTAAAACAAATACAAATTTAAAGCTCGATGCTGGCCTAGTCCAGAACAAGTCCATGGGTATACTATTGTTGGCTTAGGTTATTTTCCGTGAGTACTTATGGTTTCTTTTGTTGTATGTCTCCTAGTTGATTAAGATGCTGCCTAGAAGGAGAGCTCGCATTCTAAGGGAGGGGAGTGGTACTTCACCTCCTCCAGTGAATGCTCCAGGACAAGGCCGTGTCGATACTGCTCCTGGTGATGACGTGCCACAGGGTGGTCGTGGTAGAGATTTAAAAGAATTTTTTCTATTCCACCCACCAACATAAGAAGGGCAAACAGATCCAGGTGCAGCGAGAGTGTGGTTAGACGCGATTGAGCGTATGTTCCGTTCCATGGAATGCAATGAAGATGAGAAGGTGATGCTGGCTACACTCCAATTGCAAGGGGCAGCACTCGCGTGGTGGACCACGATGTGGGAGGTAACTTTCAGGTCTCGTCCTCCGACAAATTACTTGGCAGGTGTTTGTCACTTCGTTTGAGCGTACATACAGTCCAGCATATTTGAGGATGGACAAAATAGACCAATTTATGGAATTGGCTCAAGGCGATATGACCGTCTTGTAGTATCGTAATAAATTCATAGAATAGGGTCACTATGCTCCTCACATTCTTGCTAATGAAGGGCTAAAAACTGAGCAATTTCTGCGTGTTTTGAAGGCAGAGTTAAGGCAACCTCTGATTGCAACCAGAGTGGCAGAATTAGATGTGGCATATCAGGCAGCTGCAACATTAGAGTTAGACATGGCAAGATCGTGAGGGTGAACCCAAGTTGAGCTAGTGCAGCAGAGTGTGCAGCATCAACAAGTTGGTCAATCGAATGTGACGGGGATACCACCTTCTATTCCTTCTACTAGTGGTACTTCATTTACGAAATCCAAGTTCATGCGGATGTTCAGGAAATCAAAGAAGCAGTATGACTGACAATCTTCTTTTGGTACCGTGCAACAAGTAGCACCCTCTTCTTTTCAGCGACAGGGACGGGTGGCTAATCAGTCGAGACCGTGTCCGAGGTGTGGTGGTAGCCATCTGGGTAGTCCATGTTCATTGCTGATGGTGTGTTTCCGATGTGATTAGGTGGGACATGTGGTCTGTGATTGTCTGCAAAGGCCAAAGCAGCCTATTCAATTTTCTCAATTTTTACAATCACAGTAGTTTCGACCTCCTCCAGCGCCACAATCTCAACAATATTCTCAAGCTTCAGTATCGTCATCACAGTAGTCTACTGCAGCTGGGAAGAAACAAAAAGGGAGAGTCATGCATATAACTCATTCTGAGGCAATGGCATCCCATCTTGTGGAAGGTAATATTATGATCTACGGTCATGCAGCTCGTGTTTTATTTGACTCAGGTGCTTCTCATTTATTTACTTCTAAAGATTTTATTGCCTGCATTGAGGAGCCAACATCAGAAATATCTTGTGAGTTATTAGTTGAATTGCCTTATGGGGAATTCATGTTCACTTCTTTTTATCTTGAGGAGACTCCTATTGTGATTGGGAATCAACATATGCTAGCTAAGTTGTATGCATTGAAGTTGGTAGATTATGATGTTATTCTGGGCATGGATTGGTTAGAGAATTATGGAGCCGTGGTTGATTGTAGATCAAAGAAAGTCTATGTTCAGCCATTTGGGAAAGTAGCATTCTATTTCCAAGGTATTCGATCTCGTTCTTCTCGCTTGCTTATTTCTGCTATTCGAGCCTGTAGATTACTTAATGCAGGTTGTCAGGGATTCTTCGCTTCCGTGGTTGCTGTCGAGGTGCCATAGTAGGAGTTAGGTGATATTCCTGTGGTTTGTGAGTTTCCTGATGTGTTTCCTGATGAGTTGCCAGGCTTACCTCCTCAGCGAGAGATTGAAATGGTAATTGAATTAATTTTTGGTACGACACCTTTATCAAAGGCACCTTACCGTATGGCTCCAGCAGAATTGAAAGAGTTGAAAGCACAATTGCTAGATTTGTTGGAAAAAGGCTATATCCATCCTAACTTTTCTCCATGGGGTGCTCCAGTGTTGTTTGTAAAGAAGAAAGATGGAAGCCTGTGACTATGTATTGATTGTAGGCAATTAAATCAGGCAACTATCAAGAATAAGTATCCTTTGCCCAGGATCGATGATTTATTTGACCAACTTCAGTCGGCGACTGTCTTTTCACAGATTGATCTTTGATCTGGTTACTTCCAATTGAGGATTAAAGAATTTGATGTGGAGAAGACTGCTTTTAGCACGAGGTATGATCATTATGAATTTTTGGTTATGCCGTTTGGGCTAACCAATGCACCAGCAGCATTTATGGACCTGATACAGCGTGTGTTTCGTCCATATTTGGACCAGTTTGTGGTGATCTTTGTCGATGACATTCTGGTTTATTCTACTTCAGAAGAGGAACATGTTCAACATCTTAGGGTAGTATTGTAGACTCTGCGAGATCACGAGCTTTATGCAAAATTTAGTAAGTGTGAGTTTTGACTTCGGGAAGTTTATTTTCTAGGCCACGTGATTTCTGGCGATGGAGTTGCAGTTGATCCTGCTAAAATAGAAGCTGTTCTTCAATGGCAGAGCCCAAAGACTGTGATAGAGATCAGGAGCTTTCTGGGTCTTGCTGGTTATTATAGAAGATTCATTCAAGATTTTACCTGGATTGCCGCGTCGCTGACTCAATTGACTGGCAAAGATGTGCCATTTGTGTGATCGGATAATTGTGAATAGAGCTTCAATGAGTTGAAAAGGCTACTCACTACTTCTCCAGTGCTTGTTTTACCCTCTGACTCGGGTGGATTCGTAGTGTGTACGGATGCTTCTCGAGTGGGTTTGGGTGCAGTGCTTATGCAACATGGTAAGTAGTGAGTATCCTATGCATCCCGACAATTAAAACGACATGAAGAGAAGTATCCTACTCATGATTTAGAGTTAGCAGCGGTGATCTTTGCATTGAAAATCTGGAGACACTATTTGTATGGTGAGAAATTTGAGGTCTTCACGGATCATCAAAGTTTGAAATATGTGTTTTCTCAAAAAGATCTGAATCTTCGTCAGCGTAGGTGGATGGAGTATATGAAAGATTATGATTTCACTCTATCTTACCAGCCAGATAAAATGAATGTAATGGCTGATGCATTGAGTAGGAAAGTGCAAATCAGTCATTTGTTAATTCAAGAATGGAAGTTGTGGGAACAGTTTCCTTGTGAGACGTTCAGATTGAAAATTTCCCGTGATCCGATGGTAGCTATTTTTGCTAGTCCAGTGATGACTCCAGCTATTTATCAGCAGATCAGGGAGGCACAACAAGCAGATTTTGAATTCTCCCACATTGTGTTAATGCCTGATGTGGAGCTCAGTGATGATTCAGTAGTTACCTTCAGAGGGAGACTTTATATTCCAGCTGATGACTTACTAAGGAATGCCATTTTGTGTGAAGCCCACGGATCCCATTATGCTATTCATCCCGGCACTACAAAGATGTATCATAATCTGAAAAGGTAATTCTGGTGGCCAGGTATGAAAATGGATGTAGCTGATTTCGTGTCTAAGTGTTTGACATGCCAACAGGTCAAAGCTGAGCATCAAAGGCTTGGAGGAATGCTTCAACCTTTGGAGATTCTGATGTGAAAATGGGATCATGTTACGACTGATTTTGTTGTGGGTTTACCTCAGACTTCACAAGGTTATGGCACGGTACAAAGAGGAAGATAACAGTAGCGGCACCAACACCAGGAGCAATTATTAACCGGAGGGGGATGAACAAGGACGGATCGCCACTCACTGTTGAGCTCCTGCAGCCAGCGGTCGACGCTGTCGAAGGTGGTGCGGCGGGAGATGTCGTAGACAATGAGGGCGCCGACGGCGCCCCGGTAGTAGGCGGAGGTGACGGCGCGGAAGCGCTCCTGGCCGGCGGTGTCCCAGATCTGTGCCTTCACCTCCTTGCCGTCGATCTCCATGGTCTGCGTCTGGAACTCCACCCCGATGGTGGCCTTGGAGTTGATGTTGAACTCGTTCCGCGCGTACCGCGACAGCAGGTTCGACTTCCCCACCGCCGAGTCCCCGATGATCACCACCTTGAACAGGTACTCCTCCCCTTCCTCCTCCTCCATCGCCGCCCCCCTCCACTCTCTCTCTCTCTCTCCACACACACACGCCCCCTTCTTGCCAACACCAGATGAGCTGTCTCGATAGTTCTCCGGCCGTCGCCTCTTCTGCTACTTGTAGTCTCGTAGTCCCTCTCTCAAATGTGCCCCCCTTTCCAAGAGACACCAGTCGTGCGTCTTCGTCCCCACAAGAAGCTGAAAGGTCTCTGACGTGGCCGCAGCAGAAAGGCGCTTTGGTGTGCCCAGATGAGGGCATTTTAGTCTATTCATATGAAATAGGACGAGATTTACCTCTTGCATGCCGGGTACGTGGGGGCGTGTGATTGGTGAGGACCACCTCGGACACGAGTCGTCGCTGGATGGACTCTGACGTGGAACCGGCAGGGCTGAGGCTATTTTGGTCTACTTGAAAGACTAGATTGCCCTTATGGGGGTCCCGTGGTTTGGTAAGGGCGTCCACTTCGGTGACCGAGGGGCGGGTGAGTGTAATAACCCCCCGTGTTTTCTAGCGAGAAGGGTGGGAGCTGGTCCGTGCGGGTCTTCGTTGCCTAGGTGCGGTAACAGTTCGCGGGGGATTAGCGGTTGGTGAGGGTAGCGGAGATCGCGGGCGTGAATCCAGGCCAGACATGCGCGTGTCGTGCTGCCGACTATCCTTTTTCTGTGAGGTTTCTTTTTTTTTTTTTTTTACTTTCTTTCTTTGTTTTGATGGACCATGGACAGGAGATCATCATACAAACGTGGTTAGGCACATCATGCGTCCAGGCCATAAACATACTACCGGAACTCGGGACAATCCTTGACCAAATGCCCCTACTGGCAATGATAATTATAAAATTGGAGCACATTCCTGATCGCGGGTCGGCAAGGCACAACCGGAGAGAGCGACAATGCGTGGGTGGCCATCAAAGCCCGAAAAATATCAGTGAAGCACTCCGACAACGAAGGATAGTGAGGAGCCTGCTGTGGGCATGGTGGATGCCGAGGGATATGGGAAGGTAATGAAGATGGTTGTGGGGGTTGTGTAAGCAATGGCGCATGGCAACTAGTGGAGGGACTCAGTGAAGGTGCATGATGAGAGAAGTGAGGAGGTATGTAGTGGATGACATCCACTTGCTCGGAGTGCGGTATTCCCTTGACTGGGGTTGGAGACGTAGGCGGAGACACATGGGGGTGCGAGAAAGCGGAAAGCTGACTTATGGAAGGATACGTGGTGGAGGGCTAATATGTAGGGGTGTACAGGTATGTAAGAGCAGAAGGCTGATTCATGGAAGGATATGTGGTGGAGGGCTGACTCGTGGAGGGCTGACTCACGGGAGATGATGGATAGGATGCGTATGTAGGCGTAGAAGATAAAGGAGACTCAGAGTCAAGGGAACCTTGGAGTTGTTGGCGGATGAAGCGGGCTTGGCTATAAAGCTGTTACCAAACGGAAATATCATTAAGGGCTAAGACAAACTGATACTCAGGCGTTGAATTGGAAATGAGCATTTTGATCTGCTCTCCCTCTGAAATATGCCCCAGGACTTGCGCGGCCAGATGACGCCAGCGGTCGGTGAAGGTAGAGAACTCTTCGTCGGGCTTCATCTTCTCGTGGGTCAGATCCACCATAGAATACTAGGGCCCAACTTGATCATGAAACTGCTGAATAAATCTTTCTTGCACGACATAGAAATTCACGATCTGCTCTTGCGGTAATGAAAAGAACCAATCCCGAGCCGGGCCTTCTAGTGACAGACCAAACAGATAAGCCATCAAGCACGAGTCATGTCGAAATTGGGCCAACTCATGAACAAACTCCCTTAAGTGTACATAGGGGTCACTAACTCCACCATAACGATGATATGTGAGAATTTACGAAGGTGGTGGAAGCCGGAGATTTTGAAATGCAAAAGGAACACTCAAGGAGGATTTGGGATCGATTCGACGTTATAGTTCATCAAGCTAGCATTGAGTTTGAGCAATCATCTCCGGGGTAGGGAGAGATCGAGAAGAATGTAGGCCAACTTGAGCAAGGGGATGCGAATTCAGAGCAGGAGCATGATATTGGGCCAGATAAGAAGATCCAGGCTGAGAAGAAGGAGGGCCCATTCCGGGAATAGAAGGATGCGTGGGCCTAGAAGCATGAACATAAGAATAAGGACCCATTGGACTAGCAACAACATGGCTAGAAGGAGTAGGCCCATTAAGGTGGGAAGGCCCATTAAAAGATGGAGGCTCAACAAAGGAATGAGACCCATTAAAAGATTGAGGCCCATTAAAGGATGGAGGCCCGTTAGAGGAATGAGGCCCATTAAGATAAGAGGGCCCATTAAGGTGATTTGCAATGAGTTTATGGGCTTGGGCCGAGTCCATTCGGAGAACAAGAGATGATAAACGGGCCATGAGATTCGCTTGCTCTTTCGACGGGTTGGAGGGCCACGAGGAGATGGGCCCGCGTAGGAAGAGGAATCCACACGGGAATAGGAAGAAAATTGGAGAGAGGAATGGCACATGGGGTTAAAGCGGTGCTCCATGAGGGTAAAATGGAGACTCAATAGAGGAAAATCAAGAAAATACAATGAGGGAAGCAAGGGCTTAATGGGCTAGAGAACAGGAGGGGGCTGACCTAATAATACAAAAGGAAAATAGACCTAGGACAATAGGACTAAACAATGGACACACAAAATGGGCTAACTTAAATGAGCCTAACACAATAGAAAAGGTGGATTATAAAGGGGATGCAACACAAAACACTACAAAACAGGCCTAGACAAGCCCCAACAAACAATATGGGTGTGAGAGGGTTCAACCAAAATCAAACAAGTTGATATGATCGTTAATTTTTATTTTACAAAGTTTTGGTGGGCCTTTTAATGATTTTAATGAAGTACAATTCTCTCAAGAAATAGGAATCCTATGAGAATAAGGTCCAAACTTTGGGTTGACTATCGCACCACACCCTTCATAGGGGAGGCTTTTAAGAACACCCGGTCTTCCACCTCAAAGGTAAGTGGTCACCTTCGTCGATCTGCATAACTCTTCTGTCGGCATTAGGCTGCTTGCAAATTTTGTCTAATCAGCTGCACTACCTCCATACACTGCTGCACTAATTTGGGTCCCGTCATCACTTGCTCACCAACCTCAAACCAGTTAAGTGGTGTGTGACACGGTCTCCCATGCAAAGCTTCATAAGGTGTCTTGCCCGGACTGGAATGATAGCTGTTGTTGTAAGCGAATTCTACCAACAACAAATGACGAGTCCACGAGTCTTGCCACTCAAGGCAACAAGCTCTCAACATATCTTCTAGGGTCTAGATAGTTCTCTCCGACTGCCCATCGGACTGAGGGTGATAAGTAGATCTAAAAGCTAACTCTGTACTCGAGGCCTTCTGAAAGCTCCTCCAGAAACCAGAAGTGAAGCGGGGATCCCGATCGGATACAATAGAAACAGGCACACCATGTAGAGGAACAATTCGTTCCACATATGATTTTGCCCATTTTTGAACTACCCAACTCACTTTAATTGGCAACAACCTGGCAGTCTTGGTCAATCGGTCAACTATCAACCATATACCATCATGGCCACCTTGGGTTCTTGGCAACCTGACCACAAAGTCTGTAGTCACGTGGTCCCATTTTCACGCAGGAATCTCCAAAGGCTGCAAAGTGTCACATGGCCGCTGATGCTCCACCTTCACCTATTGACATATTAGACATCTGGCCACAAACTCCGCAACATCTTTTTTCATACCCGGTCACTAGAATTGTCTCTTCAAATTTTAATACATCTTGGTCACTTCGGGATGCACGACATAGCGAAAATCGTGTGCTTCCTATAAAATAGCTCTCCTCATCTGCTCCTCAGCTGGGACATATAATCTACCTCGAAATCTCACCACTTCACCATCACCCCAAACTTCACCTCGGCCATTGACAAGACACGAGGTAACTCAGGGTCCTCGCGCTGAGTTTCTATCACCTGGCGATGAATAGCTGGCGTGACGGTCAAGCTGGAAAGAATAGTTGACCCCTGATCTCAAGGAACCTTAATCCTGAAAGTCTCCATTGGTACCTACTGCCATAGCTTCCACTCTCTCAACATCAAGTGACTGGCTACTAACTTCTTGCTCAATGCATCAGCCACCACATTCATTCTGCCCGGCTGATAAGACAAGGTGAAGTCGTAATCCTTCGTGTACTCCTTCCATCTCCTTTGCCTGAGATTGAAATCCTTTTGTGTGAACACATATTTCAAACTCTGGTGGTCAGTAAAAATCTCAAACTTCTCCCCGTACAAGTAGTGCCTCCATATCTTCAATGTAAAAATTATCGCTGTCAATTCGAGGTCATGAGTGGGATAGTTCTCCTCATGAGACTTTAATTGGCGGGACGCATAAGTTACTATCCTGCTATTTTGCATCAACACCGCACCCAAACCTATTCTGGAGGCATCAGTGCATACCACAAAATCATCGGAACCAGAAGCAATACAAGAATTGGAGCAGTGGTGAGCAATTTTTTTAACTTCGTAAAGCTTTGCTCACACTCATCGGTCCAGATAAAAGGCGCATCCTTCCGATTCAGCTTGGTCATTGGAGCAGTAATTCGAGCAAAATCTTGAATGAATGTTCTATAATAGCTTGTTAGGCCCAAAAAGTTTCTAATCTCCGTCACTGACCTCGGTCTCGGCCACTGGACCACCGCTTCCACTTTAGCTGGATCCACTGAAATACCATCACCAGATATCACATGCCCAAGAAAATGTACCTCCTGTAGCCAAAATTCGCACTTGCTGAATTTGGCATACAGTTGGTGTTCCCGCAATGTCTGCAACATAATTCTCATGTGATGAACATGCTCCTCCTCAGACTAGGAATAAGCAAGGATATCATCCATGAATACCACCACGAACTAATCTAGATATGGATGGAACACCCTGTACATTAGGTCCATGAATGCTGCGAGAGCATTCGTAAGTCCAAACGACATCACCAAAAATTCATAATGCCCATATCTGGTGCCGAAGGCAGTCTTCTCTACATCTCACTCTCTAATCCGCAGCTGATAATACTCGGACCACAAATCAATTATTCGAGAATCTTGGGCCGACTGAAGGTCTCCGCTAGACTTGAAATCTCTCAAGGAAGCCGAGCAGGTTGTATCCTAAAAACTCTGGAAACCGTGTCTTGTCATGTCACTCTTAAGAAACATGCCTCCTTAGCCATCATAGAGCGTTGTTTTGGTGTTATGTGAGAGTTCTATCACTGGCTCGAATTGACGACCAGTACAGTTAACGCTATATAGGAAATTAACATCCGTTACATATGACGCTATTTTCTTCGTGCATGTACTATTCACAGAATTAGCGACCACTACAGTGGACACGTATTCTGTAATTGGCGAGGGCCAGAGTGGACGCCAATTGTCTCAGATTTCATGAATGTCCCTGTTTTATGTGATTTATTGCCATGTCATCTCTACATAAGTTTGGTCCTTGAACTCCTTATCCCGTAAATCTACCTTAATGTTCCTACAATGGCTTATTCCTTTGGAACTCTATTGACTATAACTATAGTGGATGTCTAAATAAATATATGACTTAATATCTGGCGTTAATGGGGCCCGATCTGGTCCTGCGAGGAGCACCCAAAAATACTTGTGCCCATGAGAGCTATATTGACCACGGTGTGACATTGCACCGAAGTGTTGCATGACTTTCTACATTAAATCTATGGCGTTGCACATCTCGTATTTGACTTAACATGATATGACGTAACTTGCGTGGCCCGAAATAAGTATTGAATTACTACATTAAATAGCCAATATCTCGTGATATGACTTGATATTACATGCTTGATGTCCTTTATTGCTTCACATGATTCATCTTGAATACTTGCTAGTTCATCTTTATTATTTTTTGTTATTCCACTCTCAATATTATATTGAGTTCATTCATGCATTGCCATAATTACATTTTCATGTAATATGTAACTTATTTTAAGCAAGCTTGTCATTGAGATGTAATCCCTACTGAGCGTTCACTCATCTAGTATTTTTCTCCTATTTTTCAAGTAATTCCGATGACGAGACGCAATCGGATGGGGATGGTCAAGAGTGATGAGCGTAGAATCGTCCCGGAGACTACATAAGTTATCGAGTCAAGTCTTTCTATTTTTCTTGAGTCATTATTGTAACTTTCTCTTTTA
Source organism: Amorphophallus titanum (assembly GCA_024336825.1). Lineage (NCBI taxonomy): Eukaryota > Viridiplantae > Streptophyta > Magnoliopsida > Alismatales > Araceae > Amorphophallus > Amorphophallus titanum. The sequence continues at coordinate 2,500,783 of JANBPO010001371.1, read as the reverse complement.
TTGAGTCTAGTGGGTATGGAATATTTGAAGGAATGGAAGTTGTACTTTGAAATGTTGGTTTGGTGAATAAATGGACTTGGTTATTTCTCTTTAATGCACTCTGTCTTATGTGTCGAATTACCTCGTACTCTGATTGACATGAATAATATAAACTCATCGTGCATTCCCGGGTTCCTTCCGCGCTCGGGGCGTGACAGATTTCTTCAGAGATCCCAGAGGGGAGATTAGTATCGGACCATGTAAACACAGCGATGTACTAAGAAAGGAAGTTTTTGTATTGCCCTTGGAGTTCAAGGGACAAAGAAGATATGATCTTAATCTCAAGGGTGGGGTCATCCAACAGGTGGATAGGGAGGAGCGCCTTCGCAGGGGACCCAACTGAGTTTGGTTCAGATGGTCCCCTCCCCTTCCCCAAGCCTTCTACAACTTGAGACTTGGGAGAGATGAGGCAGCACCTCCTGGCTTCAAGTTGATCTCCAAGAACCTGGTCTACACCCTCACGGGTAGAGAACTTCATCTTCTAGTGGTATATTGAGCAGACAACTCATATTTTGTTGATGATTCCCTGGCCGAAGATGGCGTTGTAGGAAGCCATCCCTCTCACAACAGTGAAGTCCGCCGTGAAGGTCCTCAGTTGAGGAGGTGAACCAAGCATAACAGAAAGTTTTATCATACCCTCCGGGTAAGTGGTGTGTCCGGTGAAGCCGCAAAGAGTTGTCCTAAAGGGACCCAGCTTATAAGGGTCCTCATCCATCTTCGGATAGCAGTCATAAGACAAAATGTTCGAGGTGCTTCCATTATCAACTAAGACTCGTCATACAGTACAATGGTTTACATTAGTTGAAACTAAAAGGCCATCATCGTGGGGGCGGTTTGAACTCTGTTCAAGTCTTCTTCAGAGAAGACAATGGTTTCTCTCTCCCACTCAGTTGACGTGGCCTTCTTGTAGTGGGGCTCTACTTGGCAAACGCTTAGGGCCACTTTGATAAAAAGGTGGATTAGGGACAGGTACGCCACCTCAGGTGGCCCACCCCTAACCCACCCCGGGTGGCTTACTCCACCCTTTTGCTTGGATTCCCCTCGAGAGGTGGATCCTCCGTCTGAGGAGGGGGCCGAGTGTGAGATCGACATGGAGGGGTTTATTCGCGTGATGAGCGAGCTTCCCCTTAACATGGAGGAATTCCCTGACTTCAAGTCGTGGCAAGCTACAGAGAGAGCCCGTGTGGGTAAGAGCTTCTAACATTGGGCATATGCTGCGACTTTTGTTTGACTCTGGTTATTAACATGACCATCTAGATTGTGTAGGGGTGGCAGAGACGTCAAGGGCCGAGGTTCCTCCTAGAATTCTAGGTGGAGTGTCTGGATAGGCCAAAGAGCCAGCACCCGCGGTGGCTCGCGATGGGCCGAGTAAGTGTCGAATTGGTGTAAAGGGGGTCTTCACCCCGTCGTTGTTGCACCTTTTGCAAGCCATATTTACTGACTGAGCCTGTGCTGTTTGTTTGGCAAGTGAGGAGGCGGTAGCCACCTTGGAGATGATCTAGGAGTTGGTGGATGCCGGCCCATCAGTGGCCCTCTCGTACTTTGAGGGTGAGTCTGGGCTGATGACCCCCATGCCCCCACCCACTGTTGGGGACACGTTGGGTGAGCTACCACAGCTGCTGGCGAGGTTGCCTCTCCTGCCTTTGCCTACCATGGTATCAGCTTGCACCGTGGGGCTGGTAGAGTCCTCTAGTGTGGGACCCTCTGGTACGTGACCAAATGCTTAGTCATTTGTGGTAGGGCTTTTTGATTTACCCGTTAATGCTAAGCTTTCACTAGTATCAGTCACAGGTACATCTTCCCCTCTGGAAGAGGGTGAGCTTCCCCGTGATGCAACCAGGGTAGCAGGCGATGAGCCCATTGTTATAGCCTCCACTGGGGGCGACGAGGAGCTCGTCGATATTGAGGGGGTTTCCGAAGAGGACGCCCCTGTTGGTGAGCTTCTTATCCAACATCCTCAGCTAGGGAGTTGTCTCCATATGAAACTGGATTTCATAATAGCCTAACTTGGCTTCTTGGTGTATAGGTGCCTCTGATTTGTCTGTGCCTGGGGGTTCTTTAGGGACCTCATCTGGCTCTTCGAGCAGTGGCAGTGCGACAATGGAGACTGACGAGAGTTCGATCCCAAGTTCTTCTTCCTCTGAGGTCTCTTCTGCTGGAGATGCCAAGATGGAGGCAGCTCTGGAAGGTATATAGAAATCCTTCCCTCCTCCCCATCGGCTTCAGTTTAGAGTTTATAGCAGGCTGTTGACACCATTGTGTCATGACCAGGACTGGAATCTAAGGGGGAGCGCGTGTCAACTCATATCGAGGATGACCAGGGAGAGCCTTCCACCTCTCCGATGGTTGCTAGGGGCGACCGAATTATGGGAGGGCCTCTGCCCTCCCCGACTCCAGCGGGGGATGCCGCCGATGTGGATGAGAGGTTACCCTCGCTGACCCCTAGTGGAGAAGCTGCAGGCATGGCTGGAGCTATGCTGGGTAAGGATCAAAATCCTTCTCAGGTTTTTCATCTTGTCTTGTCAGAGGAACTCTGGATGTTGTTTCTTTCCCTCTTATGCTTGCTGGGATTGTGTAGGCCCTACTGGTGTGTTGGCTGAGATGGGCCACTCTTCCCTGGACCTAGGGGTTGAGTGGCCTACGTGCCCTTCTCCGTCAGAGCCACTGCTGGATGCGAGCGTGGGCGCCACCTTGATCCAACGAGCCCGAGGCTACCTGCAAGGCGACCCCCTACCTTCTCCAGAGGAGCTTAGGCAGCGGTTGAGGGAGTGTAACCAGGGCTACCACAGCCTTGGCTTTCCGTACGAGCTTTGGATGTCTGGTTTGGCCGAGATCTGGGCAAAGTACTTGTGACTTCTGGAAGCCCACAAGCAGAGGGCTCAGTGGCTAGTGGCCATCCGAGAGGCACAGGAGCAGCGGGCCCAGCTTACGTCAGTCGTGGCCAAGCAGAGGGGACATGCTGACGTGACCGTGTCATTTTCTTGAGATCGCGCTGTGTGGCTAGGCGAGGCAGAGAGTAGGGCTAAGGCCTTGCAGAAGGCCTTGGAGGAGCATTTGCGAGCCATGGAGCTCGCTAGAGCTGAGTGGTGGGCTGCCGAGACCACGGCCGAGGCTAATGTACAGCTTGTGTCGACCTTGGCGGCGGAGCTTGTAGCTACTGAGTCTCGCCTAGCGGCACTGGAGGGGAGCGAGCCTGGGATTTGATTAGGTCGAGTCATAGGCTCGCGTGAGGTTCATACTCAAGCACGATGATCGTTCCAAGTGAAACGAGTTTATTAAGTTTATGATTTATTAAGTGACTTATTAACTTATTCGTGCCAAAATTTCAGCAGCATCTCCCCATCCCGGAGGATTGTTGGGGAGAAGCGGGGAAGTACTTACATGGCGGAGTAAACCCCTAAGGGTCAGGTGGCACAACGGCGGTTGGCAAAATCTGAATGGATAGGAAAACCCCAAGGGCTAGCCTACTAGGGGCACCAAGTCCGCGGGTGAGAGCGAGCTAGTGAAACGACACATGATGGGAGTGAAAACCCTGAGGGCTAGCCTACAAGGTGCATGCGATCCGAGTCAACACTATGCCCGAATCGGGATGACCAGTATGGGAGGAAACCCCGAGGGCTAGCCTACAAGGGGCACACTACCCACGGCCACCACAATATCCATTAAGGACTGTGGATTTGACTGTGTTGGGCTTAACCCATTTACTGTTCACTCGTTAATCCATAGGAGACTCGTCACTGTCGAACGACCCCCTGTGGACAAAGTGGTATCGTAGTGGAACAGTGGGGAATGTTCCCCTCTCCCCGGTCACAGAACCTCCTTGGAAGGATAGTGATGCGACGCAGATGCAAAACATACGTAGTTAGCAAATTAATCATGATAGCTATAGATATACATATACGCATATTTATTAACAAGTTGATGGGATGCTCATCTGGTTAGTGCTTAGAAGATGGTGACACAGAGTATAGGGATGGCCTCATTGCCTCCTATTCAGGGTTAAGAACAGAATGGGGATAAGAGGACAAGCCTAGGATTAGCCAGAGAGAGACGTACATGTGTACGTCTCTGGCGATGAAACCTTCAACACTCAAGTGGGAGAGAAACCCCATGGAGAGGGGGATTAATGTAGCCCGTAGCATAGCAGGGCATGTCAGCGTCAGAGAAGATGAATGACAGGAATCATTCGCACAGCGTAAACATACAAACAGAAGAGACATAGGTCAATGGAGGGAGACGAATATGGCACCGCGCTTGAACACATTTCATTCATCGTCTTAAGCACAGTGGATAGGGGATGTACATATGTGTATCATCTTATCACGGCGCCGGCACTGTTGCACGACGCCGTCTCACTGGCCAAGAGAAGAAAGCACAAGGGGGAAGAAGAAGAGGGAATGTGAAGATTAAAACAGTATTAAACCACTTTAACTCATTGATGTATTCATTCATTCCACAAAGGAAGATGTACAGACAGTTCATTCTGGCGCCGGCATTGTCGTGTGGTCGCCATTAACATCAGACAAAAGAAGCACTCATAGGAGAAAAGGGAAACAACAGAGATGGTGAGGGGGGGAGGTCAAGCTCGTATCATCGCCCCTCCCCCCTTCTCACTTACATTACAATGGGAGAGAAAAAAAACAAAGGTAGAGGGGTCGACGGAAGAATCACGGCGACCCACCTAGACAGACAATGGAGCAGAGACTCTTCTTCTCTGGCACCGGAGGATCGTGCAGAACAGAGGATGGTGGCGGCAGGAGGGCACCCTCGGGAGAGGTAGCTTTTCCCACAAGAAATTCTTCCCTGGCTATGATTGGTGGAGACCCTCGGCGACGAGAACGACCCTCTCCCCAATTCTTCTCTCTATTTTCCCTGATTCCCCTCTCGTCTCTGTTGTTTCTATTTTCTCTCCTTTCTTTTTGGTCGAACCAAATGGAGGATATATATGACAAACGTTAAAACGGCGTCATGAGGAGCGCGCCGTGTAGAGGGGCGCTGGGCTTTCAAAGTTGAACTTTGCGCGCCGCTTTAGATGGGCCGCTTTAGGGGGCGCCGGTGAAGCCGGGGCGCCGTATTAGCCCTTTCCGGTTGTCCGGGGCTAATCGACGAGTTTGGGGATGATTCCGGAGGTCGCCGTCGGTCATTTCTTCCGTTGCGGTCTTCGAGAAAACCTTGGCGGGAGGTTGGCGAAGCTCTCGGTAGGACGTGCGACCTTTCTCCGAGCTCCGTGTTTATTTGGCTCGAGGGCACGGGTCTTCCGCTGACGTGGCACTCGGCATTGCGATCCGTGCTTCAGGCTCGGCCTCGTCGGTGCTCAAAGCTTCCTTGTGGGGTGGAATAGCATCCGGAATAATTTCGCCTTGACTGGACGATCCGGGTGCACATTGAAAGTCAATTAAGATAATCAAGGTGAACTAGCAACAGTAGACCTAGACGACTTCTACGCTCTGTAAGTGGTGCCAAACGAAGGATAAAAAATCTTAGACGGACTATTAAAGCAAGAAGCAATTCAAGCAAACTAAGGGAACAATAGTAGAAGACTACTAACAGCACCTGAATGTGTTTGCAATCGGAGTCACAAGTACTTCGCGGAGAGTTGATCCGAAGATCTCCTTACATAAGGGGCAGCCTTCCAGATAGGCATGATCTATCCTTCCAACTACGTCTTTTGATATACCGGTTAGGTGCTGCAACACGTTCTGAATGCCTATTAGTTTAACTGACAGTGAAAAACTCTATGGATGAGCGGATGGATCTGTGAGATGAGCTATGAAAATACAAACAGGGAATTCAAATGAGCAAACCAATAATGATGAGACAAATAATTTTATAGTGGTTCGGCTAGATCCAAGATCTACCTACATCCACTGCTCCACTCAGACTGAGTGAGGTTCCTTACTTGGTCAAGAACCGATCACAGCAGACTCAGTCTGCAACAAACGTTGTCACACAGCTTTCCCAAGGAACAACACCTTGCTTCTCTTGCAACCCAAGAGGAAAACCTGGCGGAACAACCTCCCTTCCTCTTTACCAAGAGGGAACCCGGTGATTTGCTCCCAGCAATTCACCAACCCAGAGGTCTCGGACCTCTCTTCCCTTGATTCCACAGAGGGAAGAACCAGGAGAATCCTCTCCCTTCCTCTGAAAGAGTTCAGAGGAAACTGACAACAAAATGGAAACAAGGAGCAAAACAATGAAAAAGATCGAACGAAAAATAGTAAAGAAATGTTACTTCGAATTGAAGCGTTCTCCTAAAAGTTTGGGTTGGCTGTACTGAAATCTCTCTTCCTCTCAAAGTGATGCTCTCTTTCTTTTTCTTCTAGGGTGGCTCTCTCTAAATATGCAATGGAAGCAATGGCAGCAGCTTCAGTGCTTCTCTTCAAAGGAGGAGGCACCCTTTAAATAGAATAGGGCCTCCGTAAAGATTAGATGAGGCAGAAAACTTAGTGAGCTCTGATTGGTCCACCTGGCACGGAATATTCTTCCTTTGAAATCCTCTAGAAAAGTGTACCACCTCATCTTGGATCATGTGCCATTCTATCGTTGGAGTTGATATTTAATCGGGTCCGATTTCAGGTTGCGAACTGGGATTCGGATCTTCTGATATGTTACAGGATGAAGGTCTGCATCGACCTGATTTCTTGGGCCCTGTGTTAATGCATCAACCTGTTTGATGGATTGCTTCCATTGAGGCATCGATGCTTGAACTGGTGCATTGACCTTACTGGCAGATTAGAAGAAGTTGCACTGACCTTTCTTCTGAAATAGCTGAGGTGCATCGACCTTCCTTTTGAAGTTACTTAAGGTGCACCAACCTGGTGTTCACAGGTATTGTTCAACTGCATCGACCTTATGACTTTAGTTTCTTGGATGCATCGACCTTGACAACTTCACGTGTTCATGTGCATCAACCTTAAGAGCTTCAAGTCTTCATGTGCATCGACCTTAAGTTCATGTGCATCGACCTTAAGTTCGTGTGCATTGACCTTAAGAGCTTCAAGTCTTCATGTGCATCGACCTTCCTTAGCACAAACTCTATCTGCCTTGACCTAATATACCGTAACCCTTTTCTACATCGACCTGTCTTCTTTGACTTGTAGCCATCTGCAATGACCTTCCTCCTTTAACGACTCTGAGTGCATCGACCTTAGTTATGTAAGCTGACACTTATGCATAGACCTGTCTCTTGAGTGCACCGACCTGACAACCATGAAAGACCAGTGATGCATTGACCTGATAACATGAAGATCAATGGTGCATCGACCTTATAACATAAAAACCAATGATGCATCGACCTGATAACATCAAGATCAATGGTGCATCGACCTGACTTGGTCAAAAGGCATGAAGCACATATGACATTTCCTATTGATGACGTAATGACCATTTCTTCAAGCAAACTCAATTGACTTATATTGTTACACATCATCGAAACCATAGGGATACAATAATCTCCCCCTTTTTAATGATGGCAACAATATAAGTTTTTGAGTTTTATTGATTAGGAAAAATTCATCTTCCTTGAAGTAAACTTGAGCAATCCCGGTGTGTTCACCGATGTCTTTTACCTTGAGGCCGGCATCGCGCAATGCTTTGGCGGTTCCGCCGGTGGAAATCAGTTCGACGCCGGCGGCCCCTGATGGTAAAGAGCTACTCTGCTATCTGCGACGGTTCAACACTGGCAAACTCTATCATCCTCGGAACAAACCGTGATGGTTGTAACCCACGAGGTGTAGCTTCTGGGAACAATCTACATACCCAGGCATTGAAAACATGTAACAGGCCAACCGTCCAAAAGTTCCTGGGGAGACGGAACCGGTGCAGGTCCCCCAGCATCTTGTAAATCAGGCATAATGACACCGGGCATAGAGAAAGCTTCGTGCCCCAAGCCATCAAGCAAGCTGGTTAGATGGCCTCAGCTCTGATCACACTCTCATCGCCTTGTGGGAGAGTGAAGGAACAAATCCAATAGGTCAGGTATGTAGTACAGTGCGTGACTGCATCAACACCCGCAGGGTTCGGGCCTCCATGCTTCCCTTCTTTCAAAGCAGGTGGGAAAGCGGCTTGCCTCCGGACCCTCTTCTTCCGCTTCAAAGTGGTTAGTGATACGGTGGGAAAGTCATCATACTTTCGCTTGCCGCCGAAGAGATGCTGAAGTCAGGTGCCCATTCATACACGCCTCTTCTCCCCAGGCTTGCGTGCTTCTCTAGTGTCATGCGACGAATGGCAAAGTGTACAATAAGCCTTCATCAGGTAGCGGTAAGTAAAGCCTGCTAGATACCAGCCCTCACCGTCTGTCTGGTCCTTCAGCCAATCTGGCCAGCAGACTTCTTCATACGGCTCACCGTCAATCGGTAGGCCGCTCAGCTATGAAAGACTCCAAATGTCTAAAGAAGTCTCTCCCTCTGAAGTGTAGAAAGTGTTATACTCTTGGCAGAAGACTTCAATCATACCGCAACATAAACCGTTGGAGATAGGGTAGCGGTACCTCGAGGCATACACACTGTGTGGCATACGCCAGCCTTGAGCAAGATGGGAGCATAATGTTGCAGGATGTAGTCCGTGAACTCCACTACTTCGGGTCTTAATGCATGGGTATCGGTGGCCTTCAGCTCGGCAAACCACCCCACGAAAATTTGATCCTTGAATCAGACCGCCAAGCAGTCTAGCAAAAAAGTTTCTTCTCTATATCACCATTTCAATGGGGTTAAGAACAAGCCGAAGATTGACTTCTCCCGGTGGACACAACCCGCAGTTTCGTACTAGTGAGCAGGTATAAACTCGGGTGCTTTGGTCAATAGTCCATCCTTTGGAGATAAATCCTACAGTCCAAGGACGGTGCTCCACCTCTAGGGTTCACTAGGTAGATAGATGGGCCTTCCTCGCACCATGAAATCTGTCAAGCTGTCCCTCTCAACAAGCAGTGCTTGCTCAGCTTTACAGATGAGGAATAAATCTCTCTTCCCTTGAAGATTGAATCACCTGAGAAAGGACAATAAATGTTTGTCCTTGGGATGATCCCACAAGATGTCGTCTCCACGGTCATACTTGAATGAATCACCCCCAATAATGACCAGACGGCCAGTGTCCACCATGTCAGTTTCTGAGTCAGAAGACTCTACAACTATAGCTAGTTGCTCATGGCACCGGTCCAAGGTGTTAACATTCTCCCACGTCACCACAACATGGGAAGAAGAAGAAGAAGAGTTGGATGCCATCTTATCTGCGAAAGCACACCAAAGAGAATAAATAAAGTCAGAAAATAGTTGCTGAAAATAAAGTTTCTGACAAAAATTCGGCAGAGTCTCCCCAGCCCGGGAGTTTGCTAGAAGAAAGCAGGAACACGTCCATTAACAGACGGTCCCTAAAATAGGCCGTAGGCATCACACTGAGGCCAAAACAGAACACCCAGGGGTACAGCTCCGAGGACCAGCCTACTAAGATCCTCCCGGGGTCTTGGAGAAGGGGTTTGAATTCCCCAAATACAACCAAGCGAAGCTCCCTCACTTCACTCACTCACCGTCGTGGAAGAAGGAGAGGGAGAGGAGAGGAGAGAGAAGGGAAATGTTCAAATGAAATGGAATGAAGGAAAATGGAAGAGGAAGAATGAAATATAGGAGGGCTTCGACGGGTTAATCCAGCGCGCTAAATAGCGTGCCATTTTAACCATGGCAAATCAAAATGGCGCGTCGGATTAGGGCCACGCCATAAGTCCCCCATGGCGCTTGGTTTCGTCGGTGGAGGTAGGGAGATGGACCCCCTCCACGTTCTGCACATTTTCCATGTAGTTTTGCGTAGTTTGGTGGCCGATCGGGCCAGTTTAGCATAAAACATGATTTTTAGAGTTTGTAGGGTTCGCCGGTAAACGGCAACCATTCACGATGTAGTTAGTGTCAAATTGACTGCTGGGATGTCAGGATCCCAACCTCACCAGTTTCGAGTCGATCGGTTGTCATTTGGGGTCGGTAGGAGTCCGAGAACCCCGGTGACTTGATTTGGGTCGATTCGTCGAAATCACCCGGATCTCACGTTTTAATGCGTTTCGTTGGATGCATGTGGTATTTTGGACTCCCAGAGTGATTTCCCGTCAATTGGGTGTATTTCCCCTACGCTACGGCGTGCATGGGGCGTGGAACGGGCCAATTCGGCCGTTTCACCATTTTCACCGTCGGATTAGCATAACGGTCCTACTAGAGGCCGTTATGTGCATAACGGTCCCCCGATAGACCGTTATGATTCGTTCATCATTTTTTTTATCTTCGGAGGTCTTAGAGCATAACGGACCAAGACTGGTCCGTTATGTGGAGCATAACGCCCCTGTCTAGGCGCGTTATGGTCGGATTATTTTTGAGGCTGACTGCCATGTCAGTCCCCTCGACGACTCTGATCACCTCGAAGACCGTGTCAGTCGATTAGCATAACGGACTCTTCCCCTTGCGTTATGGTCAATATAACGCCCAGGTGTAGATCCATTATGGTCTGTTGACTGATGTCTGCCTGGGTATGGTGGTTGATATAACGCGCCTCACCCTTTTCGTTTTGTGGCTATGACGGATTGGTCTTGGTCCGTTATAGGCCCTTGGTTTGTGGTTAATGGGTTTTTGTGTCTGTTGGGTATAACGCACCTACCCTTGTGCATTATACTAGTATAACACGCCTATTGTGGTCCGTTATACTTCGTTTTAGTAGTGTTTTTGTCTGTTGAGCATAACGCACATGTTCTGGTGCATTATGTTGATATAACGCCCTTAGCTTGGTGTGTTATATCATTTGTATATGGTTTTAGGTCTGGTTGGCATAACGTCCCTCCCTTGGTGCGTTATGTGGGTATAACGCCCCTATGCTGGTGCGTTATAGTCCTAATTGCCGTGATGACCATTTGTTTGTTTTGTGTTGTGTGTCTATCTGTCTTAGGTCCTTGTTTAGGGTAGTGTCTGTCTATCGGTGGTTGTCTGGATTGGTCAGTTTAGGTGACTGGCTGTGGTCTTTTCCTAAATCACGACAGTACCCTAACGACTCAATCTAGAAGCTGCCATTGTCCTTGTCTCTAGTTGGGTAGCGGCTGTGCCTTAACTGTCGATTTTGTCTAGCAGTCGAGTGATGGTTCGCTTTGTCCAGAGTGTTGTCATCGTCTACCACTCCGGTTTCTGTTTGTCTTGGCTTGATCTTATGGTTTGCCAATGACCCGTGGGTGTCTGTTGACATCCTATAAGGGCAGTAACCATGATGGGACGGCCAGGAGTGCTTATGCATGTTGTGTGTGTGTGTCTGTGTGTGTCGGTGTCGTGTCTAGTTTCGGTCAACTCGGGGTTACCCAGTAGTTGACAGGAAGTTTTGTTGTGTCTCGGTGGCTTTGCCCAATTCGAGACATTAGTTCTGGATGCCTCGAGGTACCATTTTACCTCAGTTTACGTGTCCAAGTGTGTTGAGGGTTCTCGGTGTCCCCTTAGGTCTCCGTGTTTTGGTTCTCGCGGAGCGTTATTTTCCTTGATTTAGGATTAGACCGATTGGCAGTTTTGTTCCGCTGTGTACGACGATCCTGACTTAGAGTCATAGGACTTAGGGACCGTTGTAGTTGTAGGTCTAGTTTGCCTTGCCCTGAGTGGTCGGCAGTTTCCTATACTGCTGTGGTGCACGTAGTACGGTCTGTCTGTACTCTGTCACTTGTGTTTCAGAGTCTTCAGATTTTGTGGCTCCTCTTTGGTTGGTGCCTTACGGCACGCTTTGGCGTGACGGCTCTTGTAGCAGGGCACTTTTCTCGAGATATAGTTTTTAAGCTAGTTCCGTGGGCTCCCGACCTTATCGTAGCGTCCGCAGGGGAGAATACTAGCTAGAGGCCTGGCTTAATGGTCTACAGTCAGTGTGTGCAGACGAGGTCCGGCGGTCTTGACCTCATAACGGGCGAGCACGCCCTATAAGCACCGTGAGACTTGCCCCGGGACCGGGCGACGTCGGGAAAATCGCCCTCCAAAGAGAAATTCCCGCCATGATAGCGGAGAAACATTACTCCACTACTGAGACCCTTCCCTATCAAGGGAAGAGGCTCCTCGCTCCAGGACAACCTCATATAAAAGGGAGATCGACAGAGGAGAAGAGCACGGTGGTTCATTCCGCTATTACGCTACCTCAGATGATAGAGCTACTAGCCCTGCTACACAAGGAGAAGAAGAGAGCGACTGTCTACACTCCGAGAGGATTCTTTCCCTGCGACCTTACCACCCAGCGGGCACTCCTTGAGTGACCTCTGGCACCGGCGAGCACTCATTTGGAAGACCCTCACTGGCTCTTCATCGCCTACGACAATCTCTCTTTCTCTCTCTCTCCCTCTTGCTCATCTCTGAACTTCATTATCCCGTTGCTGACTTAAGCATCAGAGGGTTGTCCCCTGGGATAACACCCGGGACTCCTTCTGACGCCTCTTTGGCTTCCTGGTGATTTGCAGGCTTCCACAGGCGCGAGACAACTTCTCCTGTAAATAAATAGATAAGGTGGTACATGGCCTAGGAACTATTTTTCTGCCTCTACACTTCTTAGCACCGTCTGTGAGAAACTCAAGCAAAAAGCTATGGTGCCTCGTTGAAGTCTCCGCAACACCAACAACTGGGGCCGCAGGTCCCACCAGGGGCCCAATTCTCGGCGGGAATCACAAGAAGCTTCTTCTACCCATCCCTGATAGGAGGTCACCCCAGGTGACCTCAATGAACTGTGTTAGTAGATCCGGGCTCTGGCAAAGCTCTGCCAGGAGCTCCGAGACCAACGGGGTAACCCCCAGCACCTCATGTCCGAACAATGTGAGGATGAGAGATGCCGGGCTGGGGAGAACCCCCGTTCAGTACGAGAGGTGTCCCATGCCTTGGAGACTAGGACTCGACGATCCCGTAGCATGCTCGCACCAAGGGTGCATAGCCTACTCTACTCCAATCTGGAGATGGATCGCCGACTCCAGTGTTTTGAGAAAATAGAGGACAAGGTCCGGCATTTGGATGATGTCCTCTTGGCCGCCAAGAATCACAGCTGAATCGACGATGACCTAGATTCCATGCTCCCTTCTCTAGGGAAATAATGGAAGTTTCCATCCCGCTGAAGCTTCAACTGCCATCGTTCACCTCCTACGACGGCACCAGCGACCCGACTGACCATATGCACAATTTCAAGTGCCACTTTGTGTTCCATGGGGCCTCAGACACTGTGAAGTGCCTGGCATTTGTTACGACCCTTTGGGAGAACACCTGGGCTTGGTTCAAGTCCCTACTGGCCGGGACAATTACCTCCTTCCGATAGCTCAAGAAGCTGTACAAGGAGAACTTCGTTGGCTGTCGAAAAGTGGCCAAGTTTGGGGTGACCCTACTCACACTCAAGCAGGGTGAGGAGGAGTCGTTGTGGGATTTCGTCTCCCGCTTCTGCTCGGGGGCTCTGTGGATCCCACACCTCGACATCGGCATCGCCACCACGGCCCTCACCCAGGGGATGTAGGATTACATCCTTCGACGTGCCCTCGGAGTGGAGGCCCCAGCTGGTGAGATCGGTGCGATGGATTCAGAGGGGGTTGAATGAATCCCTCTCTAAAAATCTAGACCAAATTGAAATTTAATCTAAATCAAATTGACATGGACAATCCTAAATGGATGCAACATATAGTTCATCTAGGTGTATGCATTAAAGTCGTGCCTAGCAAGCATCTCACGATGAGAATCTCAAAATCAAACCATACAGAATACAAAGAATTTTAGGTGGTTTGGTCCTTCAGACCTACATCCACCCCACACTCAACTGAGTGTGGCTTCACTGCTGTCTTACTGCTTGATCTGCTGATCCACTGCTTCGGGGTTGAAAACCCTACAATCCGTTGGGCTTTATAGCCGACTAGAGGAATCTTCCTCTGCAACCGTTGAGGCTTACAGCTTTACCCGTCCAGAGGAATCCTCCTCTGCCCGCTGAGCTTCACTGCTTACTCTGCTGACTAACAGCTTGAAAGATGATGAATAGGAAAGAAGAGAATGAAGACTCACGACTCAGCAACGAAAAGTTGATAATATGACCAAATCTTGCTCCAGCTGTAGATGGAGAAGGCCCTGGGGATGAGGTGGCGACAGCGTGGAGTTGTCGTGGAGCATGAAGGTGCGAAGAATGGAGCGTGGCATTGGCGCGATCCCTCGGTGGATTCATAGCATCACGACATGGGTTCGTGTGATGGTTTCGACGTTTCAGCTTGGGTGGTCGGCGAAGGAGGTAGAGGGATAGATTCCTTACCTTTTGTTCTACTTTTCTCTTGAATTCCATGCCGATTAGTGCGTGTTTGAGTGGGTTTTAAATTTTTGGGGAATTATAGCATGTTTTGGGGTATGCGATGGAATCGCCATTCCAGGAAATATTTCTGGCGTTAAATGGTATGAAAAGAACCCCTAGCATGTTCGGATGCCATTCCCGTTGGTTTTATTGCATTTGGCCGTGATTTGGGGCCCGTAGGAGGCCAGTTTCCCTCGTGAGTAAATTTGGGTCGATTTGTGAAAAATCACCCTTTTTGTGTCGTTTCATGGTCTATGTGATCCCTTCCAGCTTGTGGAAGGTGTATATCATGTCTAGGGGTGTTTTCTCGTCGTTTAGAAGCGATTGGGGCATGGAAAGATCGAGTTTTGGGGATTTCTATGATTTTCACACCGTGACGAGAACGCGCTGGTCACGTTAGTCGCGTTCTCAATATAACGCGTTGTGTCGTGTGGCTGCGTTCATCGAAGGTGATGAACAGTAGGGTAGTAAGGAACACGGTCCTTGTGTTGGTCGCGATCCTGAAGAATGCGACCTAGGTGATGACCGCGATCTTGATTAATGTGCCCTAGGTCTTAACCACGTTCTGGTATTCACGCGTTAGAGTCTATGGCCGTGTCTATTAACGCGACCTAGGCATGTGCTGCGTCAATGCGTTGACGCGCTGCGAGTGTTGGACGCATTCTGGTGTCATCGCGACCCACTATATGGGCGCGTTAACTATCGCGACGCAAGCATGCACCGTGTTAATGTCTTCTATTTTTCGGGTATTATTTGAGTTGTCTTGGGCTCCGGTGAACCCAAGATTCAATGTCTTGTTGGTGTTTGACTCGATGGATGCCTTGGGTGTTCCGTGAGAGTCAGATATGTGTGTCGAGGGATCCCAAAAGAGTAGTCTCATCCCGAGCAGTGTATTGTGTTTCTTCCGTGTTTGTTTGCTGGGCTTCGACCCCTTGGTTAGCCTATTATACATGGATGTCATGGATGTCCTATGAGGGTTGTGACCGTGTTATAGGGTGTTCGGAAGTGCCATTACATGGAGTAGTGTTTTGTGTTATTTCGAGAGTCATTATGGTTTTTGGTCAACCTGATTGTGACCTAGTGGTTGACATGTGACCTCGTGAGTGTCTCGATTATCCTGTATGGATCGAGACTCTGATTTTGGACACTTAGAGGTATCATCTTACCACGATTTATGTGCTTATGTGGTTTGAGGGCTTTGATGTTCCCTCATGTTCCATGGTTTGTGTTATGCAGAATCGAGAGTCCTATGTGTAGCTTAGAGGTTGAGGACTTGTGGTTTATCGTGTTTTTGGCTTAGGGACTAGGCTGATTAACACTATATTGCATGTGTGCCAGTTTCACTTGTCATTATGGCGCGAAAGTCAATGGTTTGAGCAGTCAGCTGAGATGTTTATCTTCCTCGTGAAGAGCTGATGCTTGTGTTGTCAGTGGTTGTTTTCGTGTCATGAGTCGTGTCTCCTTTCCTTGTGAGACGATTGTGATGTTGCCCTGTTTCGGAGGTGCCGGACTTGTGTTCCTTGGTGTGTAGTGCTCGTTCTGTGGATCGATTTACCCTGAGATCCAGAGCATGATGATCTTGTTTGCGATCATGGTCTGGCAGTGTTCCTCTGAATTGTGTTTTCAAGAATCGTGATTTCGTATTTTCGGGTTGTTGTGGTTAGTGTTCGAGGTTTGGCTGGTGCTTGGAGAGTGTAGCTATTGTTTGGGTTGTTCTTCCCTTTTTCCTTGTTAGCTACTTAAATTTTGAGGATGAAATTTCTAAATGGAGGGGAGAATGTAATGCCTTGGATCTTTTAGATTAGAATCAGAGAGCTTTCGGATGCTTTCGTGGGTCCCGAATTGTGTTTTACGATCTACGTGAATTTTTCCCCTGTATAAGTTGTCGAATCCCGTGGAGAGTGAACTATTGAGTTTTGAGACTCCGGCAACGAAAATTGTGACATCTTAGATCGTCGAAAATTGGTGATGAATTTGAGACGGCAAAAAAAAACGTCAGAAATTAGCAACCAAATAGTAGCGACATACATCTTCAGTCTAAATTATGTCGAAAATCAAAGTTAGGATGCATTTGTGACGTTTTTGCGATGGAATGTGGACGTCGAAAATTGTGACTTTTCTTGTAGTGTTTTTACCCAAGAGTAACTCTCTGCAACCGACTCTGGAACTTCTAGGACACACATACCATGGAAACATATTTCATATGTCATTATCAATCCGATCCTGGATCCTGTGGGTTAGGGGCCCACCACGCTTCTGCTGCGCACTCTGCACTGAAGGCACCACAAAGACAGAGGGAAAATTGGCATCCGCCGTGACACGACCTCCATACAAACTAACTACATCCAGAAATGGAGGTGGAGGGTGTCCACACACCTCGATTCTGGAACACAACTCCCTTCCTCGCCTAGCAAACCATCTACACGCGTAGGTCTTAAACATCCAAGCACAACGAGAAAGCTCAACAACAGCCCTAAACACGACATACCACCTCGACTGGTGACTCAACATGCCTGATTCTACATGAGCACAATAACACTTACACACCAAGCCATGAGGAGGGATAAATGCATAGCCTTTACAGGCAGCTCCACTGCCCTCACACAAGCCGCTTCCAGAGACTTTCGAATACATATCAGAAAAAAAACACAAGCACAAGGGAGCACAATTATAACAAAGGAACAATGGAATTAAACACAAGCACAACATACAATGATAAAAATTCATGCGTACCTTCCATGAGATGGGTACGACAACTCTTCCCGGTCAAGTGCCTCGTGCATGCCAGGATCCATGACTCGTTAGGCTAGTGGAACGTTGTAGAGTTGGCTGGGATTGGGGCGGCCGCCATGGGCACTCACGAGCAATATGACTGACCTGACCACACTAAAAACATTCCAACTCTGCCTCAACCACAGCGCACGGCCTACCCTCGTGAAACCCGCCACATCTTGGACACTATCCTGGCTGCTCATTCATTCCATGCCACAGTGGTCAAACCTTCAATCGCGATCAAACACTGCCAAAACCTGCTCCCCCTACTCCTGGCGTCTCCTACCAGACCAGCTTCTTCTAAACAACCTCG
Organism: Amorphophallus titanum; assembly: GCA_024336825.1. Classification (NCBI taxonomy): domain Eukaryota; kingdom Viridiplantae; phylum Streptophyta; class Magnoliopsida; order Alismatales; family Araceae; genus Amorphophallus; species Amorphophallus titanum. Next base: position 2,483,373 of record JANBPO010001371.1, on the reverse strand, counting down.
ACACCAAATTGAAACCCAATCTTGGAGGGGAAGAATTCATGCCAGGAGGTGGAAGAGATGTCAATTCTACTTGTCTCCAACTACTTGGGAACACACTGTTACTGAAGGGTCCTCGGCTGACCCTGGCTCCATTGGGACTGCCCTACACGGGCTTACTCCTAGGTCCTCAACCAATCCTCCTCTACATCTGCTGCGGGTTGATAGGCTAATTCCATGTCTGCAACATGAGTCGCAATCACTAAGTGCCTAAGCTCTGGCCTCAAACCTCTGATAAACTACTGAGTCCTCAGCCTCTCATCTGCCATGATATGGGGAGCATAGCAATGCAACTCTACGAATCTGGATCGATATTGTATCACTAAAATATCTCCCAGTGACAGCTCCATGAACTAATACATCATTCTCGTCTTGACGTGCTCCGGGCTGAAAACTCGCTCAAATGCTATAAGAAACTCCTGCGATGGAATTTGTCATAGAGGACGAGATTGGAATGTTGATTCCCACTCTGTTGTCCACCATGATAGAGCTGATCCTTGCAACTGATAACTCGCCAGCAAAACCTTCTCATCATTCGCACACTCCATCGATCAGAACACACATTCCACGGCATCAATCCACGATCTTGTGACTTCAGGATGTGGCTGGCATTCAAATGTTAGTGGGTGAAACTGTAAAAACTCTCACAAAACACGTCCACGGCCACCATGCGACAAACTACCCTCACGAGCCTCCTAACCAAAATGTTGCTGACTCATTTGCTACACAAAAAATGATACATGCCAGCATAAAACTTAGCCTGACCCAGCACACTTGGGGTCGCTACCACTGGGGGAGACTTCCTCTCTACTCAACTCTTCTTGGGCCCCCGCCGGCACCTCAGGCAACGATCTGGGCCACCTCCTTGGCGCCATCTAATCCTTAACACAACATAGAAAATCGAGAGGGGTGAATAAAATAAAACACCCTATGCCAGCTACCGACTGTACTAGACTCTCTGGACTCTTAAGCACTGGCAGTGGTTATCCCATATCATTTGCATTTTCGGAGTGCCGCCCATTGATAAGTTGCTCCGGCATTCTTCAACCCGAATGGCATCTGGGTGTAGCAGTTTACGTCGAAGTCGGTGATAAAGGTGGTCTTCTCAATATCCTAAGGGTCCATCCTAATCTGATGGTAGCCAGAGTAGGTGTCTAGGAAGCTGAGTAGCTCATTGCCAGAGGTTGAGTTGATGAGCTGGTCGATGCTCAGTAGTGGGTAGCAGTCCTTTGGAGTGGCCTTGTTATGGTCGGTGAAGTCCACACACATTCGCCAGTTTCTCAAAGCTTTTGGCACTGGGATGACATTGGCGAGCCATGTTGGGTAAAGGACCGGACAGAAGAGGCTGGTTTCTTTCCCTTTGGTGATTTGCTCTTTGATGATCGTCTACTTCTTCGGGGTGTGCTTTCTCCTACGCTGCTGGACAGGCTTCACCTATGGGTCGAGGTTAAGCTTGTGCATCACTATCTCCCCAGGGATCCCGAGAAGTTGATCATCAGACCATGCGAAGACTTCGATATACTCGGCAAGGAACTTTTTATATTACTCTTGAACATTAGATGGTAGGTCGGCTCCAATCTTGACTCCTAGGGTCAGGTCGCCTTTGAGGAAGACCGTTAGTAACTCGCCGCTAGGCTCGGATGTTGTCGGTCCCTCTTCGGTTCCCCTAATCCGTTTATTTTTCCCTTCCGGCCTTATGGCTTCAACCGACATTATGTAGCACCTTCTTGCCATTGCCCGGTTACCTTAGTCTTCCCCCACCCTATTTTTGGTGGGGAACTTCATTTTTTAGTGATAGGTGGAGGGCACTATCTTTGTTCAGTCGAGGATGCCTCAGTCGAAGATGGCGTTATAAGTCGTCATTCCCTTAATCACGATGAAGTCTGCCATAATTGTGATGATTTTGGGTTGGGTGCCAATGGTGACTGTTAGGCTCAGGGCTCCCTCGGGATAGGTTGCCAGTCCGTTGAACCCATAAATGGTGGTTCGAATCGGGCGGAGTCTAGATAGATTTTCACCCATCTTGAAGAAACATTCATACAAAAGTACATCAGGGGCGCTACCATTGTCAACTAAGATCCTATCTACGTTACAATCATTTATTATGGCCGATACAACGAGAGCGTCATCATGTGGGGTAGTTAACCCTTCCAGGTCTTGGTCGGAGAATGCTAGGGTCTGCTATTCGCTCGCCTGCGAGGTTTTGGGTGGCTCAGAGGCCCAGCTTGCTCGCTTTGCGTGACGCTTCCTTCCTCAGATGCTATCTCCGCCTAATGCCGCGCCGCCAGCAATGACGTTGATGTGGACTCCCTGAGGAGGATTGTCGATTTCCTTAGGGGCAGCTACATCCTTCTTTTGCTCGGTCACATATCAAGATAAGTGCCCCTGACGGACGAGATGCTCGATCTCATCCTGGAGCTGATGACAATCACCGGTATGCTGTCCGTGGTCACTGTGGAACAGACAATGCTTGCGGCGATTGTGGTGCTTTGCCTTCATAGGCTCGGGGTGGCGGAGGAGGCCTGAGCACTTGATATCTTCATAAATCTCGTAGACGGGGGTGGTCAGAGGAGTGTAGCGCTCATATTTTTGAGAGGGGTCCTTGTGGTCTCCGTCCCGGTTCCTCCTCTTACCTTGGCTAGAGCCAGAGCCTTGCTCGGATGGTTGCCTCTTGTCCCCCTCCCGACCTGAGCCCATCGTGCTGCGACAAGCACTGAGGACTTCCTTGCACTCAGCGTGACATAGGGCCAGGGTCACTAACTCTGTGAGGGAGGTAGGGGGATGATGCACTAGCTCGCGCCGGAGGTTCTCATCGCGGGTGCCTCCGGTCAGCGCGGTGATGGCCGAGGCAACATCTAGGTGGGGGATACGTAGGGCCTCTGATTTAAACCAGTTAATGTAGGCCTAGAGCTTCTCCCCCTGTTCTTGTTTGAGGGCCAATAGTCCAGCTACTGATCGGGGAGGACCACTGTCGACGAAGCTTTCTTTGAACACTCACCCGAATTGCCAGAAGTTACGGATGCTGCCGAAGGCGAGGGGTCAGAACCAAGCCTGAGCGCCCTGGACCCAAGTGGCCGTGAATGCTCGACACTTGATGGCGTCGGACACCCCATGTAGGGTCATTAGGGTATAGAAGCTGTCATGGGTATGTTTATTTAAATTCTTAGATAAATGAGTAGTGAATATGCACTTTATTTTGGTAATGATATTTTATGTCTCTGCACCAGGTACACAGAGTACACCGCCCCCACCACCTGCTGCGGGTATGTTTATTTAAATTCTTAGATAAATGAGTAGTGAATATGCACTTTATTTTGGTAATGATATTTTATGTCTCTACACTAGGTACACAGATTACACCGCCCCCACCACTTGCTGCGGGTATGTTTATTTAAATTCTTACATAAATGAGTAGTGAATATGCACTTTATTTTGGTAATGATATTTTATATCTCTGCACCAGGTACATAGATTACACTGTCCCCACCACTTGTTGCGGGTATGTTTATTTAAATTGTTACATAAATGAGTAGTGAATATGCACTTTATTTTGGTAATGATATTTTATGTCTCTGCACTAGGTACACAGATTACACTGCCCCCACCACCTGCTGCGGGTATGTTTATTTAAATTCTTAGATAAATAAGTAGTGAATATGCACTTTATTTTGGTAATGATATTTTATGTCTCTGCACCAGGTACAAAGATTACACTACCCCCACCAACTACTACGGGTATATTTATTTAAATTCTTAGATAAATGAGTAGTTAATACGTACTTTATTTTGGTAATTATATTTTATGTCTCTGCACCAGGTACACAGATTACACCGCCCACACCACCTGCTACGGGCATGTTTATTTAAATTCTTACATAAATGAGTAGTGAATATACACTTTATTTTGGTAATGATATTTTATGTCTCTGCACTAGGTATATAGAGTACACAACCCCCCACCTGTTGTGGGTATGTTTATTTAAATTCTTAGATAAATGAGTAGTGAATATGTACTTTCTTTTGGTAATGATATTTTATGTCTCTGCACCAGATACACAAATTACATCACCCCCACCACTTGCTGCAGGTATGTTATTTAAATTCTTACATAAATAAGTAGTGAATATGCACTTTGTTTTGGTAATAATATTAATTTTATGTCTCTACATCTGGTACACAGATTATCCCGCCCTCACCACCTACTGCGGGTATGTTTATTTAAATTCTTAGATAAATGAGTAGTGAATATGCACTTTATTTTGGTAATGATATTTTATCTCTGCACCAGGTACATAGATTACAGTGCCCCCACCACTTGCTGCGGGTATGTTGATTTAAATTCTTACATAAATGAGTAGTGAATATGTACTTTATTTTGGTAATGATATTTTATGTCTCTACACCAGGTACATAGATTACACCGCCCCCACCACCTACTGCGAGTATGTTTATTTAAATTCTTACATAAATGAGTAGTGAATATGCACTTTATTTTACTCACGATATTTTATGTCTCTGCACCAGGTACATAGATTACACCGCCCCCACCACCTGTTGCGGGTATGTTTATTTAAATTCTTACATAAATGAGTAGTGAATATGTACTTTATTTTAGTAATGATATTTTATGTCTCTGTACCAGGTACACAGATTACACCACCCCCACCACCTGCTGTGGGTATGTTTATTTAAATTCTTACATAAATGAGTAGTGAATATGCACTTTATTTTACTCACGATATTTTATGTTTACTGGTTTGAGTGCCTCTACATCAGGTCTACAGAGTACACCGCTTCCATCACATTCTACTACTATGTTTATTTAAATTCTTAGTTAAATGATAAAAATTCTATATGTTTACTTGTTGAATAATTTTTTTTAATAATGAGCTAAATTTTGATTAACTACTTCTATTTTACTTATAATAGGTACGTCAGGCACACCACCTGCGATAGTTGGCTCGTCTGCCCACCCGGGCATACAACCGATAGACGATGCTGTTAGCTATCACGAGGGCGAGCAGGTAGTGTTGTAAGAGGGACGCAAGTCATATTGGGTCTCTGGATAAATATTTAAACTCATAAATTATGTTCATTATCTATCCATCAACTATATAATTGTTGGCTATCATTTTAACATCTATAATTGCAAGGATAAAGTAGAGCCCAGTGGCGCTTCTCGTTTTATTACCAACATTATTGAGCGACATGTGATCGACCCAGATAAGTCATTTCGATAGCTTCCTCGGGATATCCGCGATCGATTCTATGACGAGCTCCTAGTATACAATTTAATCTTTTAAATTACATAGGCACTGTGATTTATGCTGCCAGGCTTGCTTCAGAGCCACGTGAGGATTCTTTATCAAGTGGCCTATCCCTCGAAGCATTTTCCCCTTGATTGGGCATCTTTATGGCCATTTACGGACTGTTCTGACATTCCACGTGTGTTTAGTAGACTTCCCAGGTTTTCAACTGATATCACCTTTGGCACTTGGTATCGTGGCTTTGGGCTTGCTTTGCACATGCATGAAGCGTCTTAATCGAGCGGGCACCCACTGTGAAAGTTTTCATTGCCACGGGATAGCTTTTCGGTCAATTACAGACCACTTCGGCATTCTGGGAGCCCTGAACGGGTCATCCGGGTTTTCTACTGATATAGCCTTCGACTGCCTATTTTGAGGAACCAAGGGCACCTCTTCATCTCAGGAGGGCTTCTTCATCAGGTGGGGGAACAACTAGTACATTCTTGTCCTTGCCGGGTGGGGTATGGAGATATATTCGGCACCATTGCTTCGTTGCCGGTTCATTGGCTCTGACTGTTATCCGGCCATAGTGAGCTGTGATGGATACTTTTTCACTGAGATAACGAAATGTATGGTCCCCTAGACTTCTTATAACATGACCTGGGGCTTCAGCGGTCTGAGCGGACTCATCTTTGACCTTCAGTCTACTCCTTCGGGCACACAATCATTACTCGGTCATATTTGGATGTCAACAACTGCCCCCCAGCCGTCCGCGAATGCGCTTGCTCTATTGGGACATTTACAAGTGGGGCCCCCTTCATTTGGCACCTTCATTCGGTGGCGCATGCGGCTGTTGAGTCGGTTGCATCCCGTTAAGTCGGTGATGCCTTGGCTTGCTTGAGTCAGTGATGTTGTGGGTGCATTTGAATTGTTGGCAGATTAACTGCTTGATTTTGTGGCAACGACGGGCCTTGAGTCATTGATGAGGCTGGAGGAAAGGCGAAGCGGTGAGTCGGTGATGCCGGCACTGACTCATGCTCTGCCTAATTTTTTTTTAAAACCCTAACACAGGGTTTTCTTTAGCCCCTCGTCTTCTTTATCCTCCCGATCCCTTCTTTAGCGACAGCGAGGGTTTGTTCCTTCCGGTGACGAGGCTTCTTCTTAGCGGCGGTGACCATCTTCTCTTGGCGGTGAGGGTTTGGCCGATGAGAAGCCTTCTTCTCCTCTTTTCCTCTTTTGATGCGCACAGTGGAGGGAGTGGGAGAAGGTGACACAGCTGGAACAACATGTAGAATTCACCGCTGAGGGTGTGGGCCTTGATGTTCAAGACTTCGTTCCTTCGACAGAGGTTGAGGCTGAAGTCCCCGCCCAAGATGGTACAGAGTCTATCGAGTAGCTTGAGGAAGAATTGGCGGAACCATCTTCCTTGTTGCCTTCATCTTCTTCATAGCCTATTGATGATATCTGGGCTGAGGTTGACAATCGGGTGGAGTTTCATCTCCCTGACACACCATCACTTGGCTTGCAATCATCTGTTGAAAGGGTATGGCAGAATTTAGAGATGTTGACGCAGGCTGTGCTAGCCCGTTGGGACTTATCCTATGCACAGTTGAGGGAGCTGGTAGAGCCCATGTCATGCTCCCTCATGGCTTTCGGTTGTCTTATGCAACATTGGACACCTCAGGTAATCTTGCTAATCCGGTATGTGAACCGGCGAGAATTTATTGATCACGACTGGAGGGATAAACTGACTGCCCTGAAGCTTCAAAGAAAGGAGGGCCTTATTGCTTTGCAAGCCTCCACAGAAACCGCCGGCCAACAGAGGTTCATTGCCAAGGGATCCACCGATCGGATTTCACTGTTGGACAAGCGGACTTCCGATCTTCGTGTTGAGCTGGCCAAGGCTAAAGATGATTTGGCACACGCCAAGCAACTGTGAATATAGAGTTTAGACGAAGCTGCATTAGCGGAAGGGCACGCTAACTCCATCCAAGAGGACCTGTTAATGTGGCGACCCGAGATCTGAGTACCGGAAAGGAAACGGAGTGACTCGAATCTCGGCCCGCCTCCCACGAGCCCGAAGACTTGAAAGGGAAGAAAGGATGGTGTGAGGGTGTGTAAGAAGCTAAAGCAACTGCAGAGATAGCACAATGATCAACTAAATAATAATGTAAAAATTAAATAAATAAATAAACGGCTACAAGGTCCAGTACATCTCATGTCCAAAATAAAGGGGGCTTTCAATCAACCAAACCAGGTGAATAGACCAGAGAGAACCTTCTAACTCTGAGTGGAATCATTTCTCTTACTTAGACATTAAGTACACAATCATCCATTACTGATGGGACATTTGCAGGCAAACCATGGGTCATGGATACTCAAAATATGCGTATGATGTATCCTGGGCTAAAATAAAAGAAATCTTTAAAACGAATGCAAAGAAAAGATAAAATATAAATACTCGAGAATAGTATTGCTAGACCGGGGCAATCAGGATCAGGATACTATTTGCAACCACGGCGTGCGAGATTGAATCACTGTTCCCTAATTTTTCCAACCTAATGACCTATCCGAAGGTTAAATGTGTGCACCTAGATCATCATCGTTTTTGTTAAAGGGGAACCTCAGATCCTGGAACACATGAGCAACCAACTGGTTCTTGACATAATATAGCTTAGATACCATATAGTAATGCAATAAGGGCTATAGGGATCGAAATACTTACCTGACTCACCTGACGGCGATGAAAGGCAAGTGAAGTGATGCTGCAAAGAAGATCATGAACAAGATTTACAATATATCATGAAATAATCGAATTCATCAATTAACCATAAAGTGCAGCAAAGAAGGTTTAAATCATTTATTCCAATATATGAACGGTCAATGAAAGGCCGCTCGCACTCTAGGACAGCCTTGTTCATGCCGTGCACAAGCAGAGGATTTAAACACTTCAAATCATCCTTAACGAATGAGAAGGTGGTGAACGGCCCACCTCAAGCCGCCAAAGGACAAGAACGGCCGTAAAAATCGCTGCTCAGTTGTCGTGTACCATTGGGGATTACATGGTACAATGTATATCGTCTAGATGATGAACGGTCGTTCGATAGACCATTCAATTACTGAGACTTTAAAATGCTAAAACCCTTCATCTCCCTCCCTCCCCACCGTAACCGACGGCGGGAGGAAGGGAGAAAATGCCCATGCCCCAATTTCTCCCCCTCTCAAACTCTCAAACTCTTTTCGTCTCACTCTCCCCTTCTCTCAATCTCTCCCCCACTCTCTTCGTCAATGCGAACGAAGCACCAATCGAGATGCCCCACCATGGCCGGAGAAGATGGGCGCTCGCCACCGCCCGCGGAGGTCGCCATGGAGGAGGTGCCGCTGGCGATCCCCGAGGAAGTAGAAGCGCCACCGATTGAAGGAGGGGCCGAGGCAGAAGCTGCGGCGGCCGAAGAAGAGATGGTGCCACCTGCGGATGCCGGTGACGAGCTTCCTACGTCGGAGGCGGCCACCGCGACGGCGGCTAAGCCGGTGAAGTCTGATGAGGTAGGTGCTCCAAACCCTAGCCATTTAAAGCTCTGCATGCTAGTGCAGGGGTTAGAAATAGGGGTTTACAACCCCTAAGGGCTGGTTGGGAGGCCATGGGGCCATCACCGCTGGCAGGGGAGGCGTTCACCATCGTCGGGGAAGACGATGGATGAATGGCTCACCACGAACCATTCAGAAGAACCATGCGGCTTACATAGAGCCGCTCATACCATACACGGCCTAGGGGTGGCCATCCTAATTCCAAAAATGGGGGGCTGAGAGAGGGTAGAACGGTGAGAGGGTCACCATGGGAGCGAAGAATGGGCCACAATGGTCCGTTTAGAATATGGAGGGTTTGAGAACCGAGCGGTCCATATAGGACCGTGGATCCCTGAATGGTTGGGATCAGGTCGTTCAGCTCTGGAACGCTAGGAAATAGAGCGGTCCACACCAGGCCGTCCACAAGGTAGAGTGGTCCATGGGGAACCGCTCTGCTAACAAAAGTGTAATTTTCATCATTTTCATTTATTTGTTGAATGCAATGGATGACCTAATTAAAGGTATGCAAAAAAAATGAATACAGGGAAAGCATAGGACCCGCATCTCATGGTTGCAGGTCCGGGCAGCGTATTTGGCACTGCTCGACTTCCAGCGTGAGAGGCTGCCAGCCATGGGATTCTCAGAGTTCCTAAGCATAGAGGTGAGCCGGTTTGACACAGCACTCCTTTATGCTCTGCACGACTGCTGGGACCTAGTGAGTCATATGTTTCTCTTTCCGTGGGGGCATATGGTCCCCACGTTGGAGGACGTGGCCCGACTCATGGGCTTGTGGGTGCACAGGTCCCCGATTAGCGGGAGCACATATCCCGACTATCGTCAGATGGCCAAGGAGCTCCGGGGATTGGACTTGCTGCATCCAGAGTGGCAGTCCACTACCCTTACTCGGGTAAGGCTGCAGGATAGCCTCGGGCTATGACGTGCCGGGATAGCGATGGGGTAGCAGCTTGAGCAGCACCTCTAGAGACTAATAGACCTAGTTAGACCGAGAGTTGCAGCAGAGGCGGGACCAGAGGCGGACCGAGTGTTGAGGATGTTCCTGATGCTGCTATTCGGATGACTACTGTTTGCTACTAGAGCAGACATCATCAGCTGTCGTTTCCTTCTGCTACTCCAGGACCTTACCCACGTGGGCGACTATGCGTGGGGAGCTGCAATCCTGGCGTTTCTCTTTGATACCCTGAGCTCCACCAATCGGCGGACCATGCTCGGCGGGTTCTCCCCTCTTCTCTAGGTACGACTTGACCCTTAGACTTGATTATGCAATTCCTATATGCTTTCTTTATGCTGACGGATGATGAAATGTGATGCAGGTGTGGGCCTACGTGAGACTGCATGGGCTGAGGAGAGGCGAGGAGGCTTACCCTGACTCGGTACCGATCGTGAGGAGGTGGACCGCACCTCGGGAGACCGGAGGCCTTAGGAGATAGGTCCGGGAGATACAGGATGGCCTGGACGCTCTACCATACACCTCAGTATGATTCTAAACTTAGACTTCCTAATCAAATGCAGTTCTATATGTTTATGATGCTGATTGAAGGTTTCTATTTGATAGGTACGGTGGACACCCTACATAGAGGAGGGACACGAGGGCCAGCCCTAGGTGGTCAGGGCCCTCGCCTTCCCTGGGCGGGATGTGTGGCTTCACTGCATGAATGTGGTGGAGCCACTCTACTTCAGACTGGTGATGAGGACAATTGGCATCCATCAACCAGTAGTAGAGTTCCCGGTGCCAGAGAAGCCGGAGGAGCGCGTGGGGCGAACCACACGAGGCCTAGCGACGGTCTTCGACTGGACAGCGCGAGCTGCAGTGCAGATCGTAGATTAGACAGCACTTGGGCGGGTTGTGACTGCCAAGCAGACAGTGACGCGATGTACTATGCGGCGTACGCCAAGCACTACCGGGACCAGGTGTTCCATGGTGCCCACTGATCGGTATGACTTCTAATACTCAAAACTCCTTCTATTATGCTTATGATTTCCATATGATGCATTGACACTTGGACTTTTAAATGCAGATTGAACCCAAGGGACGTATCACGGAGCTGTAGGGGCTCCTCCACTCTATGATCCGAGAGCGAGACGAGGCCCGACAGGCCTTGGCCCTACTGGTGAGTTTTCTAACCTTTAAACTCTAAATTATGCACTTCTGATTATGATTATGAGATGATTGGCTCTGGAGTTGCTAAATGCAGTGAGGGCAGGGGATAGACGCTCCTTCTTCCTCTTCACAGACCCCAGCCGACCGAGCAGAGCAGGAGGCTGAGTTTACTCGGATGGTGGCTCGGGCTAAGGCAGCCGAGGCGGCACTCTCTGAGAGGGTACGTTCACTACACTTTTCCAATTAATTATGCTTCTATAAAATGTAATTGACTAATGATGATGCATGTATGCAGGCGACAGAGCTGACAGCTGCCCTGGGCGAGAGTGCCCGACTGAGGGAGGAGACGGCCTGCCTCCGGGAGGAGTTAGCTCTGAGCCGGCCAACAGACGCAGTGGTGGTTGCACTCCTTCGGGATGAGTTGGAGCGACTGCGGGCTAGTGCCGAGGAGCTGGTCGGTGTCCGAGCAGAGCGTGAGCGTGCCCTGATAGAGGTGTCAGGGCTGTAGGGGGAGCTCAGGGCATTCCGGGAGATGAGCTGGGAGTGTAGCAGAGCTCCGAGCGTTAGCACCCACGGTTCGTACTACGGCTACTTTGCCAGTTCCTCCGGTCGCCGGAGGAATGAGGAGGAGGAGCACCACTGACAGTGCCGCGAGGAGGACACCAGCTCTACGATGGGCCCGCCATTGAAGAGGTAGGAGGGAGGAGGAGACAACGATAGGCCAGAGGGAGCGGCCTGACTATTGTACCCCAGACACACTTGTACATGATGATATGATATGATATGATATGACATGGTTTTTAATTAATTTTCTTTTGTGATGGGTGAATGCGAAAACTGACTAACTAACTCGCGACTGATACGGGAGAGACGTACCGACTCTGAGAGCGATAAGAGGAGAGACGTTCTGACTCAGAGTGAGAGAGAGATAGTGACCCAGAGAGAGAGAGGCCGACTTAGAGTGAGAGAGAGATGCCGACTCAGAGTGAGAGAGAGACGCTGACTCAGAGCAAGGGAGAGAGGCCGACTCAGAGTGAGAGAGAGATGCCAACTCAGAGTGAGAGAGAGACGCCGACTAAGAGCGAGGGAGAGAGAGAGAGAGACGGGAGGGGTACGTGAATGGTGAGGAGTTCCAACCTACGGGAGAGATGAGAGAGAGGTGAGGATGTTCCTACTCAGAGAGAGATGCAAGGGACTACAAAATGGAGTGATAGGGGCTTGAACGGTCATTCAGATGGTCGCTCAGCAACTACCCAGTCTGACGATTACCATGTGAGGCCATCTCAACCCAGATAAGCAGAGACAGATGAACAATCCATGATCAACCATCCAAGTAAATGAACAGTGAAGTGTCGACCATTTTTAGCCCAGAATCGAACTGTGTAGAAGCTAGGAGCTACCGCAGTAGCTATAGCGCACTGACATCGATGCAACACAACCACGGTGACCAAAACCAGGGGATGGTCAACCCGGGAAACCCACACACACACACACGCCCTCAAAACTACCCTGACAACCATAGTCGGATCGTCCGTCCTAACAGACGGAACCACGGACAAGGCCACACGGCCGCACACCAAACCAACACCCTCGGAAGAATCTCTCGATCCCGAGCTAAAACCAAGGGAAGAACCACTCAGGAGAATCTCTCAATTCTGAGGGAGACTCTCTCGATCCCGAGCTATCACTAGCAGAAGAACCATGCCCACACCAACTGGAACGGACCAACACACCAGCACGATAAACCATACTGGGGAGAAAGCCATGATGAAGCACCTCAGGTGATGGGATTACTAACCCACTGACCACGAGACCGGATCCATCCTCCGATGACATATACTGTAGCCTCACGTGTCTCCCTACACACCCTCTGGTGGAGACTGAGGCACCAACACAAAACCACAAGACAAGGACAAGCCGAGGTCGTGCTCATTAGCACGCGTCCACTGCCCCTGACCATGTGTGCGCACATAGACCATCTTCTCTAGGTCGGTCCTTTAGCCGATTTTTCCCCCCAGCCAGACTCTGGCTATAAAGGGAAGGGGCCCTCAGGTAATCAGCCTAAAAATCACTACATGGGACAAGCCTGCACCACTCCCAGGTGGGTCAGCACGTGCACATGTCGAGGTCAGCTACATCTAGTTGGTAGGGTCACCGAGAACTCGCCATAACTACGGCAACCACTGGAATGCCATCGGTCCACACCAAGCCACCACGAGGTGGCTCACTAGCATGAGAACCAAGGACCACCAATCTGACAGCCAAACCATGACTGTCGGTCCACGGAAGACTAACCAAGCACAAGATGGAACACCAGGACCATGATCCACAACCCCTACAAAGATGCCTAACCACGATCACGGCCTTCATGCGGGAACACCTTTCGCGATCCTGGAGCTCACACGGGGACAGTCAACATGAGTAGCCTGACTCAAGGAAGATTGTCCGCAGTCTACTACAGACAGGGGTGGCCCACACTACAACCCAAAACCAGCAGAACACACAAAACCACTCGGACAAGCATTCCGCCTAGCCACCCCACCTTCGGACATCCCGGAACACAAAAACTCGGAGCACTTAATCACTCGGGCTAAAGAGGGCTGGAAGGCCAAGGTCCTGGCCGCCCACCCCTGGGCCTCCCCTAGCCTGGCGGCCAAGGGTTTGGCAGCCCCGGGCCCATGGGGACTGGGCGGCCATCCTATTAGCTGCCCAGGAGGGGTGGGCGGCCAATGCCATGGCCACCCACCCTCGGCACTACAGGGAGCCTGGGCAGCCACTCCTGTGGCCGCCCAGGAGCCTGGGTGACCAACCCTATGGCCGCCCGGACAATGGACTTCAGAAAATGGGAGAACGAGCGGACGACCACCCCGATGGCTGCCTAGGACCCTGGGCGGCCAAACCCCTGGCCACCCAGTAGACCTGGGTGGCCAAACCCATGGCCGCCCAGCCCTGGACACGACGGCCACCCGTGTGGCCGTCTCCTGTAGTTTCCACAGAAAACACACACCCAAGCTCGCTCGAAGCTCATTCCAAGCCCTATTTGTCGTCGAACGAAGGGGAAAGCATGGGGAGTCATCCCCCGACCAATCTACCACCGGAAGATCACAACCAAACCACAAATCAAGGCCCCAAAGGGGCAAAATCATCGCTCACCCCCGGCATCCTCAACCCCAAAACATGAACATAAACCCCACTCGGCCTCTCTGGGCATGAAAACGGTTGGAAAACACACAGGAGAAGTAGGGAACCATCCCCCTACCTGATAGATGCTTTAAACCACCCAAAAACCTCGATCCGACGATCGTCCCTACGACCGGCTCCTCACGAAAGCCGCCGCCACCGCCTCCAGTCCAGCTGGCCATGCCTCCGGGTTCGTCCTCACCACACGCGCCCTTCGCCATCTCCGTCGACCGCCGGAGTGAGAAGGGATAGTGAGAGGGAGACGGGAGAGGGTGAGGAAGGAGAGAGATGTGAGAGGGGAAATGAGGGAATGGAGGGGAAGAAAGGGGTTAGGGTCATAATATTAGATATAATGTTATTATATTATATTTATTTTATTGACCAATCACCCACCTCCCTCTTCTATTCACACTCTCACTCGGGTGGCCCAATACCCGCCTCCTTCTATTCCTCCTCTATCATGGCCCCAAGGCCCATCTATTCCGTGCAACCTAGCCTGACCGGGTCCTTATTCGGGTCAGCTCGCTACGCCCCCTCCACGGCCTTCTTATGCGGTCCCTACTTCAAGGCCATCATTCCAACCCTCCGTGATTCAAGTTGCACCCCTCCAACGAACTCTTCTTGGCAAAGTCACTTCAATAGAGGAACAATTGAAGAGGGTTACAAGCCCACGGCCGTCGCCTCCTTCTCCTCAAGTCAACCCTCTTCACACTCTCATGAACAACATCACGAAGATGGAAAAAGAATGGAAGGAGCAGAGAGATAATGGCATCAACAACCTATGTGAGCAAGATGAGCTGACAATTTTCAATGATCAAGTGGACGCCGTACGCCCTCCACCACCTATATATTCCACTCATTCATATGGCCCTCCACCTCCGCCTCCATTTTCACATAATCCTCCACAAATTCCTCCACATTACATTCCTCCATCACCCGTCATTATGCCTTTACCACGGCATCCACTTGAGTTTAATAATGATGAATAATTGAGTGAAGTGTTGGAGTCGGCACAAGATGAAGTTCCTCAAGAGGCACCCATTCCAAGTTTTCTTCGTCTTCCACTCCCTCCATTACCCGATGAATCCCTTGCTCAGGATGATGCCACCATCCCCACTCCCGTCTATGAAATCAATTGGTGTTACGATGATGGGTCGATACTCCAATCACCCACGCTGGCGCATCACGATCCCTCTACTACATTGCAAACCTATCGCCCTAAAATCTGACGCTTTTTGCACACTAAACCTTCCTCCACTACACCTTTAGTTACCACATCATTAACCTCCACCAAGCCATCCGAGCTTACCTCCACACCATCGGCCTCCGCTAAACCTCCCGCCAAGCCTGTTTCCAAACCAAATAATCCTCCATTGCCGCCACCTCGGCCCTCCGCTATCTTTATACCCCCAAAGCCAATTACATCAAACCCCATTTGCCTATTCCTCCACCAAACCCTTCACCGAAATCTGTGGCTAATCCTAAACAAGATTCACATATTTTTGCACTCGAGCCAACCCCATTCGCTTCCAAGTAAGGGGAGAAGCCCGATGTGTTTCAACCCCCACCATCACTCATTGAGCCTTCCACCTTCCGCTCAACTTCATCCATACTCCTATCTCCCACCAATATCTCTTCATGGGCCACTCCACGGGTGAGGAGGATGATCTCATCCTGTCATCCCATGCATTCTTTGCACTCATCACATTTCATGCATTCATTGCATCGCATTCACATGCATTCATAGTTCTTCTTTCCCAGATTTCCAAACCCGTATCTTCCCTGTCTTCTGGAACCTCTGGATCCTCCACATTCCCCATCTCATTCACCTCTACCTTCGGGATCTCTGGGTCCCCTTACACTACCCAAGCATCGCGCCCTCACCAGATTTCTTTCAGGGCATCGCGCCCCTCCACACCTCCACTTTCGGATCCTCCAGAATTTTCTCCTCTTCCAGGGAATCGTGCCTGTTTATACCTTCCTCCTCTAGAGCCTCCGAACTTCCTCCTAGGGCATCACGTCCCTTCTAGTTCTATCCCTCTGAAACTTCTAGACTTTCTTCCAGGGCATTGTGCCCTTTTCTATCTTCCTCTTCCAGAACCTCCGGATCCTTCATCCCTCTCTCTATCCCCTGGGCATGACGCCCCTTTCCATTCTCTACCTCCTGAATCTCTAGACCTCCCATCTTTCTTCCAATTCCTCCTCTTGCTCCTTCAGGACACTGCGTCCTTTGTTCTCTTCTTTTTTTTTAATTCACCTTTTCCCATACTTCCTTCGAGGGCATCGCATCCCTCATCACATTCCTCCTCCGGAGCCTCCGGATGATCCTTCTTCCCATCATAATTCTCCTCCTCTTCCTCCAGACCCTCCGGATCCTCCTCTTTCCATTTATCAATTCCTCCTTTTGATTCCTCCTGATCTTGGGTCCGACCTATCATCTTCTACTTCCACTACTTTGGGCATCTGCCCATTCTCCCACTACTTTCGAGGCTTTAGCCCTCACTCCTCCTCTTGATTTTTCACTTCTTCTATAAACTGTTCCATGTGGAAATATCTTTATTCGTCACTCTGACCACGATTTTTTTTTTTTACTTTCTTTCTCCCTCCAATCGACTAACTCAGTCCAAGGATATAAATTATTAGCACAGGAGAGCACTCACGCCTTCAGCGAAGGGGTGAGGTGTTTGCTCCACTGCGGATTAACTATTCCTGGGATCGAGCTTTGGCCCGGGAGAGGACATAAGTAGGGTAGGCAGCTGCATCTAACCAATTTCTCAGATGATGACGGGGGTCGAACATAGGTTTGTTCATCGACATGGGTGACATGCCGAAGCAAAAGGGATATATTCATTAACAAGGATGGAAGGTCCAAGTTAAAGGTAGAGATCGACCGATCTCGCCGATGATGGCGAGGGTCGAACATAGTTTTGTTAGAGAATTCTTGGCGGGACCTTTGATGATTGTTCCCAAGGGAGGTTCACTAACAAGAGGGAGAGGAATAACAATTTTTTTTTCTTTTTTTTATAAATTCCCACTTTACTGGCTTAACCGCCCTTTCGGGTTTTCACCGAAGGTAGCCCCCTCTTGCTTTTGCCCATGCGCCCTTTCGGGTTTTCACGTGGTGGGATACCCGATTTTGCCTGCAGCACCCTTTTAAGTTTTCCCCACAGCCGGGTTGTAGTCATTTTTGCCCTCATCCTAATGTAGGAACAAGGCCGGCGGGGCACCTCTATTTCAAGTCCCATTTTTTTCTTTTCTTCTTATTTTTTTTATTTTTTTTGAACATATGATGAAAGGGTGTTAACAGGCCACGACGTGGTGTCCGACCCTTCGTGACGGTAGATAACTATTGGCTGAGGCCCAGGGCCTTGTGCCAATAAAATTAGTTTATTCGTTGGCCAAGGGGAACAATGCCAACGCAAAGGATGCATTTTACGTCGATTCAGATGTAAGGCCCATAATGGTAATATCATGAGATGATTGGCTAGGACACGAGGTCTTTCACCGATAAAAGGGATTTATTCGTTAGCAAGAAGATAATGCTTACGCAAAAGATGAATTTCATGCCGATTCGGACGTAAGGCCCGTAATGGCAAAATGGTATGATCGTTGATAGGACATGGGCTCTTGCGCCGAAAAGGGGTTTATTCGTTAGCAAGGAGGTGATGCTAATGCAAAGGATGAATTTTCACCGATTCAGACGTAAGGTCCGCCGGGGATGTTGCATGACAGTCAGCTAGGACACGAAGTCTTGTGCCAAAAAGGGGTTTATTCATTAGCAAGGAGGTAATGCTAACGTAAAGGATGAATTTTCACTGATTCAGACGTAAGGTCCGTCGAGGATGTTACATTTTTGAGAGCTCGGCTAGGGCGGAGTGCCACTAAACCAAGGTGTATTTTGGTCATTCTGGGAACGCCGGTTGAACTGTGTGGTACAGCTTCATATGCTTTCCATTAAGGGGAGAGAACTAGACGACTCCGTTGTGATCTACAAGGATGTAGGCACCCCCTTAATATACTCGGCGGATGACATATGGTCCGACCCAGTTTTCAACCAACTTTCCTTTGGGGTTGGAGGCCATCACTTCTTTTCTTTTGACCATTACCAGGTCTCCTTTCTTGAATTCTCGTCTCTTGATCAGCTTATCGAAAGCACGGGCCATGCGAGCTTGGTAGAGTTGGATATTTTGTTGCACGCTAAGACGCTTTCCTTCGAGCTCAGCGAGCTCTTCCAATCTTCTTTCTATGTTGGTTTGTTCATCACTAGCCAACCCATGTTGGATGGCGACTCGCAGCGAAGGGACTTCCAATTCAATTGGCACCACAGCCTCCGACCCATATACGAGGGAGAATGGTGAACAGCCAATTGGGGTTTTATAGACTGTACGGTAGGCCCAAAGTGCTTCGTACATCCTTTCTTCCCAGTCCTTTTTATTAGACTTGACAGTCTTTGCCAGCAGCATGCATAGTGTTTTGTTGAAGGCTTCTGCAAGTCCATTGGCTTGGGGGTTGTAGGGGGACGACATCCTCCAGTCAATCTTGTATTTATCGGCCAGTCGATAAACCTTCTGGTTTCTAAAGTGACTGCCATTATCAGAGATAATTCGGCTCGAGACACGAATCGAAATATTATAGTTTGCCAGAAGAATCTGGCGACCAGCTCTCCTGTCATTTCTCTTAGCGCTAGTGCTTCTGCCCATCTGGAGAAGTAATCTTACGTCAATGGATTTCATCCAGTGATCTGACGTACTCCGTGCAACGCTTGGTACTGCTCCTCTGACAGCCTCAAGGTAGATGAAGTGGGTAATCAGCGTAGAAAACGGACACAAGCAACTGCATCCTATATGACTTAAAATTCCAAATGAAGGGTACTGAAGAAAACGCAATTCGACAAACTCCATATGCAAAGGCTCTAGCGAGATGGACAACAACGCAAAAACAAACAGAAACGTGCATGCATATATTTGCGAAACTGTAGGTCGTAAGTCGTGGCTCCTTCGGTACCAATTCATCATTTAATCAAATTCCAGTGACAAGAACCCGTAAGAAGAAAAGTTACAAGACATGAAATTGAAGAACCACCCAAAGTGAAGAAAAAACAGATTTTGAGAGTCCAGCGGAATTCTTCCAGACCCAACTCAGGAAGGGAACAAATACCAGTGATAAGAACCCATGTGAACAAGACCCACAAGGGGGGGAAAGAGAGAGGGAGAGTTTGAGAACCCAGTGGGCATCTTTCTCGTCATACCCAAGAATGTAGATTCGGAGGTAGATGGCGGAGTCGAGCCCGGCAAGCCGAATGATGTCCGCCTGGCTCATCCTCAGCGCCTGCGGCATCCAGCCGAGGAAGGCCCCTAGCCACGACCCCACGTTGAGGCTGAAGTGCTTCCACACCCAACTGGCCTCCCCCGACCGGGGGTTCTTCCTCCCCGCCGCTATATACAGCTTGGGGAAGTACACCCGGTCGTTCACCGGCTGGATCCTCATGAATGCGAAGGCCGCCAGGAAGACGAACCAGAGCAGTATGTTCACGAAGGCGGAAACCGCGATGTCGCCCACCGTCGCCATGGCTGACCCAGAAGGAGGAACAGCGAGAACAAGCCCGTAGAAGAAGAAGGAGGAACAGAGCAGGGAGGAGCGTGGATGGGTTGGGGAGGTGGAGTGTTGGAGCAGTGCAAAGGGAATCTTCTGTAGAAGGAAATCGGAATGGGTATGACAGTGAAGCTGAACGGCAAAAGAATAAAGAAACGGGCGGAGTGGACTGTCAGTGGGGAGAATATGTACCCAATTTAGAGAGAGAGAGTGACGGCACTGAAGAGTGAGAGGAGAGAGAGAGAGCCCGCGCGCGCGCAGGCCGTGCCGTGTTCTGCGGGGGATATGACAGTGACGCGCAAAAGGGAAACTCTGAATCGTGGCGCAATGTGTCCAGAAAATCACAACCGTAGGTCGAGCACAGGGTGAGTCCCATGGGCTACGACGTCGAATATGTCCTGAGTCGTGAAATTTTCATGAGTTCGAACTCGTTATTAAATCATTGCTTGACATAGTAAAGAGTAATATCAATGTGAAACTCACTCTGTTAACACTATTATTATTTGACACTAAATTTCACACACGCAAATAAAAGCATGTAATATCACCGGATGATAGCAAAAGTTGAGCTGGTACAGTGTAGGAGAGAGAGGAAGCACATGTTTATTAATTAGTGTGTTAATTTTTACATAAAAGGGAGACGTTAATAAATCACTTTTTTCTTTTGTTATTTAGATCGAAATTATGTGATCCGTGCTGAAGTCGGACGATGACGATTTAGGAGGAGTTAAATCGGGCTGCAAGGATCAATTATTTACGTACTCGTTTGCAAGGTTTCATGGTTCGTGAGATTATTTCGGTGCATTGCGCCACGGCATAAAGAACTACGTCGTTCGTAGCCGTGCTTTCCTTCTTTCCTAACAGCTGGATAGGGAAGGTGCGAGAATAACGAAAACGAAAGGGGGGAGGAGGGGACCGGAAGGCCCAACATGTTCCACTGCACCTCGGCCATCGGCCACGTGTCGGCCTCGTCACATGGGTAACAAGGAGGAGCGGGGATGTGTTTACAAATTTATTCCTAGGGATCAGCAGAACGGAAAAGACGGAGCACTGGTGGCTATTATGACGGTGGCGATTCCATCCTTCTTTTGTCCACTTTATCCGCTCTTTTGCGCTTGGGTTGTCACTTGTCCCACCCAATTATGGGAATTTTTTTTATTCGATGGATATGTTTTTTACTGTGGAGATAGTAAACTCTCCATTCTACGGGACAATGGACAATTCCATCACAGGTTAACATGAGTTAAATCAGGATGGGCTCGGGTTAATTTATTCCTGAGTTAGAGTAATTTGGGGCAATTGCTGCTTGGGACCAAGGGCGACATCATGAATTGTCACTTCCTGAGCGTCTTGGAGGACCTGGAGGGTGTCGGCAGGTATGCATGGGGAGCTACTTTGCTGGCGCACTTGATAGCTGACCTGTCCACCGGGACAGGACGTGAGATGACCGTCAGTGGCTTCTCACCATTTTTACAGGTATGCATGTTTTTCTAAATGATTATGAATGCAAATGTCTTGATTTAATGCATGTGACTAATGTAAACTAGAAATGCAGATCTGGAGTCACCTATACATGCCCATGAATAGGGTAGATGACTGGCCGGGGAATGCGGGTGCGTTCCCCTTAGCGAGGAGGTGGATGCCCTACGTGAGTGGGGCACCACATGCTTTTGAGCTGCACATACTCCAGAGGGAGTTCAGGGACTTCCCTTCCTCACTGGTATGCTTCTATGACTCATGAATATGAATGATTATGTTTATGATGTACTGACTAACTATCTTTTGATGATGTGGATGTGATGTGAATGCAGGTGGTTTGGAGAACCTATCAGGGCATGACCGATGAGGGACAGTCCTGGGTGACCGCGGGTCGACCTCTATTTGGGCGGGAGATTTGGCTCCACTGCCTGAACGAGATCGAGCCCCTGCGCCTTCGATTAGTGATGAGGACCCTCGGACTCCACCAGGAGTGGATCAAGGTGGCGGAGCCTCGTGGGATTGGCAGGAAGACCCGTGGCCGGACGAAGGCCACAGACTGGAGGGTCCGGTTCGCGGATCAGTACGTAAACTGGCAGCGAGGCGGCACCAAGGTGACCTCCCAGGCACCTGACAGCTCGGAGTACCTTCGCTGCTTCTGGGAGGTCTACGGCGGCAGGCCCCAGATGATGGTCTTGGGGGTGAGTAAATGGAAATGGATTTCTTTTCCTATATGATGCATGTTTATTTATGCAACTAATCATGTGGTGAATGCAGGATGCATGGGACCTAGTGGCGATGGACGCCCAGGTCCACCTACGCAGCTTGGAGGCCCAGTTGGCGGCCACACGAGCTGATCTGGAGACCCTGGTGAGTGGTTGAATTAAATGCATGTGAATTCCTAATTTGTTGATGATTAGCCACTGATGATCTTTCTTTGGATGCAGCGTGCGCAACAGGGAGCGATAGCGAGGGGGACCGGTGGTGCCTCGAGTTCGAGGGGACCGAGCACCGGGACCGGAGGACTAGAGGAGCAGCTTGCAGGTGCAGTTGCTCGAGCGGAGGAGGCGGAGCGTGATCTTGCTGCCCGGGTAAGCCCTTAAACTTAAAGATTCAATTATGCCCTCATTTGTTCATAGAAACTTATGATTTTCTTTCATGCCCTTGTCTAGACCGAGGAGTTACAGGATGCGCTTGCCTGTGTAGCGAGGCAGCACCGCGACCGCAGCGCATTGGTGAGTTTTATTTTACTTTGGTGATTCTTACATTCTTCTTTTGAATTAATGATGTTATGATATGATGTAGATGGTAGAGCTGACCGAGGCTAGGAAGCAATTAGCAGTGGCGTGCTCAGAGATTACCTCCCGCGATGAACGGATCGCCGAGCTAGAGCAGGGCGGGGGACAGAGCGCGACCTCGCGGCACGGGTAAGTCAATAGTATTAATTTCAATTATGTTTATGTTGAAATAAAATTTGAGACTAATAGTTGACTTGATTGAATGTAGGAGGCGGAGCTACAGGATGCGAGCACCTGGGTTGCCTTGGCTGGTGCAGAGCTCGCCATCCGTGACTAGCGGGTCGCGAAACTCGAGGGGGAGGTGGCCCGTCTCATCGCGGTAGCGGGCCAGCGCGAGGAGCTGCCTCGGGACGCTCAGGACCTCCGCATCCATCTCGAGATCGAGCGGAGAGAGCGTGCCCGGGAGCGCGAGGAGCGTGATCGGGAGAGGACGGAGCGGGACCGGGAGAGGGCTGAGCTTGTCGCCGTTCGGATGCAGCTTGCCGTAGTCTAGGAGCGGCTACGGATGACTGAGGAGCAGCTACAGTGTGGGCGAGAGCGAGCCCGGGTGGCAGGGCACTCGAGCGCCTTCGCCAGCATGACATATATGACCGGCTCTTCTTCCCACGAGCGTGCAGAGGAGGAGGTACGGAGCTCAGCTCCGAGTGCAGCACGGGGGTCGATGCCCCCACCACGAGCTCACCGTTCGTGGGACCTCTTCCATGCCTTTTTTGAGTTGAAGGAGCATACCCACGCGGGTAAGGGCTTCTTCTATCTTCAGGCGAAGAGGTGGAGGAGTTGCGTAACCCTTTTTGCCAATGACACCTCCCATAAGGGCTGGAAGACTCAATATTTCTGAGTGGGCGCGGCCTTCGACAGTGGGTCTTGGAACTTCCTGCTGGTGCCCAATTTTCACCCAAACATTCCTCCAAAGCCGGCTGTGATTTTCCCGGAGGTGGAGAAAAAGGCTACCCTTCTTCAGGAGAAGCGCTGATCCACCGCCGAGTTGATGAATTAGGCTAACATTGAGGAGTATCCCTCTCAGATGGTGAGGCCTCGGGGTAAGGGATTCAGGGCCTTGTGTTGATGTTGGGTCGCATTAGTAAACTTCTTACCGATGGTCCACTTGTTTTTCTTTGCTCAGATTCGAGGCGAGTGGCTGATGAGGGGGTGTCATCGACCGAGGTGGTGATCATTGACGCGGAGGAGATGCCTACTCCTGGCGGACCTCAAGCATCTGGGAGTTCTTCCCGTGCCCGGGACAAGGGCAAGCAGCTTGCTCCGGATGGAGCTTCCAAGCACCACGGAGCCAAGCATAAGGATCTCGTGGAGAAGATGCTACGGTCCTCGATGAAGGCCATGACTGCTGAAAGGAGAAGGGCAGAGGCCACTTGCCCGGTCGAGGGGGCCACGCAGTTGGCTCTCCCGTCCATTGAATTAGAGGGGGCCGTCGCCGTTGGAGGAGTCATGTTCGAGGAGGATGCGGCCCCAGTGGAGGTGGCTGGTGCTGGATCGCCTGTCGAGGATGAGGGGGTGCATGGCAGTGGGACTCGATATGAGCAGGTCGAGGCCGAGGGGTCACAAGGTGAGGCGATCCAATCCCAGCCGACCGAGGCTACAGAGAAGCGGGGGGAAGCAGCCCAGCCTGAGCCAACCGGTGGGCCTCCAAAAGCAGGAATACCTGGGGGGGATTCCCCGATCCCGGTTGTCCCAGAGAGGACCATCCCTCCCACGGCAGGTGCCTTTGCTGTCTGAGCCTCCTTGTACCGCAGGTGCCATTCTGTGACCTCGGAGGTAATTCGGGGAGGTCTCGGGCGTAGCCCCCCTTTCGTGCTTCTCGAACGGGTCATGGAGGGCGGCTTGATCATGGCCCAGCTGGGGGCCAAAATGACTGATCTGTTTACTAGGATCAACTCAGAGAGGGAATCTCTGGCCTGGGCCGGCGGTGTGTCCAACCGAAAGATCAAATGCTTGACTCTCGATCTTGAAGACCTTTGGCGGGAGTCAGCCTCGGTCAAGGTGCAAGCAGAGTCGAGCCAGAGAGAGGCTCGGGAATCAACCGAGCAGATGGTTCAGGCTCACTACATGGTTGAGCTAAAAGATAGGGTCCTAGACACGGAGCGCAAAGTGTAGGTCGAATGCGCTGAGCAGTGGAGGGCTGAGCGTGAGGGGCTCGAGGGCCGGGTTCGAGAGGTCGAGTAGCAGTGGGGGGAAATCGAAGCCGCGTGAGTCGAAGTCGGGAGGAGGTAGTCTGAGGCAGAGTAAAGGGCAGCCGAGCTCGAGGAGAAGGCAGAGCTGGCCAGATTGGAGGCGCTCGTGCAATACAAATGCTCGGAGGGTTATTAGGCGGCGCTCCAGAAGGCTGCCTTTGCCTACTACGAGCCAGGCTATCGTCGAGGTCTATGGAAGGGGTTTTCCCAAGGCTTCCACCAAGTGACCTCTCTGGCCCATGAGCAGGCAGACATGGAGCTCGAATTTCGTTCCAGGCAACACTATGACTTGGACGAGGATGTCACGAATTCTTCCTCCCCGATGTCGAGCGAAGGTGGAGGTCAGGGTGCCTCAATTTCGTTTGAGCGACCGCCTACTCTGACAACCTCGGGAGGGCATGCGGTCAAGACAGTTCCCACACAGGTGGGGTCAGTGTCTGGATCGGCCATCACCGAGGGTGCTGGGGACGGGTCTCCCAATACCGAGGATCTTTTGCCTGTCGAGCTCTATGGTGGGCCCAAGGCCTGATGTATATTTATTTATTTTTTCTTCCTCTCCTTTCTTTAATGTAGCCATATCCAAATTTTCCTTGTGTATGTGATGACGGGTATGGTAGGCCAATAAAAACCTTTCAGTTTGATGTTGTGCTTCATTCTGTCTCTGAATTAACTATTTAAATAATAAGAAATAAATTACATTTTTAATTAAATAACTAACTGTAAAGTACAGTCTAATAAAGTACAATCTATAGGGAAAAGAAACGTACTCTCTCGTTAGGTACAACCCCAGCTCTAGCGAGCTGACAACTAAGAACCTCAGCACTGCACCTTCGAACCTCAAGGAGGAACTGCAACACCTGAAAAGAAAGGGGAGAGCCTCGTCTCATTGGCTCAGTAGAGGTCCCGCAGATACCCATCACGAAATAATGGCGATAAATAGCTACGCTAACAATAACAACAACAACAGTAACAATAACGGTAGAAGCAACAGTCGTAGCACGAACAGTCAAAATGGAAGTCGGTAGAGCCACGACTCTCCAAGCTACTCCAAACAACAATGAAAAGTAAGCCTCGATCTCACAATCGGGGACTGGTAAACCAACGGGAAACCCTGGCTACACCATCGAAGGAAATACTATGACATCTCTATCATGGAGGAATGTCCTCACAGATAGAGGCCCAATCAGACCATGCGGTCCAAGGGAACAGTCATGACCTCGCCATCGTGAACCCTAAACTACCTGTGGATAAAAACTTGGTAACCCAACTCAGGACTCTAGACCTCTACGTCGGGAAAGCACGCAGAAGCTACCCGAAAAGTCACGCCTCGTAGATGGGAAACCAAACCACGAGTCAAGAGAGTCACTTGTCGTGTGACGGGAGAACCTGCCCACTAGAAGCAAGGCCAGATACACCCACTGATGACTTAGTCTGCACCCCGGGTGTCTCCCTACTTGCTCCATGTGGAAACTGAGACACCGTATAAGTAACATAAGGATAAGGGTCTAGTCAGGGTCATGCTTGTCATCACACATTTGAAGTCCCTGACCACGTGTGCACACATTGACTGACTATGCTACGTCAGGCCTTCTAGCTGGTTTTCCTCCCGACCTAGACTCAAGCGGCCATAGTGGGAGGCCCTACGGTAACCAGCCTAAAACCATCTCTCCAGGGTCTAGCTCTCCACCACTCCGAGGTGGGTCGGCACTCCCTTGCCCAAGCAAGATATGACTAGTGGGAAAGCCACTCGACATAAGACTTTCAAAGGAAACCACCGGAATACTGACAGACTACACACAGGCCCAACTCAAGTAACACGAAACATAGGGTGGCTTGATGCCATCAGACTCAAGATGACTAGCTAGACTCACTAATCTAATGGCCATAGAGTCATGTGACTCATCCCAAGGCCATTGTATAATACGGCACCATGCCATCAAATCACCCTAGTCCAAGAGTCAAAAAGAATGGTCAAAAGGATTCACAAGGCGGCTCATGACAGCCTAGTTCATTCCCTTTCTAAACAATACTAAGAAACCCCAAACCCCAAGCTGGGTCAAAGGACTTTCAGTCGTTAGCCTTGCACATGGCCCACATGGAAACTGCTTTCTGAAGAAGCTAACATCGTACAGGGACAACCCTCTGCACCTACACCGGTACACGGTGACTCAATCTAGCATAATAAGAAAGCCAAGAATACACGGGATCAACCAGACCCTCTAAACTACACGGGCATGCTAAACGAGATATAATGAATCCTCAGAACACCCAAAACATGGTCACAGCCCCACGGGGTGTCCGGGATATCCATGGGGCCAAAGGTCAACCAAAGGGTCACAAACGGGTCGACTGGAGGCCAAACTGACGAAAGAACTATGTTTTGGTTGACCAACCCCCTAGGTTAGTCGACCAACACAGGGGGTCGGTCGACCGACCGCCCATCTGCTGGGCATGGGTCAGCCGACTGAAATCCCAAGTTGGACAACTGAACCATGCCAGCCTGCCCTATCCGTGGTGAATGTGCCACCAGTCGATCGAACTACCCACTCGATCGACCGATTCCGGTGATGCACCTACGGGAGCTCCACCGTGGGAGCTTAAACCATACTCCACTCAACCCATTTAAGGGGGAAAACAAGGGGGAACTCTTCCCCAACCTCCTTAGCACCAGGAGGTCCCTTTCAAACCACAAAACTCCACCAAATTAGTGAAACCCTCTCTCACCCCAAAAACATGCATTTTAACCCTGGCGTGGAAAGAAAATCACTCTCGGCCTCATCTCGGCCTATAAATCACGGGTGGGGGTTGGTTTAAATAGAAAATATTTTGGGATAAGGATAAGAGATAGGAATAAGTGGGACTCGATTTGGAGGAGGATTCTAGAAGTTATGGCTCTTGGAAGGAGGGCCTATCGCACAGAAAATAGAGTTTGTGTTGAACTAGGATGCATAAACTCCTAACTTTCATCCACAATTCTAAGCAAGATAGCCAATGAAAATTCGAGTTCTATGGATCAAACTCGAGATAATATAAAGGAGAAGACATAGGAATAAACAGCGCTCAATTCGGAGTAGAATTCAAGAAGTTATGACCACCGCAAGAGGGTCACGGCGCACAGAAATGGAGCAGAGTCCAGCACGAATTGGACTCTCTGTTTTCTTTAACGGTCTATCGTAAGACCGCCAGAGGACCACAAACGGTCTAGGGTAAGACCACTAGGCTCTAGGGGTCGAGCGGGACGATTTCGGGCAAGATTGGGTGTGACGGTCTGTCGTAGGGCAGTCACATGGGCTCTAACGGTCTAATAATAGACCTTCACATGGGCTCTGACAGTCTAATAATAGACCTTCACATAGCTCTGATGGTCTAATAATAGACCTTCACACTGATGAAGATTTTGGGCAGACTACGCGTGACTTTGGAAATCAATGTGTATCTCTCAAACAATGCAGAATTAGCAAAAGTGGTAGAAAGAGATATTGTAGATAACTAAGAGAGGAGCAACGTTCATGAAAAAAGCAAGATGATAAAATGATCAGAGGAGGGAGAAAATAGGGCTGAAAAATAAAAAAAATGCTAGGTCACAGGATGATCAACGTAGCTTGCCAGAAAAATGTGAATAGCTCACAATCGGGGCAGAACTGGCTAACGGCGTAGAAGAAGAAGTTGTAGATATCGAAAAATTGAACAATTTTGTTTAATGACACTTTTTCAATAGAGGATCATAAGGTGATGTAAAAGGACCACTTTCAAGACTGCACAATGAAAGAGAGCCGATCACTTGAAAGACGTCGGCCTAAATGGGCCGTAAGTCGACTTGGAAGCTGGAAGTTGATAAGAGAAGCTCCAGGGCTCTACGAAATCATGATCTCCAAGGTCCAAAGGGAATGGAACAACGAAATGGGCTCGAAATCTACCAAAGGAAGGCTCCAAAATAATGGGTAATTCGGGACATCAAAAATGATGAATAAGAGAAATGACGTAACTTGTGGGCTAATGTAGGTGTCAACAGGTCCCGCAGATCCCCACCAAGAAACTAAAGTGGTAACAGCAGTAAGAACAGCAAGAGTAACACTAGGAGCAGGAGTAACAACAACAAAAGTAAAGAGGAAAGCCATACAGAACAAACCACGGTAGCCGATAAGACCTCGGCCCTCTAAACTACTCCTAATCGGTAAGAACACGAATTCCTAGACACATAGTCAGGAATCACCAAACCGACATAAGGAAACTCTGATTATGTTGCCAGAACACGCCCTGCAACAACAGATTAGGCTTCACATCACGACCTCTTGGATGTGGGAAACGCACTACCCGAAACACCGACGTACATATGACCTCATCATCGTGTACGCTACACCGACTATGGGTGAAGCCCGACACAGGCTAACCGAAGCACTACGTGAAGAAGCTCATGCTGCATAAGAAACCACACGAATCATGAGAATCTCAAGAGTCACCGTACTGTGACAGAAGCACCTCCTCACTAGAAGCAAAGCTAGATACGTCCACTAACGTCTTACACTTTGCCTCAAGCGTCTCACACTCGCCTTGAACACGGTGACTGAGACACTGTACCAAGTACAAGGAACAATAGTAACGAGTGACTAGTCAGTGTCACACCCGTCGACGCTCGTCCAAATGCCCCTAACCACGTGTGTACGCACAAGTCTAATACCTTGAGCCAAGACTCTAGCTAATTTCCCCCCCAGTAGGATGCTACTGCAAAGCAAGGGGGCCCACGGAAACTAGCCTAAAAATCATCTCTCAAAAACTCGCCCCGTCACCACTCCCAGGTGGGCCGACACGTGGAAGTGTCATCAGGCTACGACTAGTGGAGGCTCACTAGACACAGAGTCTCAAAATGGTGAAGTACAGATAGGGCAAGCAGTCACCTATCGCACGTACTACAAAACATAAGACAGTACACAGAACTGTCGCCAGACTCAGGATAGTCAACTAGACCTACACACAACGATCCATGAGTCACACGACTCAGGCACATCCCGGGACCCCTCACGGTGCCCCACACTTGGTCCCCACATGATGCCCAACATCAGTAAGACCGTGGGTCAGCACGTGAATTGAGGTCTGCTCACCCGGGACTCGAATCGACATGAAAAACCACCGACTAAGCCTCAGACGATGAATGGTCTATCATTGGCCACTCACGGATGCACGACTAACTCGCAGTCATGCGGCGGAGAATGGATGGTCCAACCTAGCCATCCGACACTCCCAACGAAAAATAGACCATAACGTGCCTTCCCAGGTGCATTATAGTGCTTAACGGACCAACAGAGGTGCGTTAAGCCCCAAGTCATGAAAGCCAACATAACGCACTCCTCTAGGGATGTTATGTACATAACGGACCAGATATGGTGCATTATGTCACAGAGCAAAGTAAACCATAACGCACTCCTCAAGGGGTGTTATGGACCTTAACGGACCAACTCTGGCACGTTAAGTGGAAGGAAAGGGCGTTACGCATAACGCACCTTCCTCGGGGCACTATGGAACATAACGGGCCTCCCCAGACGCGTTATGTGACTAGGACGCCAACGGTCACAACCAACGGTCAAAAACCAACAGTCGAAAATCATGATGCACTGGTACTGGAGCGTCATGCCGGACATGGCGGTCAGTCGAGGGGCCGTTAAACCCTTGATGACCATACTCAAAACACACGAAGCATAACGCACCTGAATGGGAACGTTATGCTCATGACGGTCTCTGGAACGACCGCTATGTTGTCCCGGCAGGGAAACGGTGAATATGACCCAAAAACGTCAACTATGCCCCCGTACCTCCACAGGAGAGGGGGAAATCAAGGGGAAAGCTCCCCAGTGGCCCTTGGCATGATTCTATGACCTCGGATCTGCCAAAAATGCAGTGAATCACTAGATAGGGCAATCACTCCCCAAAGTATGGTTTTGCCCTAACCCGCTCAAAAGCACCCCTCTCGGCCTCACGATGGGCTACAAACCACGGAAATGAAACGCGGGGAGCTAGGGAATGTCACCCTACCTTGATGGAGCGAATGCTCCGCCGAATCGACGCCGAAATCGTGAAGAACGCCTTTAGAAGCTCTCGTTCCTCCACGAAATCCCACGATCTTCACGCCACCACGACCACCTCGCCGTCGCCGTCGTCGCCACGCTATCGCCCCACGTCGTCTGCAGCCGGACAGAGCTCGCTGTGCGACCAAACGAGAGAGAGGGGGAGAGGGTGCGGTCACGGTGGGGAGAAGGAAGAAGGAGGAAGAAGAAGAATGAAAAAGAAAAAGAGAAAAGGGTTGATATTTATAGAAAATCTGAATTTTTTAAAAAATATCAAAAAATAGAAAATCACGTTTCCACGATCCTCGGAATGCATCGATCGCAACGGTACCACTCACTCCCGGGTGAATGACCACGTTCGCCCGCAACGGCGTGCCGAAGGATTTGCAGGAAACCGAACCAAAAATCGAAAAAACACACGGGAAAAGCCGCAGAACGTCTCCGGGCCCGCAAAATAACCCCGGATCGTGCTGATCCGAACACGAAAGATGTCCAAAATGAAATTCCTGACATGACAGTGCCAGACGCTCCGAGAAAGTAGGTCCGGGACCAAAGAACAAGGATCCGAAAGGGTCTGGGACATCACAAACGTGCCCAGAGCGGGCGGCACGTTCATGAGGGCGATCAAGTTTTGCCGGCTGGAGGGTGGGAGGGCAGCCTGGCGTGCCTTCCTTGGCCCGTGTGCATCCCGGGACATCCCGTGAGTACTGTGACCGTATTTTTGGGGGTCCAAAGGTATCATTTTACCTTGAATAGTGTTCCCGTGGGCTTGAGGGTCTAGGCAACCCTCTCATGCCCCGGTTGTGTTTTGTAGGCCTCCGGTCGACTCGGTTGTGACCCGACGGTCGACCTTCGATCTCGTAATTATTTCGAACATCCCGTGGGTTTTGCGACTGTGTTTCAGGGATGTTTGATGTACCATATTACCTCGATTAGCGTGCCTATAGATTTAGAGGGCCTGCGAGACCCCGTGTGTCCTGGGATTTTGTGTTCTTGTTGGATCGAGCCGCCGTGAGTCATCGTGCCAAGGTTTTTGACCCTAGGGTTAGGGCAGATTGACGGCATAGAGTCATCCGGTACAACGGTCTTGATCCCGAGTCTTGTGACTCCGAAAGATGCTATGTGATTCCATAATGAGTTACCCACGGAGGGTTATTCCTGTGTGGCATTGTGTGTCTGTGTTAGGGTCACATTTGTGCATGTTAGTGGGCCAGTGTGGCTATGACCCAGTCTGGGATCGAGATAGTTGATTATTCTAGATTTGCCAGAACTGCGTGTGTTTCGTAGTATTGATCGATCATATGGTCACTGTTTTCCATGTGATTGGTCATGTGGACCTTATGAGAACAGTCTTAGTGACGAATGATCCATGTTTTGCCTTTTGGGTTGAGCTCTCGTGTTTCTTGCGGATCGTGAGTTCACGCATGTTTCAAGCAGTCTCTAGTTGGTTACTCGGTATACGACTTGTGGGCTTGTATTGCCTAGCCTCCCGTGACCGTGCCCAAGTGATAGGTACGTGTGTGCTTTTGATAGGAGCATGTGAGAGTAGCCTGTGGACCATTGATAGACCCGACGAAGACAACCTTGTGTGCATAACGCTGATAGAGTAGAGGTGAGGACAGTCTCGAGTGTAAGCACTTTGGTCAGGACAAGAGTATGTTGCTGACAGGTGCAATGGCACGTACCTTGTGTCAGGGAGCGGGACACATCTGCACTAATGGTTGTAATGGTGCGGATCCTTGCCAGTCTGAGGGAGTGGTGTGTATTAGTGTCTTTGCCCACTCGAGGACAGGGTGTGGTTGTGTACGAGATCCCCACTCGAGGACAGGGTGTGGGCTACGTATGGGAGACATGAGAGAGACCGATTGCCATTCGAGGTTGATGTTACTGACTGCATTGTCGAGGCCCTCCCGGCACTGTGAGGTAGAGCTGGCACGACGGTGAGGTCGTGGCTCCCTCTTAGGTTGAGACCAAGATTTCTGACTTTGAGGTCAGAGTCCTCCCGAGAAAAGAGGTGGTGCTGGTGACTATGTAGTCCTAGCTTGAGTCTTCCATCAGTACGGATGGATCTACATGACTGAGGTGTCGTGGGCTTTTCTTTAGCATAACTGCGTGTGTCTAAGAATTCGAGGGTTTGACCATCATGTATGATGTTCACGAAGTAGCTATGGAAGTTGTGATTTCACTGTTGCTTGTTTACAGTTGCCCTTATTGTGTTTTGCCGGCTACGTCAACTATTGTGGTTCTTGTTGTTTAGTTAGCTATTGGTGCTGTTACATTTTATATTGATTATTGTTATTGTGATGTTTCTTACTGTGTTTGCGATGAGATAGGGCTCCACGGGACCCCTACTGAACCTATGAGATGAGACTCATCTATTTCGTTTTCACATCTACCATTCTGCCACGTGGACCAGAGGGCGAGTGTTGTGCCAGTGGTGTTTGTAGCTGCCAGTTGCTAGGGCTAGTGTAGGTTCATTTCAATGTACATACTCTTTATTGTTAACTGTATTGAGTGGATTTGGACTTGAAATTATTGCAAAAAATTATTGTAAAATATTTATTTTGTTCTATTGATAAATGATTGCTGGCGCCTGCTTATTTTCTCTAGTTAATTGAGGATTACGCATAGGAAAATACTCCCTAAATAGATAAAGACGGCACAATGCCAACAATATTCTACCAGCCGAGTTGAGCTCAAAAATCAAGATGCGTCGCCGGGTCAGGCGGCACAACATAACAACTGGGGATCGCCCCTAAGCACAGGGCGCTACACCAGCCAGTTTCCCCATAGTCGAGTCGGATCCAAGGTTCAGGACAATCTGCCATATTAAGCGGCACTCTGAAGAGATTCGGGGATTACCCCCGGACACCCTGCATACAGTATCACACCGTCGGCTCTTCAACAACTAGGTTAACTCGGGGCTCAGAACGGCTTGCCGTCCCATACGGGTCTTTGCCAAGAAGCGAGGGTCACCCCGACTACTAGACAAACGACATCATCATGCCAGCACCTCAGCTACTGGGCCAACCTGGGTGTGACGACCCGGAGATCCGGATATCGAAATACCGATAAGAATCGATATACCGATACCAAGAACTGGGGAAACCACCCAAGAGGTTGATGAGGCCCCTGAAGGGTTAGGAGGGTTTGTCGAGGAGATGCATAGTGAATTAGAATTCGTGTGCGCAACATTAATTAATTTGGCCACTTGGAAAAATTTATGCGGAATCAATTTCAAAGAAAATACCAGAGTGGTAATATAATAACCAATAGTATCCAGTTCTCAGGCAGATCCCAATCTGCCCAGTCGATTCTGAGCCTGGGAAACCAGCCTGTTCAAAAATGCCCCAAGGGTATTACAATGACAGGAAAATTCCTGTCATAGCCTAGGTTCGTAGAGCTTTGAGAGAGCTTCACAATGGCGCCAGTTCCACTTCATTCCGACATCATTCCAGATTGTGGTGGCCGTTCTTGTAGGAGTGCACAGTTCTACCTAGAACCAGGATAGCAAGAAGGGGTGACCGTGGAAATTCAACAGAAAATACATCGAAGAAGATTCAGTGACGGCCATTCCCAAGGGTCGATCAGGGACCCTCGGCCTCTGTCTCGGTGAACCGCCGCTATCAGAAGCATACCGGAGGTCATCATCCCTTTGGAGGCTCTTGGTCACTATCCTACCGGTGCAGCTACTGCCATCGCCCGGCACCCACCACCTTGCTGCTCGCCAACC
Organism: Amorphophallus titanum; assembly: GCA_024336825.1. Taxonomy (NCBI): domain Eukaryota; kingdom Viridiplantae; phylum Streptophyta; class Magnoliopsida; order Alismatales; family Araceae; genus Amorphophallus; species Amorphophallus titanum. The sequence goes on along the minus strand of JANBPO010001371.1, from coordinate 2,448,878 downwards.
CAAGCTCGGTGCTCCCGGAGCCATTGTGTAGCCATTTATCTCCATGCGTGGAGTGGGCAGTAGAATCTTTGCTGTAAATTAATTTTACTATTGTACCAGGAGTTACAGAGCTTGGCTAGGACGTCTTCCCCATGCCCCGAGCATGGAGGTACACTCGCCTCCTCCCATATGTCTTATTTGCTTAGCTAGTATACATTCTAGAAGCTATTGCATGTGCGTTAGTTAGATTCCGAGCTAGTTTATTTTAATCACCACTGTGAGCAAGAGAGCGTGACTCGTCCTGTGTCTCGATCCGAGCACGAGAGTAAGCTGACCACCTAAGACTCAAGGCTGATTTCTCAACCTTGCAGTCCGATGCATTCCCCTTGCTGGGGGCGATTGTGATCACGTTCTTCTTGTTTGGGGCATGCTTTCCTCTTCAGGAACCACGTTAGGTGCCAAGTCGTGTGTGTAGTCGTAGGTCACGTCATCTAGAGTCCAAAGTTGACACAAGTCCGAGTCGAGTCTCATTGTCGTCCCACATCATATTTATTTTGTTGGGTTTCTACAAGAGCACTTGGCCCCGGCTACCTAGCTTCGTCGCGTGGCCATCGCGGGAGAGAGTGTGAGCGCTACCCGTGCCCCCAAGGCATCTGGTCTACCTCGTTGACACGGGAGCTTCTAATTCTACTTGAGGGTTCCATCTCAGCATTACCATCACTCCCAACCTGCAAGGGTCTGGTCCTTGGACTTGACCTTCCACCCCTGAGTCACCTCGAGAAGTGGGATGCACTGTGTGAGCTAGTCCGCCAAAATCGAGTTCATTTCCTTACTAGTGTTCTTGCAATAGTAGGTCTGAAGGTCATCGTATCATCCCCACTGCTCCCCTAGGTTGTGTCACATCAAATTGGTATTAGAGCAAGTCCTTGACTTGTTCCCACAAGTCAGGTCCAAGGGCACGCTTGCATTAGAGTCATCGTCGGACCGTCCAGTGCAATGTGCACCCACCATTGTCATCATTGAGTCTATAGACAAAATGGCCCGTTCTCCCAATGATATTCCATGCATACCTACCTAATGGGGAGCCCATGAAAATTGATTTCATTGACATGGTGTCCGATAATTCGGTATCCCCCAATATCGTTGCCTCTCTTTCTAAGACCGGGCAAATTATGCACAATGGCGATCAAGTCTTTGTAGAGTTCCATAAAAGGTTCAGAAAAACCACATATTCTGATAGGGCTTTTTGTCAAATATGAACTTTGGCAGGCCCATGCATAATCCTCAGTAAACACTGGCTAGATGATAGGAATGCCATCATTGACCTGAAATGTTGATCTTGCCTAGTGCATCCTCCACACCTATCAGAAGTCTTTAAATTTGTCAACTTGGTGTTGTCCCGTCAGACTAAGCCCTGTACCTGGTCACCATGCCCTCCCAACCCACCTAAAACAAAGGAGAAAATCATGGATGAACATGAGGAGGTCGTGACCCACACACCCGACCCCATGGAAATGGAGAACACCTCGGACCCTCTCCCTACCCAAGAGGAAACCCATGCCCAATCCAAGGAGGAAGCCCCGTATTCCCCCTCACGCCTTGAACTCCACCATACACCATACACTCCAATTAGGAGTGAACTCATCTTAGGTGTGTCCCTTGTTAGTTGGCTAGAGAAGAGTTTGATTCATGAGATCATGGCCCATATTTGTCCTCCCATGGGGCAAAACCTCAAAACCTTGGCTACGATGCCAGAAGAAACACCACGACACCTCTGTCGTGGAGGCCTGTCCTCACAGACGAAGGCCCAACCCAAGATCACGTGGTCTGGGAGCATGGTCACGACATTGCTATCGTGAACCTTATATCATCCAAGAAAAATCACGGTAAGCTCACCGGGAACCCAAGACCTTAATATCGGAAAGGCACTCAGAAACCACCCGAAGAAACCACGGGGAGAATCGCCTAGAGTCACGAGAGTCTCGTCACCCGATGGGAGTACCTGCCCACTAGAAACAAGGCTGGAAGCGTTCACTGGCGACTTAGTTCATGCCTCAGGTGTCTCCCTTACCCCAAATGGAGACTGAGACACTGAACTAGTACCTAAAAAACTAGGGACAAGGACTATCTGGGGTTGCGCTAGTCAGCGTGGATCTGACGCCCCCAACCATATGTGCACACACTGACTGACTGCACATCGTCAAGCCCTCCAGCTGGTTTTCCTCCCAGCCCAGACTCGAGCTGCTACAGGGGAGGCCCTACGGCAATAAGCCTAAAAATCATCTCTCTCTTGGGTGTAGCTCTGCACCTACTCCCAGGGGGGTCGGCATACGCATGCCCAAGTAGCTATGGTGACTCTCCACCTGCTTTGTTCCTAAGTGGGTCGGCACATGAGTGCTCAGGAAAGCCATAACTAGTGGGGGTCACTAAGCAGAATGACTCTCAGAAGAGACCAACAGAACACGGACAGGCTACACACGGGCCTGTCATAATTAGCTCAGAAAATAGGTGGTGAGATGCCACTTGACTCTGGGTAGTCCACTAGACCTACTAAACCCAACGGCCCTTGAGTCACAAGACTCGGGGTCAAGGCCGTGGAAGAGAGATGGCTCCATGCCATCAATCTGGCCTATTGTTAGGTCAGAAACCAAGGTACAATAATTATTAGGGTGGCTCACCACCACCAACCCTAACCCCTTCCAAAGGGAAGCTAAGAAACCCTCTGATCCTAGGCTGGGTGACTGAACTTATAGTCCAAGGGCCAAACTCATGGCCCACTTAAAAAATGCTTTTCGAAAAAGCCCACGACGTTCGGGAATGGCCCTCTGCACTTACACTGACCCGCGGCGGCTCAATTAAGCATAACACGAAAGCCCGGAACACAAGAGGGTCACCTAGACCCTTAAAACTCATGGGCATGCTAGTCGAGGTAACACAGTACCTCCGGACACCCAAAAATATAGTCATGGTCCCCACAGGGTGTTCGAGACATCCATCGAGCCAAAGGTTGACCAAAGAGTCACAACTGGGTCGACTGGGGGCCGAAATGGGTGAGTTCAGTGCTGGGTCGATCGACCAGCCTGCCTGAGTCGGTCGACCTGCCTGCCTGGGTCAGTTGACCAAAGCACCTTGCGCCGGTCAATCGACCGCACCAGTCTGGTCTGTCAACCGGTGCAGCGAGCAGCGTCAATGCAGCACACATTGCATCAACCTCCCTTATAGAGGTTGGTCGACCAGCACTCTCGATTCAGTCAACTGAATTCTGCAGGGCTTAGCCCTGCGTGCTGGGCCATTCGATCGACCAACGTCAAGCATTTGGTCGACCAAAAATAGCGATGGCCCCATCCAAACCCACTCCTAGGGCTCAGTTTCCACGCCCACTCGACCCCAGTCTAGGGGGAAAATGTAAGGGACCATTCCCTGGGCCCTAAAACACCAAAATGCACGTAAATAAATAGAAAAATATCGCTCAATCTGACGAATCTATCGCACACCCTAAAAATATGATTTTAAGTCCCTGTGTCAAATAAACCCCACTCTGCTCACCACGGCCTACGAAACTTGCGGGAAATGAACTAGAGGGGTTGAGGAACCATCCCCCTACCTCATTCGATGAGATCCCATGTTGTGGACGTTGTTTCCACGTGAAACTCCTCGCGAACGTCGCCGGGTTCACACGAACTCGCGATCGAGCTCCCCCATGCGCCACACCCCTTGATCCTCTACCCGTCCTTGCTCCACACCCTCGTCCCATTGCTGCCTCGCCTTCCTCTACCACCATCGGCTGCCTAGGGGAGAGGGGGAGAGAAAGAGAAGAGAGAGAGTGTGAAAGAGAGAATGGGTAGAGAGAGGGGGGTAAGAGGTTATTTCTAGGAAAAATTCCAAGATTTAAAAATTTTGGTAATTTAAATGATCTTATCACGGCCTTATCTCAGTTAGATGATGCCCAACGTCAAGCGGTCCAGACCGCTCTCAAGGGGAAATCTGTCCCTTCCTCTTCTTCCAATCCACCTCAGGCTGCGGGTGGCCTCCGAACCCACATACCTAATGACCAGGCGGTCACACAACAAGTTCAGTCTCGTCCTCGAACCCCTACTATTCTTGCACCGGCTCAACCGGTAAGTCATTCTGCTATTAGGCCGCAATGCTCACCACCTCCTCAATTTTTGAGGTAGCCTATGCCACACCCGTTTCTTGTTAATCCGACCCCAGCTGAGTCTGATACCAACACTCTTCTCCTCCAAAAGATTGCTAGTATGGAGGAGCAGCTCAAGAGAGTCACATCCCCCAAGAATGCTCCGGAGATTACCCTCCCTACTCTACCAGTCTTCCATTTGCCTCTGTCCGAGATGCCTAATTTTAGGCACTACAATGGAACGGGCAATCCGTTCATTCATCTAAAGGATTTCATGTATGAGGCATCCTCTTGGCAGGACAATAAGGCCTCTTTGGCTTACCTTTTTAGAAGGTCCCTTGAAGGCCCGACACTTGAATGGTTTTACTCCCTGGAGCCAACCGAAGCTAGAGATTTTGATGTTGTTCAGCACAAGTTCTTGCAAAAGTATAAGGACCGAGTAGGCCCTTCTTTGTCTGGTAGAGATTTAGTAGCCGAGAAGATGAAGTCCAATGAGGACTTTGTACAGTTTGCTGACAGATGGAGGTCGATGGCTGAGAAGTTAAAAGATACTCTATCAAAATTTGAGCAAGTGAAGATGATAATCTCCAATGCCACTCCGCAATTTCGACATATATTAGCCATGAACAAGCTTAACATCATGGAGGAACTATATGAAAGGGCTCGATACATATAAACTCAAATGAAGGATTCGCCTGTCATGGGCATGTTTGAACCGAGGCCAAGAATGATAAGGAATAACAATAATGTCAACACTAATGGTGGCACGACCGAGGGCACCGTTACTAATGAGCAGGTGGGCGTGGCTAGCAATCCCGGACCTTTCCGCAACAACCCAAGACCCCCACAACAACAGCCATTACAACAACAACCCTCTTTCTTTAACCATACCCACCACCAAACAAACCACTCTCCTCAACCGTTCCGGCCAGCGCCTCCTCCACAAAACCAAGCCCTACCACAGAACCTCCAAGCTCCCCAGCAATACCACCAAGTGCCACCTCCGGCCAACTACGATCCTCAGCAACCGAGAAGACCCACAGGTCCTAAAAGGGCCCAGTATCCTCCTTTACCCGAGAGCCTTCCAGATATATTCAATGCCCTTATAGCCACCAACCTGTTCACCTTGCCAAAAGAAAGGATGGCCTGGCCTCCTAATGTGGACACCTATAGGTACTGTGTCTTCCATCGACAGCCCGGTCACATATATAGATCATTGCTTCCATTTCAAGGACTACATATGCGATCTGAATGACCAGGGCGGTATTAATTGGGACGAAATGAGATAGTTCATTGCAACTCTCAAAGCTCGGAGACCTCCGCGGCAGCAACAGGCTCAGCAGCCACCACAACAAGTTCAACAACCTTCTCAGCAGCAGCAAGCTCTAGCATCGCAACCAGACATGGGGATTGTCCACAACCCGCTACCGAAGCACCCACCAAATCAACAGTTAAACCCTGTCACCTCCTTCCATGAAAGAGAGAGGGCAAGGGTGGCACGAAGAAAATGCTTTTGTCGGGGCTCTTAACCAAACCCCAAACCAACCACCACGTTTGTTAAGGACAATCCCGCCACCTACACCTTCTCCTCAGCCTTCTCGTCCCCTCTTGCGTACCACCAACCAAGTACCCCCCATTACCAATCCACCATCATCCAGGCCTCTCCTTATTTGCCTTCCACCTTCTCCCACACCACCACAAACCCCTCCTACTTCTACCAATCCCACGCCATTCAGGCCTCTCCTTATTCGCCCCTCGCCGGCACCCGTCCCCCCTCACACTACTGCTACCCTTTTGCCTCGGCCATCACTACCACCTACCATGCCTCCCACAAATATGACATATCCACCTAAGCCCCTCCTCATTCGACCTACAATTACTCCAACCACCCAGGTTCCGCCCATCCTTCCCAATTCCTCTCCCATTAAATCCGCAAACAATGCAGTAACACGGAACAGAAAATAGTAGGTAGTAAAGCAGGAAAACTAAACTACAAAGCTGTAACAGAAAAGGAAGTAAGAGTAGGGAGTAGGTAAGGAAGAGGGGAATAACCCGTACCAAACAAATGGCTGTTGAACCCGATGCTACTCCTAACAGCAACAGAAGGGCGAACTCTGAACTGGCTAAGTCAGAAGTTGCCGATCCGTCGAAGCTGCAAAGACAGGAAAGAAGGCCTAGAAAAGACCTAGACAGCCATCGAAGCACACACGACTAGAACATCGTACTCATGACATAACAATGACCTCGGGCAAAGCCATGAGAGGGCTAACCCAGAAAGGTCACGATGCTCGAGAAACACGAGAGTCATGCGAAAGTCACGTGTCACGCGTCTGAAGTACTCCCCTCACTACAAGAATAGCCAGCTGCATCCCCTGACGTCTTATGCTGCGCCCACAACTATCTTGGCCACGCTACCGTCTAAAGAAGCATGACAGAGACTAAGACATGCTGAAAACCAGAATAGAACTACCATCGCGAGTGACTAGACAGGGTGGCGCACGTCGGTGTCAGTCCAAGCCCCTGACCTCGTGTGCACACACTAGCTCATCGCCTTGAGCCAGGCCTCTAGCTAGTTTCCCCCCGAGTAGGACGCTACTGCAAAGCAAGGGGACCCACAAAAATTAGCTTAAAAACTGTAAACCAGGAAGTGCCCCGCTGTAAAGGCTGATACGCCGAAACGTGCCGCAAGGCTACGACTAGTGGAGGATCACGAGACACTGACTCTAAAACACGAGTGCCGAAGTACAGGTAGGCTAATCATGCACTGTCACCCGTACTACCAAGCACCAATAGCAGCAGAGCCACTACCGATAGACTCAGGACAAGGCAACTAGACCTGCAAGCACAACGATCCTCGAGTCACCAGACTCTAGGCCAAGATCATTGCTCACAGTGGAACAAGCCGCCAATCGGTCTAATCCTAAGCCAGAGAAAATGACATGGTCAAAGGAAATGACACACGGAGACGTGAGGGAACATCGAGAACCCTCAGCACACCTGGATACATAGACTGTGGTAAGACGACACCTCCCTACATCCAGAACCACTGTCTCGAACTGGACAACACCATCGAGACACACAAAAGGTTGCCTATCAACCACTGGGTCACAGCGGGTTGACCAGAACCAGGCAATAACATTAAAAGTAGTGTAGAAGACTGCCCATAGCAAGAACACTCCTGGCCATCTCATAACGTAGTCTTAGCCCTCATAGGATGTCGAGAGACATCCACGGGACAGCGGGCAGATCACAAGGTCAAACCAAGATGCATGAAAACCAGTACGTTGGGAAACGACGCTCAGACACCACCCTAGGACACAAACCTAAGACAGACAGACACACAACCGGATAACACGATGAACTCAACAAGATGGGCGGTCACATAGTGGCCGCTCAAAGAGATGAACGGTCCATCTTGGGCCACTCAAAGGGGGATGAATGGTTGGGGACCAACCGCACAACGGACAGACCCCTAACGGCTAAAGAGGATGGGCGGCTAGGGCAAGACCACCCAAGGGGATGAGCAGTCAAGGTCTGGCCGCTCAAGCCCACCGACCCACAACAGTTCCTAGTCAAAATGATCTTGATCGGACCACTGAACGGAACCAACCTACTATAGTGTCAGTCAAAACAGTCTTGACCAGACCGTCTAACGCGACCAACACTCAACTGTTGACCATAGGTCAATTGGGATGGGCGGTCAAGACCTGGCCGCACAACCCAACGGAAAGACAAGCGGTTAGAGACTGGCCGCCCAAGTGGGGATAGGCGGTCCTCACCTGGCCACCCACACCATGAGCGGTCTAATGATAGACCACTCAACCCCAAAACCAGATAGAGATAAACAGTCCATAGCCAGCCGCCCATACCCATGGACGGTCTCTGGTGCGACCGCTCAACCGTCACGACGAGCAAACCATAAGGTTCATCCGATCGTGGCCTTTCCACTCCTCGTTCGTGCTGAGACGAAGGGGATACAGTCACAATCACCCTGGCAATCACATGGACTCTGACGGGAGTCAAAATGACGCACGAATTGCAAGAAACGGGCGATTCTAATGAAATCACCCAAATGGGGTCGCCGAACTTCCCAGGCTCCCCAACCGACGAAGGAGGAAGGAAACACACCCCCCACTCTCCACTCTATCTCCCACTCTCTCTATCACCAAAGCCCACTCCTCCTCTCATTCTCATCCTCCCCCATTCTCTTCCACTCTCTCCCCCTTTCATGCGCTTCAAGCATCAGGCCCCCACACTGTAGAATGGCCGGTGAGGGAGCCCAAACGCCGCCGCCGGTGGCCACCGTGGAGGAGGAGGTGGCACCGTCAACCCGGCCAGAGGGGGAAGGAGCACCACCGCCCACGGCCGAGGAGGCACCCGCGATCGTCATCAAAGAGCCTGTGGCAGTGGAGGAAGCAGACCCAGCGCCGGAGGAGGCGATGGCGAAGCCGGCCAAAGAACCTCGTCCGTCCGAGGTAGGCCACCCTAGAGACCCAGCCCATTTCCATTTTTACACCATGCATGTACCCTTAGGCATGAGGAGAGGGGTATGCAACCCCTGTGAGACCGGTTGGAAGGCCTACAGGCTGTTACCGTCGGCGGGATGGGGCTTGAACATCGTTCGCAATGACGAGCATAGGACGGTCTTACAGTGGCCGCTTAGGAGAACCACGCGGTTCACATAGAACCATTCATAATCAGAGCGGTCTTGAGTTGTCCGTTCTGGGGAAGTTGAACCAACGTGGGTATTGAGGAGGAGAGCGATCTGTGGAAGACCGTGCATATCTAGGACGGGCCACTTTGGTCCGTGCAGAATGTTAATCGTTGGGAAGGGGACGGTCTCCAATAGACCGTGGGAAGCAACATGGTTTAAGGAAATACCGTGCTAATCCAAATGGTGAGGGGCTTGAGAGAGGAATGACACGGTCAGATGGGGACCGTGCGTTCATTGAACGGCCAAAAGTAAGCCATTACCAAGGTGGTCAGAAGAAAGTAGAACGGTCCTAAGAGGGCCATTCATCATGCAGAGCGGTCCATGGGTGGCCGCGGTCTTCTAAGAGTGGTTATTGGAAAATGGTTGGAGGGCAATTGTTGAAGGCTACGAGCGGCCCAGAAGTGACCGTTTATTTTATTGAACTACATTTTCCTTACTTTTGCCCTTCATTTATTTATTTAATGAAATGCATGATTCTATTGTTAAATGTAATTGTCCTAAATGTATGTAGGGAAAGCGTAGGACTCAGATCTCCTAGCTACAGGTCCAAGCAGTGTACCTCGCACTGCTGGACTTTCAGCGGGAGAGGCTCACGGTGATGGGCTTTGCCGAGTTCCTGAGCGTAGAGGTGACTCGGCTGGACATGCCGCTCCTCTATGCTCTGCACGATCGCTGGGATCCGGTGAGCCAGACGCTCCTCTTCCCGTGGGGCCACATGGTCCCGACGTTAGAGGACATTACGCACATCACCGGATTGCATGTGCATGGGACTCCGGTCAGCGGGAGGATGTACCCCGACTATCGGGAGCTAGCCTAGGAGCTACTCAGGCTGGAGCTGCTACAACCGGAGCGGCAGTCCACGACTTTGACATGGGCGTGGCTGCAGGAGAGCCTCGGACTACGGGGAGCAGGGATAGTGACTCGGGAGCTACCTTAGTATCACCTACAGAGGCTCGTGGATCGAGCCTGACCCTGAGTAGTAGCTGCAGTAGGGGCAGAGGCGGACGTAGTGTTGTAGAGGTTCCTGATGCTCTTCTTCGGGCGCCTCCTGTTCGCGATGCGGGCTGACGTCATCAACTATGGGTTCCTCCCCCTTCTCGAGAACATGGAACACATGGGAGACTACACTCGGGGAGCAGCGGTCCTTGTGTTTCTATTCGACACCCTCAACTCCACCAGTCGGCAGACCATGCTTGCTGGATTCTCACCCGTAGTCTAGGTACGACTTGACCCTTAAACTGATTATGCAATTTTCCATATGATTCCTATATGTGCTATATGCTGATATTTGATGAAATGCAACATATGTGTGGGCCTACGTGCGACTACGTGGGCTAGGGAGAGGTGAGGAGACCTACCTAGAGCGGCTACCTATCACTAGGCAGTGGACTGCCCCACGGGAGACTGGGTCCCTGAGACGATAGGTCCGGGGGATCCAAGACGATTTAGACACACTACTCTTTGCCTCGGTAAGAATCTAGACTCAAAACCCTTTCATTTAAATGCAACTTATATACTTATGATGCTAATGCAGTTTTCCTATTTGGCAGGTCCGGTGGACACCTTACGAGAGTGAGGGGCACGAGGGTTAGCCCTAGGTGGTGGCGGCCCTCGCCTACTCTGGGTGTGATATCTAGCTGCACTGCATGAACATAGTGGAGCCCCTCTTTGTCTGCCTAGTGATGAGGACGGTCGGCGTCCATCATCCAGCCGTCGAGTTTCTGGCACCAGAGAAGCCGGAGGAGCTCATTAGATGACACCCCCGAGGGCTGGCCACAGTGGTGGGTGAGGAGGACTTAGTCTACGATACCGTTGCCCCTATAGATCCTACCCTCATCTTAGGGGAGTTTATTCCTAGTAGCAAGGACATCACACCATAGTGGGCCCACACCAGATCCATTTACTACCCCTTAGTCAATCGGTGATAGCACATTGTAAGAACAAATGTGCCTTGGATGAGGCCATAGCTAAGGCCACTTCTATTTACTTGTGCGAGGCCATTCTCTTTCCCTCTGTCGACCATGTCTTAGATACCCCTATCCTTAGCACCATCGGTGGTCTGTGGCAAGGTCTATCCATTTCTCGAGCCGTCCTTGCCTATTTATATGAGGGTCTCAGCTCTGTAGCTCTAGGGGGTCCACTGTTTGGCTCTATTATCCTCTTAGAGTGCTGGATGGGTGTTAGGATAAAGTTTACCCATAGGGAGGACATCTCTTCAGTCAGCCAGATCTTTGGGAGCCATCCCCTCTTCTTCATAGGTGGCACCTTCAGGTTCTCTCCACAGGTCGAGTGTAAGACAGTAGACAGGAAGATGAGGGACGAGTGGCATCTCTACATCAACACTATGCCCCTGGAAGGAGCGTCAGCCCCCTGATGCTGGGCTCCCTCGGCTCATTGCATTTTAGAAAGTCCAAGGTTAGTCATCTCATAGTCATAATCATAAACAAATGCATAATTTAGTTTAAGGGTTAGCAAAACTCACCAGTAGGGTCAGGGCCTGTCGAAGCTCGTCTTACTCCTGGATAGTGGAGTGGAGGAGTCCCTGCAACTCCACGATCCTCCCCTGGGGGTCAATCTGCATGTAGGAAGCCCAAAGGTCAGTGCATAATCATATAGAAAGCATAATAAGAAAGCATTAGAGTTAGAAGTCGTACCGGTCGGTGGGCACCATGGAACACTAGGTCCATATAGTGCTGGGCGTAGGCCATGTAGTAGACCTCCTCACTCTCCGCCTGAGTGGACACCACCCGCCCAAGTGTTGTCCAGTCGGCGATCTGCTCTACAGCTTGCGTTGTCCAGTCCACCACCGTGGCCAGCCCTCGGGGTTGTCGTCCAACGCGCTCCTCCAGCTTCTCTAGTGCCAAAAACTCAACGACTGGCTGATGGACGCCGATCATCCTCATCCCCAGGAGGAAGTGCAAGGGCTCCACTACGTTCATACAGTGTAGCCAGACGTCGCACCCAGAGTAGGCGAGGGCCGCCACCACCCAGAGCTAACCCTCATGCCCCTCACTCTCGTACGGTGTCCACCAAACCTATCAAATAGAAAAACTACATCAGCATCATAAGCAAATAAGTTGCATTTAAATGAAAGGGTTTCGAGTCAAGATTCTCATCGAGGTGAAGGGCAGTGTGTCTAAATAGTCCTGGATCCCCCGGACCTATCGTCTTAGGGACCCAGTCTCCTGTGGAGTCATCCACCACCTGGCGATAGGCAGCCACTCCGGGTAGGTCTCCTCACCTCTCCCTAGCCCACGTAGTTGGACGTAGGCCCACACCTGCATTGCATTTCATCAAATATCAGCATATAGCACATATAGGAATCATATAGCAAATTGCATAATCAGTTTAAGGGTCAAGTCGTACCTGGAGGGGTGAGAATCCACCAAGCATGGTCCACTAGCTGTTGGAGCTGAGGGTGTCAAACAGAAACACAAGGACCACCGCTCCCCAGGCGTAGTCTCCCACGTGCTCCACATCCTCGAGAAGGGGGAGGAACCAACAGTTGATGGCGTCGGCCCTCCTCGCAAACTGGAGGTGCCCAAAGAAGAGCATCAGGAACCTCCACAGCACTACGTCTGCCTCTGGCACTAATGCAGCTGCTACTCGGGGTCGGGGTCGGTCCACAAGCCTCTGTAAATGCTACTCAGGCAGCTCCCCAGTCACTATCCCTACTCGCCGTAGTCTGAGGCTCTCCTACAGCCTCGCCTACGTCAAAGTCATGGACTACCACTCCGGTCATAGCAGCTCCAGCCCGAGTAGCTCCTAGGCAAGCTCCCCATAGTCGGGGTACCTCCTCCTGCTGACCGGAGTCCCATGCACGCAGAATCTGATGATACGTGCAACGTCCTCTAACATGGGGACCATGTGGCCCCACGGAAAGAGGAACATCTGGCTCATCGGATCCTAGCGATCGTGTAGAGTATAGAGGAGTGGTGTGTCTAGCCGAGTCACCTCTACGCTTAGGAACTCGGCAAAGCCCATCACGGTGAGCCTCTCCCGCTGAAAGTCTAGCAGTGCAAGGTACACTGCTCGGACTTGTAGCCAGGAGATTCGAGTCCTACGCTTTCCCTACATACATTTAGGACAATTGCATTTCACAATAGAATCTTGCATTTCATTAAATAAATAAATGAAGGGCAAAAGTAAGGAAAATGTAGTTCAATAAAATAAACGGTCACTTCTAGGCCGTTTGTAGCCTTCAACGGTTGCCCTCCAACCGCATTTCAATAAATTAACGCCATAACCTTTATGGTATGGCGGACTTTTGGACCCGATACGATCACCCGCGATTGTCTGATCTGTCAGATGAGCGCATAATAACTTGTCACACATGTGACTGACACGTCAATCAATAAATAATTAACAAATAAACAAACCAAATAAAATAAATCAAATAATAAACCAAGATAAGAAATAAATCGTGTCAAACAATCTCTGGCACACCCGGTGGGATAAAGTCTCCCTTCATCTTTACGCCAAATTAGGAGGCCCAGCGGCCTCTCTTAAATTCTAACTGTGCGTTAATCTTATTTGCATGAATAAAAAATGACGAGTGGATTCACTTCCCTTCACTTTGGTCAGCAAGTGGTTGATGTTCACGCTCGCGAGGGCTACCTGGCGGTGCCCGTCGTGTTCGGCTCCATGCCTCCTACTGTCGGATTGCCCAACTGCCTGGGCCTTATTTTTGTCGACCTGCTGACGGTCGACGACCAGAAGCCGAAGGACGCTGCTAAGACTTCACCAACAGCTGCCGGTTCGAGGAAGAATCGGACGACAAGGACTACCCCCGTAGTTGTCTCATGCCTCATCCACCACGAGGTGAGGAGGAATGCCGCCCCTGCCACTGCTGGAAGAAGAAGGGGAGCTGACAGAAGGAGCCGGTTTGTTGCTGCGAACCATCGTTTATCAAACTCTGGGAAGACCATGCTGGTCGGAAGCGTCAGAGTCAACCTTGACGGCCACCCAAGAGACATCAGGCCGGACGTGACCGTCCCGATGATTCAGATCGCCAATAGGTTTCAAGTGCTGGCCACTAGGAGGGCCGAGATAGAAATGAAAGAAAGAGAGCCGCTGGCACCCAGGCCGACCAAGTTCAAACAGGTCTGGAGGTCGAAGAAAATACAGAGTTGGGCTCCAGCTCAAGCTGAAGATGCTGCTGTCCGCCCTAGAACAGGGGGCAGAAGAGATGAAGGGAAACAACAAAGAAGCGCTGCTGTTGCCCGCCTCAGAGCAGGGGGTAGAAGAGATGAGAAGAAACAGCAAAGAAATGTTGCTGTTGCTAGCCTCGGAGCAGGGGGAAAGAAATGGAAGAGAAAGGAATATGTTGCCACTAACTACCCACGGGTCGGAAGGATGAATCCCCGACCGGGGAGGGTGTTTGCTGCTGCCAGTCACTATGAGGATGGGAGCAGGAGATTTGAAAAGAAAGAAGAAATAAGAATGAGAGACCCGGTCTCTGCCGCTATACAAAAGAGACCCAGGGCCTGTGCCAGACAGGCCGACATCTTCAGATATTCCAGAGCCGAATATGTGGCTGCTCACATGTCAAGGCTGGCCTATCAGCCGAAGATTGAAGAAAGACTATCGCCCCGATTAGAGCTGCAAGGGCGCAGTCAAGAAGAAATGAATCGGGTACTGCAGGACTACTTCCACTGCCTGGGAAACTCCTCTCTGGGGCAGAGAAGATTGTCTCGTGCCCTGGGCACCTTGCATGAAGAAGAAAAAGAAACTTTAGAAGAAGCAATGTTCGGAGTCTCCTCTTCCGACTCCAATGACCATGAAGAAGGTCGCAGGGCCGTATATGAAGAAGATAGCCCGCAGAGGGAAGAAAAAGAAGAAAGAGTTTCAGTCTTTGACTGCCTCAGATATCCTAACCGGCTGATAAGAAAAGTTCACCGACAGAAGGGAAACATGAAGATCTTCGCCTGTAACATGGCTGGTGTTGCTGGAAGGCATGGTACATTACCAACCCAGCCTGAGGAGCTGATAAGACTGGCAAACAGGCCAGGTGCTATCACAAGAAGAAGTCAAGCGGCAAAAGAGAAGATAATAGCTGCTGATGAAGCCCCAAGAGTCACTACAATGACAGTGAATGTGGTGACCACAGAAGAAGAAGATAACCCCTTCATTGATGTAACCGAATGGACCTCGGGAGAGATACAGATCCTGTCAACCCTGGATCCCATGATCCAGATGATGTTCAGAAAATACCAGCAGGAGATTGATTATCTCGAGAGATAGTTAAATGAGAGAAATGAAGGAACATCGGTCTCTAGACACCCCGAGCCTGTTGGGCAGACTTCCAGCTCAGTAGAAGTGGTTGCCCCAGCTAATCTTCTTCCAGTTGATAAAGGCAAGATGCCAAGTCAACCTGCTCCACATCAGGCAGCGGCTCAGCTCAAGGTGGATGTCATTATAGTGAGTGGCATGGGTTACAAGGCCAAGGAAGTGCCATCTAGAGAGGAAGGACCTCATATCTAATGATAATCTAGAGAGGAGGAGAGGTAGCCACTTAATCTTCAAAAATCTCCTAGGCTCTGGGATGTTTGAATAATCCTAAGCGAGAAGAAGAAAGAAGGAAGAATTAGAAGAATTAAAAAAGAAAAGAAGAGAAAGGAATGAGAAAAGGAGAAGGAAAAAGAAAAGAAAGAGGAGGAAATTGAAAGAAAACAAATAACATATCAATACTTACTTGGTTTGCTATGATCCTTCCACTAATATGACCACCAATCTCATTGATTCTTGGGAAGCTCCCCTTAATTTTCTTCAATGGCCTTTGCATTACTCTATCCATGACTATTGAGTGATTGATTCCCTGTTAGAAGCCCTCCAATTTCCTTATTAGAAGCTCCCTGTTAAAGGCAAAAATCTCACTGTCAAAGCCCTGTTTGTGGCAATATGAGAGCCCACGGCCTCCTTTTATAGCCACAAGCCCCCCAAATACACCTTGAACTCAAATTTAAGTTTAAGTGCAACTAAGAAGCCTCCTGGAGAACAGTTTCTGAGCAGGACTTAGAGCTTCGAAAGTCTCAGAGAAATAGCACCCGTCATCTGGCCGTCATTCTTTGAAGTGCGCCCACGATCCAGTCACTATTTCTAAAGACACGCTCCTTGGTCGGGCGTCATTTCAGTGAACAGTTCGAGTTTGGTACGGATTCGTCTCGCTAAAGGGCGCCCTATACCAGGTCGCCATTTCAAAGCGGCATCCAGGTTCAGGTCATTTTTTTTAGGAAAATATTTTCTCATTCATAGATATAAGGGTTTTAACTGATTATATTTGTTATGCATCATGATGCTAATGATCTTTGAGCACAGACAATGCAGGCTACCAGCATACTCCCACGAAGTGACGTTTCCAATCCAGTGTCCGTTCTGTAAGCATTTTTTACTATAGGATATCTACGTTGTTATAGCATATCAAAGACCTTGTGGTTCTGATAAACCTGGAATTTGAGTTCCCCTCCATCAAAAACAGTGATAATTTCAGGGGAATCTTGATCACACGGATAGGCTGTTGAGTCGTCCAAACGATGGTTCCTATTTTTAAGTTGATGCATAGATAAACGGGCTTCGGCTTAGTGTCAACTTATAAATATGGATTCTTGACTAAGTTTGGATAGCTTAGCAATATTATCATTGATTATTTTCTATTTTAATTTATTTTAATTTTTTCTTTTAGCCCAACATACATCGTGAAGGACTTTGAGCTTCAATTAGTGAAAATCTCTTTATTAAATCAGTGATGAAGTTTGCTCGTTCTGAGTTGAGTTAACATGAGATATTCCATTCCAAATCAAGTACAATGTTCTCTTTAGAGCCACTAAGGCTGATTCCTTGGAAGCATCTTTATCAAGATTTTTCACCTCATTTCACTTTACCCTTTGCAAATCCACCTTGGTTGTAGCACGTCCACTGGCTAGTAACCGCTCTCCAATGGTGTCTCCTTTTCGTGCCTACCTTTTTGATAGCTTAGTTATCGTCCAGATATTTGATGCTTTTTAGAAGTCAACTAAAGTAGTTTCATTGAGAATGTTGGAAAGATTTTCATCACTTAGTGTCTGAGATGTGTCACATCACACCTTGGCATCTACTTTTCAGTCTGCTTCACCTCCATTTCACTTCCATTTCATTTCATCTTCATTCAGTCTCACTCTCCTGCAAAGTAGACACCAAGGCGGGACAGTTGTAGACACGCCAAAATTGATGCTATGATGAGTAAATCTCATATTGCTACATGATGCCCCAAAGCGGACTTCAATATTGGATTGATATGAAGTTTTTCTAATTTATGTGATAATTTTCCATGATGGATTGTGATTAGCGCCTGGTAGAAGGGCGTTATTTAATTAACGACTTGAGGGCTGTTACGTTTTCATTAATAAACGACCGTCAGCGCAGTCGTTATTTCTTGGTTTTTATGAATTATGGTCAAAATGAAATTCAAAGAATTGACGACAGCTTCGGAGGTGCTTATTAATTAACGGCATATGCTACAGGCGTCATTTCATTTTTTTTAATATGAAAAGTCGATTATTTCTATAAATAAACCCAGGAATTAATGACTATGGTCGAGGCTGAACCATTGGGGAAGATCACAAGCGAGGTGACCTGGAAGTTTGTACTACAAAGTATTATTTGTCGCTTCGGGATCCCACGGGCTCTTACAACTGACAACGGTAGACAATTCGCGAGCACCTCCTTCCAGGAGAAGTGCTCGGAGCTTGGAATTTGGAACCACTACACTTCAGTGGGGCACCCCCAGCCGAACCGGTTGGTGGAAAATGCTAACCGGACACTACTTCACGGCATCAAGACCCGACTGGATCAAGAAGGAGACTCATGGGTAGACTCAATCCCAAGCATCCTGTGGGCCCACCGGACCACCGCCAGAGCCGCCACTGGAGAGACACCCTTTCACCTCACCTACGGCGCTGAAGGAGTAGTACCAGTGGAGATCTCCAACCCCTCACTAAGAGTGGGACACTTCGATGAAGCCAGAAACAACCAGGCGATGCCAGAAAACTTGGACATGCTCAAGGAATAGAGAGCTAATGCCCACGTAAAGCTCGTAGCATTTCAACAAAAATTGGCTCAATATTACAACGCCCGAGTCAAAGAACGACACTTTTTCTCAGGAGATTTGGTACTGTGGCGAGCAAATGTGGCCGACCTAAGGGGGGCTGCCGGAAAGCTCGCGCCAAACTGGGAAGGCCCGTACAGGGTAGCAGAAGCACTCGGCAAAGGAGGGTACAGGCTAGTGACGCTGGGGGGAAGAGATACCCAAGACGTGGAACTCCGTCAACCTCAGAAAATTTTTTCAATAAATCGTCACCAGCCGTACTCCACTAAGGTAAGTTACCTTACCTACGCTTCACTGAGAGATAACCTAGGGGTTCCCTAGAGGAGAGCACCGCTCCCCTTGAAAATGAGGAGGTAACCTAAGGGTTCCCTAAAGGCGAGCACGGCTCCCCTTGAAAACGAGGAGGTAATCTAAGGGTTCCCTAAAGGCGAGCACCACTCCCCTTGAAAACGAGGAGGTAACCTAAGGGTTTTCTGGAGGTGAGTACGGCTCCCCTTGAAAATGAGGAGGTAACCTAAGGGTTTCCTAAAGGCGAGCACGACTCCCCTTGAAAATGAAGAGGTAACCTAAGGGTTTCCTAAAGGCGAGCATGACTCCCCTTGAAAATGAAGATGTAACCTACGAGTTCCCTAAAGGCGAGCACCGCTCCCCTTGAAAATGAGGAGGTAACCTAAGAGTTTCCTAGAAGCGAGCACGGCTCCCCTTAGAAATGAAGAGGTAACCTATGGGCTCCCTAGAGGTGAGCACCGCTCCTCTTGGAAACAAAAAGGTAGGTGACTCAAGGGTCCCTTAGAGGCAGACAGACGTCCCCTCACGAACAATGACCACGATCAGGTCCACCGAAGAGAAGATACAAGTACCGCGAGGACATGCGTACAGAAGGGCAACCAAAAGCATACTACGTGAACGTCTCTCATCAAAAGGTACATGTGCAAAACAAATCCAGAGAAATGTCATTCCGTATGTCAATGTACAAAGAATACAAGAGGTCTCGCCCCTCAGTCAAGATACAAAGACTGCATGAGTGTCAAAAAGGTTTTCCTGAAGCCACCTTACAGACATGTAAGAAAGAAAAAGGAGGTTCGCTCCTGCCCTCACCTTCCATGGCAGTAATGGGCGATCTTCACTTTGCATACTTGTTCCGAGGAAGCGAACCAACAGAGGAAGGGGCCTATGCCAGAGAAGAGAGACACCTCGGATCCCCTTTGACTCGCCGAAGTGGACCAACGAAGCCCAGTGAAGCGACGAGGCCGGCCGCCCCGTCCGCTGCCATCCTCAGATGAAGAGATGCTCCCCTTACTGGAAAAGGCTAGTTGTAGAACAGCAGAGGGAAAAGCCTGAAGAACTCCCTCGCAAAGAAGCAAGGGGGACAACGAAAGAAAAGGAGGGATAAAGGGGGAGGGGTAAGGAAAAAGTTCGGGCAGGCCAAGGTGTCCAATGTACCCTTCCATCC
Source organism: Amorphophallus titanum (assembly GCA_024336825.1). NCBI lineage: Eukaryota > Viridiplantae > Streptophyta > Magnoliopsida > Alismatales > Araceae > Amorphophallus > Amorphophallus titanum. The sequence continues at coordinate 2,429,515 of JANBPO010001371.1, read as the reverse complement.
CCGCCTCCCCTCACTTCTACCTTCCCCCCGAAGTCGTGTCGGTGGTCCAGAAGTAGATGGAAGGCGCGCCGCAACGTGCTGGCCATTCCCCTACGTTGGCCACCGGTTGCTGACCATTCACCTACGTCGAGGCAGCAGGAGTACCCTGGCAACCATCGATGTCCTCATCCTTTGAGTCACCCTCTATGCTCCGCCTGAAAGGGAAACAACGACTGAATGAACAATCATTATATATTTAATTGGCGACCCGGCGCAAGGCGCTAATTCATAAATTGAAGACTTGAGCTAAGGCGCCAATTACCTGAGTTTCTGTATTTCTGTAACCCACTGTCAGTTATGTGTATAGGCACTATAATCCATTCTGTGAGTATAGTCCCACATTTCACGATGTTTTACCGATTATCCCTCAATTCTCAGTGACAAACGAGCCCTCTGTTGGACATTCCATTCCTCCGAACTGGTAAGTTAGTCAAAGAGACCACTGTAAGTCTACACTAGCCTTGGATTCCCTCACGACAGTCGAGCTGGTTGTACCATTAAAACCCATGACACTATTCAATTGCCATGTCACTCTAAAGAAACATGGTATACCGGCCCTCATGATATGCTGTTTGGATGTCATGAGAATATTCTTTAATTAGTGGAATGGGAAACCATACCATTAATATCCCTTAAGAATTGTGTGCCATACTTGTGGACACTAATTCTATCAGCTTTATCATGTACAAGAACGAGCGACCATTTCAATATGAGCACTTATTCTTAATGTCATGGCACCTGTCTAGGGAGCTGATTTCATCTAGTTTTATCACTAATCATAATTTACCGTTATTATCATCCTTATGATCAATTCTTGAAATTCTATTCTCTGTGATCTACCTTAAAGTTCCTACAAGTTTAATTCATTGGAATTCTGTATTAGCTATAACTTTAGTGGATGTCGAAAAATACATGATCAATGTCTGCGCATATAAGGGCCTGATCTGGTCTTGGGAGGAGCACCTGAAAGTACTAGTGCCCATGGGAGTTGTAATGAACACGGTGTGACATTGCACCGAAGTACTTATAATTCTCGATGACATTCCACAATCTCGTACTTAACTTGACTTGACATGACATGACTTGCGTGACCCGAAAAGGGTATTTATTGTTACTTGCTTGAAACATGATAGACAATTCTTGACATGACATGATGAATATACTTGCTTAAATCTCTCGATATTTATTGATATGAGTTCTTGAAAGACATGCTAGTCCATTTCACTATCTCTTGATATACACTCTCTATTGTCGTTTTATGCGAACATGCATAGCGATATTACATTCATGTAATATGTAATTTACTTAAAGCAAGCTAGCACTTGAGATATAATTCCTACTGAGCGTTCGCTCATCCAGTATTTTTTCCCTATTTTTCAGGTAAGTCTGATGACAAGACTCAATCGGATGGAGAAGGTCAAGAGTGAAGAGACTAGAGCTACATCCATCTATCCAAGCGAAATCTAGTCTTATCTTTCTAATCTTCTTGAGCCAACTATTGTACTTTTATTTTTATTGAGTCTTAGCATTTTCTTTAAGTGAACTGTAATAGAAGCACTTTGAGGTTATACTTGAATAAAGGATTGGGTTATCATTACTTTTGCGCACTCTGTCTTTATGTCAAATGCACTAATGCTCTGATTGACATGATCGATATAAACTTGTCATGCACTCCGGGTTCCTTCCACGCTCGGGGCGTGACACTTGGTCCCTAGAATACCTTGCTATCCATCCATGGACGACGCACTCTATACCGTCGAGGTATTGTCCACTTTGGCCTACCAGCCTCACGATTTTGTCCCTTTCTAACAGTGATCAGCTCCAGAATAGGGGACTTCTCGAGCAGGTCACCCATCCCAGTACTGCTCCCCATTAAGCATGCTTAACTTCAGAGTTCTTTTCAGGAACTGAGCCGATACTTCAAAAGGTACCTCGGTGATATAGAGTACAACTTAGCTATATTTGAGGGTGTTATAAACTATCCCTCTTATATAGGCGACATCCTCGTCGCTGGGCACATATATCATGCAATCACACAATCAAACCCCAGACAGGTAGGACTCTAGAGGTGACCCCTATAGGCTCAAGAGGTGGCTCCCACTATGTAGTACTTTGTCCCATTGTGGGTTCAAGAGGTGGCTTCCATAGCGTAGCACTTTGCCCTACATGGCACTTAGTTCCCACACTTCCGGCTGGGGTATAGCTCTGATACAACAAAAATTGCCACACCCAGAGTGCAGAAGAAACCCAGAGTGCGTGATGAGTTATATTTGATCATGTCAATCAAAGCATAAGTGTATTCGACACACAAAGACTGAGTGCACAAAGTAACCTCCGCCACCACCCCTCCGCCACCACCGCCTCATACCCGCTATCCTCGTCCCCGCTGAGATGGATTTGGAAGGGAAAAGCATGGGTGGGCTGCCCTCAGCACCGAGGGAGAGCTACGCCATTCTCAATAAGAGGAAGGGAAAATACACATAGACACAGAGTGAGAGAGATTTACTGGAGAATGAGGCACCAGCGGCAAGGACGCGGAAGAAGAATCTAGGCGAACCACCTATGGGGAGGAGGAACCACCATCATTGGGAGGGAAAAGCTAGGAACATCGCACGCATAGTTGAAGATCAGTGAGAAGAGGAAAGGCAAGTGCACCAAGGGGTTTTGTTCCTTTTTTTTTCACTTCGGAGCAGGGAGGCGAAAGCCAATGTTGTGTCCATGTGATTTTGATGATGTCAAACACTATGACTCACTTATGAGTCCTTCATGATTTTGATGATGTCATGTGCATATCCTTGAATCTTATGAAGCACAGGTTGATAGCAGTCACAAGCCAGTAGCCAATGCCAGTAGTTTACTCTCAATAAGACAAGTCTGATTGAAGTCAAGAAGCAAGAAGAAAGTGTCGACTCTCAGGGCCGACCCCAAAATTCATACACTATGTCCAGGTGTCTGCTGAACAAGTATGTCGAGCGAAGATATATGCCAAGAAGAAAAGTTATATGCCGAGCGAAGCCAAGAAGTGCAGGCTTTGAAAGATACATGCCGAGTGAAGCAAGCCAAGAAGAGAAGATATAGCCAAGCAATAGCAGCAGAAGCTAGTATTAGGGGATCTATTCATCCCCCGTATGGGTGAAAAACAGGCTACAAGGTGAAAAGCTTGGATGCGAACATGCTTGGACAAGCAAAGTCAAATTAAGGGTGACAAATACATGGCTAAGGCTAACAAATACAGAATAACAGTGAAAAATAAGTTGCAAGGGTAACAAATGGAGAACAGGGCTAAGAAGCGTGTAAATGTTGAAGCAGAGCCACTTGAAGAACATCTGCAAATCACTTCAAGAATTCTGTTAACAAAATGATGATGCCAAAACACATGCTCATATATGACTTATAAAGCTTGACATCATCAAAGGCATGACTCATGAATGAGTCATAGTTTGTCATCATCAAAACACAGTGACACAACATCCAGCAGTACAAAGATCGAGCTTAAAGTTAACATTGGTCAACCGATTTGCTTATTTCAGTCAACCAAAATCACCAGAGTGAGATTAGCCACAATTCCAGCTTAAAGGTGAAAAATAGCTTGACAGGCTAACAAATGAAGAAAACGGGCGAAGGTAGAAAGAGTCGAGCCGAGTGACCATAAGTTTGGAATCATAAAGTGGAGCACTATGGCAGCTAAGGTCGAGCTTGATGTCAATCTCGGATATCCAAGCTTGCTTTATAAGGTCGAGCTTGACGTTACCAAACTCATCGAGCCTGACGTCAAGCTCGGATATTCATGCTCTCTTTACACGGTCGAGACTGACGCCACAAGTTCGGACAAGCTCGGACCAAGCTTAAGGCTCAGACATCAGAAAGTAGTAGAGTGTGAGAGAAGAAGAAGAAGAAGGAAAAGAGAGCTTAGATCATGCTTGGAAGTCAACACATATGGAAATAAGCTCGGACTGGCAACTAAGCTCGGACTGAACTAGCTCAGACATGCTCATGCTCAATAGCGAAAGCTCGGACTGCTTGTGACAACTAAGCTCAGATTGATATCGGAGTAAGCGTGCAACTAAGCTCGAACTTCTGCATCAAACTCAGATTTCATAAAGAAGAGTCAAGCTGGACTAAGGTCAGACTACGCTCCAACCAAGCTCGGAGTATGCTCGGACTAAGCTTCAACCAACCTCGGAGTATGCTTGGACTCAATGCAACTATGCTCAGTGCAACTAAGCTCGGACTCCATGAAGCAAGCACAAACTTCTTAAAGTCGAAGCTCAGAATTCATGAAGCCATGCTCGGGAGTTGATGCACTCATGTTTGGGAGCCTATGGCATTCATCCTCGGAAGTCGATGCAACGCTTGATGAAGATCACGTGGATTTGAAACAATGATTGGCACGTGATCCAAGGTTAGCTGGCACATTTACAAATGATTCCAGAAAGAAGAATATTCATTTTTGCCAAGTGGATAAATGAGAAAAAGGCAAAATGAATTTCTCTTATCTGACCTTATTTCCAAGGGCACTCCATCGTCGTGTTAACCGGCGAACCCCTAAAGAAGATCCTCTCTCACCCTGAAGCTTTAGGATGCCTCATCAAGTGGGCCATCATGCTCGGGGCCTATGATATCTCTTACCACCCCCGCTCGGCCATTAAGGGACAGGCCCTAGCAGACTTCATCGCAGAGAGCACTGTCCCGACCGAGGAAACACTTTCGTCTACGCATGGACCCACTTGGGACTTGTTCGTTGATGTGTCTTCCAACTCAGCCAGAAGTGACGACAGTGTCCTTCTCAAATCCCCCGAAGGGGTAGAGCTACAGTATGCTTTAAAGCTCAACTTCCTAGCGTCCAATAATGTCTCTGAGTACGAGGCCCTCATTTCGCGGGCCAAGATGGCGTGACGGCTAGGGGCCGAGTGAGTCATGATCCACACTGACTTCCAATTGATCACTAGCCAGGTCAACGGTGACTACGAAGCTCAGGAAGCGCCAATGATCAAGTACCTCCAAATGGTCAGAGGGATGGCTCAACTATTCGAGAGTTTTGAGGTAATCCGGATAGCTTGGGAGGAAAACTCCCAGGCAGACACCCTCTCTCATCTGGCCTCCTCTCTCGGCCCCGAAGGTACTCAGTCGGTCTTCCTCGAGGAGCTAGAGTGACCGAGTATTGAATCCGAGCTCATGACTATTGACCCGGCACCTCCAAGCGACTGGCGAACCCCTTACGTATCCTGGCTCCGGGACTCTCAAGAGCCCCCCGACCCCCGGGAAGCTCGAAGATTGAAGTAGCAAGCCCGGCGCTTCGTCATCTTGGATGACGCCCTGTACCGTAGGTCTTTCTCCGGTCCCCTCCTCAAGTGCCTCGGCGCCGATGAAGCCAGCCGAGCAATTCAAGAAGTTCAAGAAGGCATCTGCGGCGCACATCAAGGAGGAAGATCGCTCGCCATGATCTTGCTCTAGCAAGGTTACTGGTGGCCAACTCTCCAGCGTGATTGCTCGACCTACGTATAAGAATGTGACCGATGCTAGCGCTTCGACCATCTGGTCCACCAGCCTACCTCGGAGCTCGTCACCCTTACCGAGCCATACCCCTTTGCTCGGTGGGGAATCGACATCCTGGGGCCATTCCCTACGGCTCAGGCCCAAAGAAGTTTGCCATCGTCGCCATCGACTACTTTACCAAGTGGATTAAAGTCGAAGCCACTGTCAGGATTACCGAGTTAGTCGTATGGAGCTTTGTTTTGAAGTCGATCATTTGTCATTTTGGTATCCCCCGAGTAATTGTGAACGACAATGGTCGGTAATTTGATTCTCACTACTTTAGAGACAGATGTGCTGACCTAAATATTCGCAACCACTTCACCTCGGTAGCCCACCCTCAGGCCAACGGACTGGTCGAAAATGCCAACAAAACTATATTAGAAGGCATTAAAACCAGGCTCGATAAGGCCAAGGGAAGCTGGCTCAAGGAATTATCGAGCATACTATGGTCACATCAAACTACTCCAAGAATGGTCACCGGTGAAACCCCTTTCCAGTTGGTGTATGGCACGGAAGCTATGATTCTGTTGGAAATCAACAACCCTTCTCTCCAAGTCACCAACTTCTCGCCTAAGGTGAACGAGCAGAAATTGTTGGAGAATCTCGATTTGGCAAGTGAGGTCCGAGAGATTGCAAGCATCTGAGCCATAGAATACTAGCGACGCCTCACTCGGTACTACAACACCAGAGTCCGAGATAGACACTTCCAACTAGGAGACTTCATCCTACAAAAAATTGAAGCCTCTCGACCACTGGAGGCGGTGGGCAAGCTGGCCCCTAACTGGGAAGGCCCCTACCAAGTGGTCGAGATGCTCAGAAAAGGGGTGTACCAACTGTCCACCATGAAAGGAACACCTATCTATCAGACATGGAACGCAACAATATTACGCAAGTTCTATTTTTGAGCCTCCCTCAAAAATACACATGTAAGTAATATAGAGCAAAAATAATCCATTTTCCTTTCATTAACACTTATTTGATACATCGAATAGGTCCGGCCATTACAGTACGGATCAAAAGAAATAATAAAAGTACAACATCCTCTAGTACAAGCTGATCACTCGACGCGAACTCAGCTGGCACTCCCAGACCGAGCCACTGACTCTACCCAGTGTAGAAACTAGCTTAGATCTTCTCGTTGAACCATCCATGTTTCAGTCTCCTTTTCGGCACAAGAGGCTGATTGAATTTTTGATTGTTAATTGTTCGTGCGGGCGCTACCCGCCAATTGATCTAACGTCGAGATGGTCGCCCGATTCACCTGCTGATTTATCAAACATGTGGTTTCAAACTTCTGACCCCTTCTTCGATGTGATCTTTCCTACGCTATGCCCTCGGGCCCTTCCTCCTCCTCCATTAGATTCTTCTTCTTGCTACGTATTATGCACTGAGCTCGACCAAAAAAAAATGCCAAATTTGAAATCGAGATTTTAGTGGAAGACTATGCTATGTTCTGTCCATTCTCTTCCCAGGGGCACGAGGCTCCTGATTCTATTCCAGTAGATCTTCTATCTTCTAGGTTAGATGTACAGTCTACAGAGTCCCCTAGGCTTGAAGAGTTAGTTGGGGTAGAGTCTAACTATGGTGTGTCTAGCCCATCCACGTCTGCGGCGCACTAGGTGATGCGCCATTCTAGAACTGTTCCAGATAGTTTTCTTCAAGATCTTGCCCAATGTTGTCACACCCTCCTAAAATGTCCTGAGTTTGTAGCAATCGCAATCATCCTAGGGGATGATGAGGAATTAGACGGGGTGTGGAGCAATGACGGTTTGGGCGTTTATGAGATCATACATGAGAAGGACCCAGTCGATGATGAGGATAGCGATGTGGATGACACTACCAATTTGTACACATAAGGATTAAAGAGGTTCGATGAGCCGTCATCAGCAGTTGATGAACCCACGAAAGAGATTAATCTTGGTACAAAAGAGGACCCCAGGCCCATAATCATTTTAGCTAATCTTCCTCCTCGCGTTTAAGAGGAGTTAATCAAGATCTTGAGGGAGTATAGCGATTCCTTTGTCAGGTCCTATGAGAACATGCCAGGTCTTGACCACACCATGGTAGAGCACAAGCTCATACTTAAGCTAGGGGCAACACCCGTGAAGTAGAAATTGAGAAGATTCCACCCTCAGATGGCCTTGAAGATGAAGGAGGAAGTTGACAAATTACATAAGGCCCGATTTATTCGTGTTGTATTATATTCTCAATGGGTGGCGAATATAGTCCCTGTGATGAAAAAGGATGGAAAGGTTCGAATTTGTATTGACTTTAGAGACTTGAACAAGGCATGTCCAAAAGATGATTTCCTGCTTCCTCACATTGATCTGTTGGTAGACAACACCACTGGGTATGAAGCCCTCTTATTTCTGGATGGTTATTCAAGATACAACCAAATTCATCTTGCTCCAGAAGATCAAGAGAAAACCTCGTTCACCATGCCCTGGGGCACTTACTGCTACGTAGTCATGCCATTTGGATTGAAGAACACAGGTGCCACATACCAACGGGCGATGATGGCAATCTTCCATGATATGATGCATGTTTATATGGAAACTTACGTGGATGACATTCTGGTGAAGTCGAGGACGAAAGAAGAACACCCCGCGATTTTAGCTAAGGTGTTACAAAGGGCTAGGGGGTAAAAATTAAAAATGAATCTAAAGAAATGCGCATTTGGAGTTGCATCAGGGAAATTGCTAGGGTTCATAGTTAGTAAACGGGAGATTCAGATTGATCCGAACAAAGTAAAGGCCGTCATGGATATGCCATCGCCGAAGAACATCACGAAGCTTCGAGGTTTGACTGGGCGTTTGTAATTTATTCAGAGATTCATATCTCAGCATTCACAAAGGTGCCGCCCATTCTACGAATTGTTAAAGGCAGGAGCGAAGTTTGAATGGAATGAACAATGTCAAAAGGCCTATGAGGATCTTAAGGTTTATTTGTCCAATCCCCCAGTTTTGCAACCCCATGTCCCTGCGAAACCCCTGATATTATACATTTCTGTCATTAAGGACTCCCTAGGAGCTGTCCTGGCACAAGTGGATGATGAAGGTAGGGAAAGGGTAGCCTATTGTCTTTCTAGGTTGTTCAATCCCGCTGAGGCTAAGTATACAACCATGGAGAAGGCCTGTGCAGCATTGGTATGGGTAGCTCGGAAGCTGAAGCATTATTTCCTTGCCCATGAGGTTAAGCTGATATCTAGGATGGACCCAATCTGTTATCTTTTAGAAAAACTCATCCTTTCTAGCAGATTAGCTCACTGGCAGAGCTTTCTCTCCCAATTTGATATTACCGATTCCGTTCCAAAGTAGTAGACCGAGAAAAATCAGTCCGTGAATGCTGGTGGTGCGAGGCCACTCACTGGGAATAGCGAAATGGGCCCCCATGACGGATGGTCTATAGTGGAGGCTGGTGGTTGGGTGGCTTGATTGTAAACCTTTGCCCGAGCCGATAGTAGTGTTGCAGATGCTCGCAACGACGTGCTTGCACCTTGAGCTAACGCTGTAGGGGGTACCAGGATGCCAGTGACCCGAGGCCTTAAGCCTAGACTGGGAGCTGGCGAGATCGGGAGGCGTGATCGGAGCCCCACGGTCCATGCCGGGGTCGCCATGTCCCATAGAGGAAGACCAGTGCTGGGAATCGACGTTGTCAGGTTGTGGGAGCAGTGCCCCCAAGATAAAGTCAAGAGATCTATAGCGTGACGCAGATCAGTCATGCCAGACGTCATCCATGGGAGACCCCGAGATTGTATGCCAGGTCTGGATGCTGAGATGCCTCACACCAGGGATTGGGAACCCGAGTGGGGCGGTTGGTCTTCTGAGGTTGGGGTCGAGAGGCCCGAATGGGGTGCTGGGGTGCCATGCCCCTGGGTCAGGGGACCTGTGTGGGGAGCTGGCTCGGTGGAGGCTTGGGGTTGACATCTCGAGTAGGGCGCTGAGGAGTAAAACGCCATGGGGTGGAGACCCGCACCAGATGCCGACTAGGCCGGGGCCCGGGGCTAGAGGCCTGAGCGAACTACAGTAGTGGAGACCGAAACTCGGGACGCGAGGCTTGCATCGGGAGTCGATCGAAACTGGCCCTGGGGGCTGGCGCTTGCCTAGGTTGGGGCTGGTCTGGAACCCCAACGGGGACTGATAATAGGAGACCCGAGCCTGACGCTTGGTCTGGCTATCGAGACTAGTAACTTGTGTGGCGCATTGGTGGTGCCAAAAGAGACAAGAGCTGGGGGTGGCAACGGAGTAGCCACAGGGACCACACCCAAAAAGTAGGGCAATCCAACGATCGGGGTGAAACTGCCAAAAGCGATCGACACTGCCAAGTAGCCCACCCGTGCATGGGTGGCTACGACGATGGGACCGTAGGTAATGGCCGCCATAGTTGTTGAAGCACCGGACGAGCTAGGACAACTACCGCTGATAGTCATCGAACATGATTCGGCAACTGGGAGGCGAACTGGAAGCTGCCAGAAAGTGCAAATAGGCGATCTTCTTCTACCTCTCCTTCAAGGACAAGAAAAGGGTACCAAGGCTTCAGGGCTGGCACAGACTTTCTCTTCAGCAAAAAGAAGGAAGGCGGGAGATGTCCCATCGGGCGTGCCATCCTTTTGTTCACGCGCGGTCGGTGTTTATTTACATCGGATTGACTCCGAAGAACTTCATTCTATGTTGAATAGGAGTCTATATATTCCTAATGTCCTAGGGGGAGAGCCAGGGGCACTTTGCAGCTGTAGGTTCGCCTCTTTACTGGGTGGTGTTAACTGGGGCCAGGGGTGCTGGGGGTTCATGCTAGGTGACACAGAGGGAGCACTGAGGGCCTGAACATGGATGCAAGAGCATTCATCCAATTGGCAGTGGAATACTGAGATGTATATATCTTTACAGGTAGGCCGTAATGACCAGGGTACAACTGGTGCATGCCATGAGACAATTGCGATGTGATGATTGGTCCCCAGGTCAATGCATGACAGATGAACACACGTGTGCTTTACAGAGGGCTCCTTCCGTGGCATGGGCCACGGTCGTGGTGCCAAATGAGGGCTTATGACTGACTGGGCAACTGAGGGGATGCGTCGATCTGGTGTCTAGGCGAGGGTCGAACACGACTCAAGTTGAGCGGTCGAACATGGCCTCGTGACTGAGAAGGACCGTGACATCATGACACGAGCTTGGTCGCGGTTGACGGACACGTGAGGGGCGATCCCGGCATGAGGGGACGTCTGCCCTTGTCATAACGTCTCACATGTGGCGGGTGTGGGCTTGTGTGTTACGACTAGTTAGCACGTAAGGGAAGTGCAAACGACATACCCTCGGCATGCTAAGTCGACGAATAAGTCACCCACACACAATTCTCCTTAGCTCGTTGTAGGGAGCCGCTTGCAGCCTTGGAGGGAAGTCAGTGATGCAAATCTAGATGCTGGATGCTGATGTTAGATGCCCCTACCCCTTGAGATCCTAAGGGGTTTGAGCACCCCTGTAGAGGACCTATACCTTATCCAGGTGGGGGAAGATCCAAGCAGAACACTAAGTATCGGGGATACCTTGTCTGAATAAGAAAAGGAAGATTACACAAAATTCCTCATAGCAAACCAAGACGTGTTCGCTTGGTCCAAGGACGAACTCCCGAAATCCCACCGAAAATCATCACATACCAACTCAAGTTGGATCTGAGCTACCACCCTGTCTAGTAGCGCCGAAGGCGCTGTAACCCCGAGTGACAAGCCGTCATCAGGGAACAAGTGAGTGAGAAGTTGTGCTCAGGGCTACTTAGACCCACCCCGTACCCTGACTGGGTGGCAAATGTAGTTCTCGTTTCTAAGAGCAACGGGAAGTGACAAATGTGCGTAGACTACACCGATCTCAATAAAGCTATGCCAAAAGACAGCTTCCCCATGCCACGGATCGACCAACTATTTGATGCTACAGTTGGGCACGAAATGTTAAGTTTCCTTGATGCCTACTCTGGGTACCATCAGATTAGCATGTACGAACCCGACCAGGACAAGACAACGTTCGTCACCGACCATGACCTATACTGCTACACGCGCATGCCGTTCGGGCTAAAGAATGCTGGAGCAACCTATCAATGCCTAGTTAACCACATGTTTGATGCGCAGATCGACCGCAACATAGAGGTGTACATCGATGACATGCTCGTCAAGAGTCTCCGGGCAACCAAGCACTTGGAAGACTTGGCGGAGACGTTCACGACACTCAGAAAATATAACATGAAGCTCAACCTAAGTAAGTGTGTGTTCGGTGTAAAGTCAGGAAAGTTCCTTAGATTCCTTGTCACTCATAGAGGAATAGAGGCAAACCCTGATCAAATCCGAGTAGTACTGGAGATGAAGCGATCGGCACGGGTAAGGGACGTACAGTGCCTCATTGGCTGTGTCGCCGCCTTGACCCGGTTCCTGTCCCAAGCAGTTGAGAGATGCCTTCCCTTCTTCTGACTCATCAAGCAAGTCAACAAAGCGCCAGAGAAGAAATGGCTGATCGAATAGGATAAGGAATGCGAGCAGGCGTTCGAAGAATTGAAGCGTTACCTGGCGATCACTCCCGTGCTCTCCAAGCCACAAAAGGGAGACCAACTGCTCCTGTATCTGTCGGTGACTCTGAGCACGTTGAGTGCCGTGCTCGCCCGAGAGGAAGCCAACATAATGAAGCCCGTCTATTATGTAAGCCGGACGTTACAGGGGCCAGAGTTTCGGTACTTACGGTCTGAGAAGTTCACTTTGGCCCTAATCACGGCCGCCCACAAGCTGCGACCATACTTCCTGGCTCACCCAATCGCCGTCCGCACCGATCAACCTCTACGGCCAATCCTCTAGAACCCCGATGCATCAGGAAGGTTGATCAAGTGGCCAGTCGAGCTGGGTGAGTTTGACATCAAATTCCTCTCGAGGACTGCGATCAAGGCTCAGGCTCTCACCGACTTCATCGCTGAGTGCACAATATCTGCAGAGGACTTACCTGAGTAGTCCTCAGGACCAACATGAGAGCTGTACGTCGACGGATCATCCTGTGCCACCGGCAGAGGAGTAGGACTAGTCCTACTGTCACCATAGGGGATAGAACTTCAATACGCCCTCCACTTCAACTTTGCAACCATGAACAATGTGGCCAAATATGAAGCGCTTCTCTTAGGGCTGCGAATGGCAAAACACCTGGGGGCGACCAGCGTGCGAGCATGCAGTGATTACATACTCGTCGCCAATCAAGTCAAGGGAGAATTCGAAGCACACGAATTAGTTATGATAAAGTATCTTGAGAAGGCCAAGGCAACAGCAAAGAAATTTTTCCACTTCGAGATGCTCCACATCCCCAGGGAGGAGAACGTCCGAGCAGACGCTCTATCTCGCCTGGCATCTATTGACACCCGTTTTCGGCCTGTAAGTCGAGTTATATCTCTTATTCACCTCCGTAATGCCTTGAATTAACCCTTATTTTGGAGTCTTCTCCGAGCCTATTTTTAGCCCATTTCTTGACTATTTGTCAAGCCCATTGAGCTTTGGAGGCCTTTATCTTCCATTACCTAACTTTCGGGCCTGTTTCGGGTCGATTCGGAGCTCGAACGGACGTCCGGGGATCAAGCACGCAGCAACCCAATACCCCAGATTATTAAAAAAAATGTCCCCAGCCCCAACACACATCCACCCTCGTCACTCCTCCCATCTACCACCAAACTCCCTCCCCTCTCCCACCAGCTAACCTCCAACCATCCCCACTAAGGCCCCTTCACCTTCCCCCTCTCTCTAGCTCCCAACTACCAACAACACTCTTCCATCTGGCCCCATAATCGATCCCCCAGTCCCAAGGAGGGAACCCAACTTTCCCGTGCATCCCCCTTGTCCAAGGCAACCCTCCACATCCCAAGAAGCCTCGAGAGACCAATCTCCCTCTCCCTCCACCCATCTCACTCCAACCTCCCCAACCACACTCTGCTCCATCGCTACAATCTCCCCCTCCCCTCTCCACACCGGCCTCTTCTCCCTCTCCCTCTAGCTTCCCAGCTTCACCCCGCCCTCACTTCTGCCTCCCTATGTAGACCCCACAACTCTCGCCCCTCACACTCCCTGCATTGGCCTCCCCCTTCCCCCTCCACCGTGCACACCCACAGTCCTCTCCCACACCCACAGTCCTCTCCCCTCCCTCACTCGATCTAGTCGCTCCAGCCAGACTTCGTCAGACTACACCTCGCCGCCCCTCTCTTCCCCTCCCTTGGTTCGATGACTATCGCTCATCCGGTAGGGAGGATGCTCGTTGGTGCCCACATCTCTCTCATCTCGGAAGCGCCAACAACATCCAAGGTGCAACTGCGTTGACTCATCTCTTCAACCTACATCGCCTGGAAGTCCATCCCCTGCCCCGCCACCTGCACTATCCGAAGAGGACGTCGCTGCCCTCACGAGCTGCTTCCTGTTCGGTCGTTACTGAACATACTCTAGAAAGTGACAAGTTGCAGGAGGTCGCGTTGTCTCATCAGCTTCAATGAAGCTCGGGCTGCATCCGCGACGCATCCAGTTCGTCAACCTGCACTACTTGGAGGGATCGTCTCTGCTGCCTAGTCCATGCCACACCGACCACAACCTGACTCCTCTCTCACATCTCTAGTCGGCCTGCTACCAGCAGAAGAGGCCCGCATGATACCCAGTCTCTCTTTTCGCTTTTCTCCTCGCATACGCCTGGTCGACTTACTGCCCCTCACCACATGGAGGTATAACTGGTTGTAAGGAACTATCCCCACCCCTCGCTCACCCCTCTTGCATGAGGGTTTACTTTTGGTTGTACAATCCTCACCATCCTCAAGCGGCATCGGCACTGCATGCGGGACGCATTCGCACACATCCCCACTCGCTCTTTTCTTTGACTAGGGCCGATCTCTTCACACTAGCATGGTAAGCTGGCTGCCACTCCCTCATAGTTGATTCCTATTTTGTGTAGTATTTTTTATAGCTCACGCAGATGGAGAGAGATTTTCCACCCCTTTGATGCTATCATATTTTATTTTCGTTGCTGCTACAAGAGAGTTGAGAGTCCCACGTGCCCAAAGGCACGTGTTCTGCCCGAGTTGATCATGGGCCTCCTAATATGAGAGTTGTGTTACCTAAGCCCTTCTAATGCCCAGATTAGTGTGGGTCGACCACGAGATCAGTCCCGTTCTCCCATCACCGAGTCACCCCGGGAAAGAGTAACGTTACGAGTGACTGTCCCTTCGCTGAAACAAGGTTGCGTGTTCTACTTGTGTGCTTGCTATGTAGGTCTGAAGACACTCCCCCTCCCCTACATTCCGAGTCGTCCCACGTCAAGGTAATATCCTCATGGTTATGCTTTCTTCTTATAGCAGGTCTAAGCATTAATACCCCTTTTGAGTGGAAGAGTAACCAGGAAAGATACCCTTAATAGATTTGGGATCAAGTTTCCTGGACTCCAATTGTGGATGAAACACAAGCATAACTATGAGTTGGTCAAAGAATCGATGATCTAGGATGCAATACCTTATTGGGATGCAACACTAAGTGTCATCCGTCCAATATTGGACTAACCCAATGAAATGGAAGCAAGGGTAGAGTTGCCAAGCTCAGAAATTTCAGATGGAAAGGGGTAAAAAAATCCAACATCATCATCTGTGAACCAATCTTTTCTGTAGGCTATCAATATCAATGGAAGAGAGACCACCTTTTAAGTCTAGGTGCAACGGCACCTATAGATCCACCATCAATGGAAGAGGATTGGGCGGCTGTTACAATTCCCTTAGCTTGCTATTTCCCTTTCTTAGATCTAAAATTTGGGGGTTTCTTGTATAAATAGATTCCCAATAGTTATGCATCAGATAGTTAATTCATCAACAATGACTGCACATCCTACCCCCTTTGCCTTCTTCTTCAGAAGTGATCACACCAGCCCGTTTTCCCTTAGATGCATTGTTGGCCAGTGCTGAATGATGATTAGTAACCTGTCCACTAATTGCTGCAGCATCAATAAACATCGTCTCTCTTCTACTTTCTCTAATTAGCACCCTTTAATATAATTCATCTAAGGAAAGGATAGGGCTTTCATGGAAGATCTGTCCCCTTGAAGGTTCCCACACTAGGTTCAGACCTCCAGGGAATTTCAGAACCCTTCCCTTCCAGATGAACTTCAAATGCCTTTTTATGATTTTTTGGGGGTATCCCAGTCATTCGCATCAAAATAATCGAATTCATCCCACAAGGTCTGCAAGGTAGTGAAGTAATCCATTACTGAAAATGTGCCCTACATTCCATAAATGGAATTCTCTTCACTCCATACATTTTTCTTAAGAAGACCCACATGTCTCTAACTGTCTCCTACACAATCAACTTGGTTTAGACATCTTCTACAGGGTTTGACTACTCAAGTCATCACAATTCAGTTCCCTTCAACCCAGCCCTCAAGCTTGCCATTGTTCATGTCTAGTTTCTCAATCTTCCCATTGATATAACCAGACTTTCTCATTCCTTCAATGTACGTCAAGAATTAAGACACTTCCTCTTAAATCAGTGGCTAAATTTAGCATTGAACCACAGGGCGCTTGGGAGCAGCTGGCAAAATGCAAAGGCCTCAAAGATGGGAGCCTGCATAAGAAATCCAACAATAGACACACACCATATCAGCTGGAACCCAGGGGACGATAATAGGTTTGATATATGCAAAGATGGATGAGAGGGTCTCGAGGAGCTTCCATGGTTAATCAACACAGATGAGGTTACGCATCCTAAACAGAATGAAGATCTAACAAAAGAGGAATTAAACTGGAGTAATGATATCAATCACTGACATTTGTAGAAACGCTGCCAAACCTGATCCTGGCGAAGCTTCCCCAGATGGTGTAATAACTCCCAGAACCGACTGCTTTGATCACTAGCAAATTAAAGTGCATACAAAATGAGGTGAAGCTGAAGAACACATTCACCCTTTTACCCAAGATCTATGTGGGGACTAATGTGGAAATGGCCAGCCCCCTAAAGATGCAGACATCTGCTGTGGAAGACTGCTAAGCAAAGATTGCCCACATGTCCGTATTTGATGCATGGCAGCATAACCAGCTTTGAGTGTCGAAGATACAGCTGTCAGGAGGATACGCGACATGTTTTTCAGACAATCAGAAAGCTGAGGAGATTTTGCAAGACATTGGCACCTATCTAGCTATCATGGGAAGGGATTCTTAAATTTTGGCAATCTATTCTCTTCTATGGAACCATCTGTCAAAGACCAGTTGTCGAAACTGTAGCGGCGATAACCCTCTACTCTATCTAGAATGATAGAAACAACTTCATTTCAACTCAGAATCATAGAAATAAGGCAACCAAGGTTAGAAAGAATTTATCCCTGGCAAGGAACTACCTACCAGGAGATATAATGTAGAACATGTGGGCACCAAATAATGCAGCGCAAGAGAAATGCAGAAATGAGAGATTTTTGGTCCAATTTAAAGCATGAATTAGACTTGTGGAGTAGATGGGAAGCACCACCTAACTGCTTCTATCTGAACTTTGATGGAGCTTTTAATCAAGCTGATGGGAAGGCGGCAGGAGCAGGTGTGATTAGGGCGCTTGGTCAGATACAATCTAAACAAGCCTCAGTGCTTAATGCTGAGGTGTTTGCCATATTGAAACGTCTACAGACGCTTGAATGGGTCTGCAGCAAGAATGATTGTTGGGATTGGGTGGAAGGTGATAGTTTGCTTGCTATCCAATACCCAAAACAACCTTCGAGATCTCCGATCAAAGTCAGAGAAATGATTCTGATGGTGAAGGCTATAATGCATAAATAAAACTCCGTCATACAAAGAGGTCCAGTAACAAGGCTGTGGACTGGTTGGCAGTAGGGGCAAAAAAAAAAGAGAGCAAACTTTCCCATCTCTTGGACGTCAGAAGATCCAGAAGAACTGGAAATAATCTTCAAAGAGGAGAATTCTAGCAGTAGAGGAAGTGATATAGTAGGAGCGCACGGTGATTATTCTGATGTGAGAACTGAAAGTTCTCAGGAGACTTTGTCAAAAGTACTGAAAAAAGGAGACGGGGGGAAGAAAAGTCAGTCTTTTTTTGTACCTTCTGCTCTCATGAGAATACTGCATCAAAAAGAAGTTTTCCTATTACCAGCCACCCATCAGGCAAGCACAACTGAGTGGCTCGGAAAATGTACTAATAAACCACTTGTGAAATCTAGCCCACCTATGGGGGGGGGGGGTGTTAAGGGCTGTAAGAAGACTTCAGAATAAACATCTTTCGCATACCTGTACGTGTAGTTTGCAACTGTTTACAGTGCTCATGGATAAATAATGTCACAGTTGAAGAATATCCAAATGGTAAAAGATTTCCATTTACATAAAGGTTCCACGCACGAATGGCTGAAGATGTCACTTTCATGCCATTCAATGCTTCTCTCTCTTGGTTAGATTTATCCACCTATGTGAACTCCTATCTAACAGTGAGAGAAGGTGTGTTTTGACCCATTGAATACTTAATTCTCCAAGTGTTCTCCAATGTAGTGTTTTTTATGCATATTAATTAGGGAGGGATTCTAAGGGTCACATACTTATGTTTTGGGTGCCTTTTCTTTTTTTTAGGAGTGCTTGGTCAGTAGTGTGTTAATGGAGTGACTCTTGGGGTGATGTGTTGTCATTAAGAGGATGTTTTCTTTTACCCTATGTGAGCCCCATTGTGGGACATGAATTTGGCAATGAAATATTTGAGTTTATTTCCTCATTATCAGTCTTCAAAGTTATCTCTTCAACTCGGTGCGAGAGAGTGCTCTACTCATTATTGTCCCAACTCTGATTGAAGCTGACACTCAATGAGCCGTGATCAATTGGTGTTAGAGGCAGGTTGTCCTCGCTTCGTTGTCACCATGCCTCTCATGTGGCGAGTCTCAACATGCGAATGCGATCTGAAGGACGTCTAGATCGAGGAGTTGCGATGAGAGATTGAGAATCTCTGCTGTGGCTTGTAGAGCAGGGCGGGCGTGCTCCTGCACAAGCTGAACCGGCACCATGTCTCGAGGACCAACTTATTGAAGGTGACGACCTCGAGTTCGAGAACTTGTTCCATTGCCTCATACCAGATCTGGAGTGGCATGGGCCGAAGGAGCGACGTTCATGGGATAACATCAAGGTGGAGCTGCCTGATTACTCAAGGAGCATGCATGCAAAAGACTTCATATATTGGTTAAACGCCGTCAAGCGAGTGTTCGAGTGCAAGGAGGTACCTGAGGATAAAAAGGTGAGATTGGTGGTGACGAAGTTGCAGGGCCTGGCTTTTGCATGGTGGGAACAACTTTGGAGAACCAGGGAGCAGCTTGGCAAGTCCAAAATCATCGAGTAGACCAAGATGGAGACGAAGTTAGAAGCACAGTATCTGCCTTTTAACCATCACCAAACCCTTTATTAGCGATTGCATTTCCTTCGGCAAGGAGGTCGATCAGTGGAGGCCTACATTGAGGAGTTTTATATGCTGATCGCCGAAGCAACCTATGTGAGTCTGATGAACAGCTTGTGGCGTGATATCTTGGCGGCCTGCGACAGAACATCCAGGATGTCCTTTCGCTGCACTTGCTATGGACTGTTCAAGAGGTCTTTCATCGGGCCTTGGCAATCGAGAAACTTTAGGCACGTGCTGGAGCAAGGAGCACCGTGCGACTAGACACCCAGCCTACCCAAACTAGGGGCTTGTTTAGAGGGAGACACCTACGACAACTCCAGTTCGGTCCCCTCCCAATGGTGGCTCCAAGATACTAGTTACCCCTTCTTCTACGCACTGTTTTACGTGTGGACAGATCGGTCACCAAGCAACGTAGTGCCCCAACTCGGCTAAGCAGGTTGATAAGGCCAAGGGTCTCTGCATCAAAAAAGACAAGCTAGATGATGAGGAGCCTCAGTCGATCTATGACGATGATGGGAACTCACAGGGCTAGGAGGAAGACTTGGTGTACGGAGATGTGGGAGAAAGTCTCATGCTCCGTAAAGCTTTGTTTACTCCATGATAGATGGACCACTTGGATGATTGGCATTGACACAACATCCTTCGTACTACCTATACCATTGTAGGTAAGGTCTACAAGGTGATATTATTGATGGCGGTAGCACTAACAACTTCATCTCTAAGGAGGCTGCAAAAAAGTTACAGTCGAAGATGGAGAAGCACCCTGAACCTTATGAGCTTTCTTGGTTGAAGAAACGCAGTGAGGTGGTTGTGGATTCCCGATGCCTTATGCCCTTCTCCATTGGGAAGAAGTACTTCGACAAGATCTGGGGTGATATTGTGGTGATGGTGTTAGAGTGTGGAGCCTGAACTCACCTTCGCGCATTCTTGCGTGGGAGCATATGCTATCTCTGGGGAGCAACCGCTGTCTCAGGAGAGCATACGAAGTCTGGGTTCAAGCGGGGAGCACATGCTGTCTCTGGGGACCATCCATGGCATTAGGAGAGCATCATCGATGACAGGGGAGAATGCAATCTGGGCTCAAGGCAACTGATGCCAACCCTTTGTGGGAGTACATGCAGTCGCTGGGGAGCATCCATGGCTTCAGGAGAGCATCCTCAGTGTCAGGGGAGCATATGCAGTCGCTGGGTTCAAGCGGGGAGCATATGCAGTCTCTAGAGGGCATACTCGGTCTCAGGAGAGCATCCCAGACGGAGGAGGCGGCGGAGGCGGGCGAGGCCGGCGGCGGCGGGAATCTCGCCGGAGAGGTCGGGACGTGAATGGGGCATGGAACGGGTCGATTCGGCCATTCCACTATTTTTCTCGCTGTGACGGTGTAGCGGTCGTTTCAGTGACCGTCAGAGGTCTCTGATGGCCCTACGATAGACCGCCACAGCCGTTGGTCATTTCAAGTTCTTTGAGGCTGGTTCAGTTGACGGTCTAATTCTAGAGCATCACACAATCCTGACGCGCCTATGGTGGAGTGTTACAACCTGGTCATTTTAGTCGGTTGACTCTGATGGCCCACTCCTTGTGCGTCAGAATACTGTGACGCGTCTTCTTTGGACCGTCACAGTGTGTTTGACCGAGTTTGACTGACTATGTCAGTTGGCTCTAATGGCCCAACCCCCATGCGCCAAAGTGCTGTAACGCGTCCATATTGGACCGTTACATGCTATTTATCCGAGTGTATGTTTTAGGTTTGTTCGCCCTGACGGCCCAACCTGGGTGCGTCAGAGCATATGACGTGTCTATAGTAGGCCGTTATAGTCCTGTTAGCCGCGATGGCCGGTTCTGTTCTGTGTCCGTCCGTGTGTCGATCTGTCTTAGGCTTGTGGTGTAGGGCAGTGTCTGTGACGGCTCATTCCCCGACCGTCACATCCGTGTGGCGCGTCCTTATTAGACCGTCACAGTCCTATCTCCTCTAGAGTGTAATGACTCATCTTTAGATCGTCACCTCCGTGTAGCGGTCTAAAGGTGGAGCGTTACAGCCCTAGAGTCCTGCTTTATCGTTTCAGTTTCTGATTGTCTTGGCTTGTCCTTGTGGTCCGCCCACTTTCCCGTGGGTGCCTCCTGACATCCTATGAGGGCTAAGACTACGTTATAAGACAACCAGGAGTCTTTTTGCTTGTGGTAGGATTCTCTTTCCTACTGTTGAGTCGTCATTGTCTGGTTCCGGTCAACTCGGGGTCACCCAGTGGTTGACAGGTAACCTTGTGTGTCTCGACGGTCCTGTCCAGTTTGAGACATGGTTCTGGCTACAGTGGGGTATCATCTTACCTTGTTCTACGTGTCCAGATGTGCTGAGGGTCCTCGGTGTTCCCTCAGGTCTTCGCGTGTCATTTCCTCTGACGACGTCGTTCCCTCTGGCTTAGGATTAGACCGATTGGCGGCTTGGTCCGCTATTAGTGACGATCTTGCCTCCGAGTCGTCTGACTCAAGGATCGTTACATGAGTAGGTCTAGTTGCCTTACCCTGAGTTTGTCGGCAGTGGCTGTGATGCCATTGGTGCTTTCGAAGTACATGCGACAGTGCTCTCTTGCCTGTCTATACTTTCGCACTCGTGTTTTGAGTCTTTGTGTCTTGTGAGCCTTCACTAGTCATAGCCTTACGTCACGTTACGACATGACGGCTCTTGTAGCAAGGCACTTTCCCGATATACGATTCTTAAGCTAGTTTCGTGGGCCCCCGGTCCAACCCTAGTGTCCAGCGGAGGGGGAATACTAGCTAGAGACTTGGCTTAGGCAAAAACCAGTGTGTACACACGTGGTCAGGGGCTTTGGACTGACACCGACAGGCGTTCCCCTGTCTAGTCCCTCACGATGGTACTTTGGTTCTAGTTCTGACAGTGTCTTGGTCTCAGCCTAGTCCTTGCGGTAGGGTACGCGGACAAGACACTAGTAGGCGCAGCATAAGACGTCAGTGAACGCAACTGACTGTTCTTCTAGTGAGAGGTACACTAGTCACATGGCACGTGACTCTTCGCGGTTCTCTTTTCAGTTCTTGTGCATCATGACCTTCCGGGTTAGCCCTCTCATGACTGTACTCGAGGTTAGTGTCCTATCGTATGCATGACATTCTAGTCATGTATGGGACAGTGTGCATGACGTTCCAGTCGTGTCGTCTGGGTCTGCATCTGTCTAGGTTTTTCCTAGGTTTCTTTGTCTGTTTTGCAGGTCCCTTGTAGCGTCAACAGATCAGCAACTCCTGACTTTGTCAGCTTAGAGTCGCCTTTGTGCTACTGCTTGGAGTAGTTTGGGGTGCCGAGATTAGTTCAGTAGCTGTTCGTCTGGTATGGTTTCTTCCCCTCTTCCTAGACTGTTCCCTACTCCTGCTCCCTGTCTCTTTTTTTTACTACTTTTTAGCATAGTGTTAGCACATCCACCACTTTCCATTGCTCTTGGAGAACAGGACCACATTGGTTACCCAGTCTGGGTATTGGGTAGGCCTGAGCAGCCCTGAGCGTAGCTTTTCGCTCACCTGCCCCCTGATAATAGCCTGTCGCTCGGGGTTGCAACGCCTTCGGTGCTGCTGTACCGGGCGGCAGGTGGGATCCAACCTAAGTTGGTGTGTGATAACCTCTGGCAAAATTCCGGGAAGCTCATCCTCGGACCAAGCGAACACATCCTGGTTGGTCGTGAGGAAGCTCACGTAGGCTTGCTTATCGTGCTCGGATAGGTTCGCGTCGATCCTTAGTGTTCTGTCCGGAACCTCTCCCATCTGGATGAGGTACAAGTCCTCGAACGACATGCTCGTGCTCGGGTCTGGATCTCGGGTCCTCACCTTCTTCTCAGGCGGTACTTCTTCGATGTGTCGATCACATGTGGAGATAAGGTAGCATCTCCTGGACTCCCTTTGATCTTCTCGGACCTCCCCTACCCCACGGGAGGTGGGAAACTTAAGCTTTTGATGATAAGAGGAAGGAACATCTCGAAGCATGCCGAGGATCCCTCAGCTGATGATGGCGTTATATCCTGTCATCGCACGAACTACGGTAAAGTCGGCGAGGAAGGTTACCTCTTTCGGCGCGGTCCCGAATGTGATCGAGAGTGAGATGCGCCCTTCAGGGCAGATGGTCGTGCCAGAGAAATCGTATAGCGGCGTGTGCAATAGTGCGAGTTGAGACATATCCACACCCATGAGTATGAGGCAGTCGTACGCAATAACATCGGGTCCCCTTCCATTATCCATTAGTATGCGACGCATAGTACATTGGTTAATGGTGGCTGAGACCACCAAGGCATCCGAGTGGGGTGTGGTCACACCATCTAGGTCATCCTCGGAGAAGATAATGGGATCTCCTAGATGGCCCGGGGTGGAAATCCCACGTTGGGTGTCGTCGCCTTGGTCCGCAGTGCAGACTGTCGTTGCATACCGTCGCCTCCTGCTCATGCTATCTCCCCCCGCGGCCGGCCCCCCAGAGATCATCATAATTTTCTTTCCGTTGGGCCGGTTGTCGATCGACAGGGGCGTCTTCTGCCGCCGTTCCGCGGCTTTGATGAGGAACTTGTCGAGGAGTCCTCTATGAACGAGGTCCTCCATGGCATCCCTCAGGTTGATGCAGTCGGCGGTGTCGTGACTGTGGTCGCGGTGGTAATGACAATATTTCTTCTTGCTCCTCGTGCTCGGATCTGACTTCATCCTGGGAGGCTATTTGAGGAATGGCTCCTCGCGGATCTCCATCAGGATCTGATCAGGCGGAGCCGTTAGGGGCGTGTAGTGGGGATGCTTGCCCCTCTCCTTTTTGGGGCGATCGCGACGATCTCCGTCGCGTTGCTCCCGCTTACTCTGACCCTCTCGTGGTGGGTCAGCGGATCTCTTGCGGTCAGACCGTTCGGTTCCTGCCGCGCGGCCCAGGGCCGCTGTATTCTCCTCGTAGCGTGCGTGCTTCTGTGCTAGGACGAGGAGGTCAGGAAGGGTCGCTGGGGCCTTGACCCCAAGGGCACGCCAGAGGATGTGGTCCCGCGTCTCCTGGGTGAGGGCTGTAGCGGCGATGCTGACGTCGAGATGTGGGATCCATAGTGCTTTCACGTGGAAACGAGAGACAAAATCTCACAGCGTCTCTTCTTTGCCATGCCTGAGGGCGAGCAGGGTTATCGCGGATCTGGCCACCATTCGGCAGCTGATGAAGTTCTCCTTAAACAGCTTCTTGAGCTGTTGGAAGGAAGAAATAGTCCCGATCGAGAGGGACTCGAACCAAGCTCAGACATTCTCCTGGAGGGTTGTTACGAATGCTAGACACTTTACGGTGTCTGAGGCCTGGTGGAACACTAGGTGGGACTCAAAACTGTGCATGTGGTCGGCCAGGTCGGTGGTACTGTCGTAGGAGGTGAACGACGGCAGTTGAAGCTTTGGTGGGATGGGGACTTCCATTATTTCCCTGGAGAAGGGGGCATGGAAGTCCAGGTTGTCGTCGATCAGGCCGTGATTCTTGGCAGCCAAGAGGACATCATCCAGGTATCAGACTATGTCCTCTATTTCCTCGAAGCGCTGGAGTCGACGATCCATCTCTGGGTTGGAGTGGAGCGGGTTGCGCATGTAGTACATGCAACCAAGCAGGGATATGAAAATTTGTTCACACAAGTTGATTTTCGGTACGTGGCGAAGGTGAAGGTCCGAAGACCATACTCATGCATGGGGAGTGCTTTCAAGTGGACATAATCCACTCATCCACAAACGTCATTTGATATACTGTAAAATCATGGCATTAAAGCACGCAAGTATGTAAAGTTTCTACAAGTATATGCATATGGATGGAAGGATGATGAAAAGTTATTTCAATTCACAAGTATGCAAGGATATAAGCAATCTAAAGCATGAGACTAAATGTATGTAAAACTGAATAGTTATTTACAAAATGCTGAGTGAAAGTATGAAATACTTTTTTTTTTAAATTTGATTAATTTTCATTACATAAAAGATGAGAGGAGGGGAACAAAGAGGAGGATGGAGGGGGGAGGAGAGAGGCCCTAACAGATGGGCAGGGAGAGCAGTGGGAGACAAATCCCAAAGAGACAAGTGAGAAAGTGGAGCCCCGGGATGGGCAAGATGGATACAGTGAAGCAAAAGAACAGACATCGCCCCCATCATATGTATGGGTCAGCAATAAAATCACGGTCAAAGTCGGATGAAATAGAACAAGAGTGAGAGCTTCGGGTGTGTCTTCCTCGACGGCGAGCAGGAGAGGGCAACCAATCAGAGAGATCATAATCCGAGCCATCTGGATCGAGCTCCTCTGAGGGGGGTGAGAGAACCGGTGGAGGAGGCGCTGGCAGTGCCCCCTGAACCCGTAGAGAGCGGCGTGGGGGAAGGACTTCCCCTTTGAGACAAGCCTCCGTGCGACGGGAATCGGTAGCCCAGACTTTTTTGCGCAGGGCTGCAGCAAAAGACAGTCGAGAAGGACTCACAGCAGCATCACTAGAGGCCGTTACACCCGAGGAAGACGACGTGGCCGTTACACCCGAGGCCGAAATGACCTTTAACGGGTAGGGAGAGAGCGGCGCATCAGCCACCCTAGCAGCAGGAATAGCCGGAGGAGTGACAACCGGAAGGGTGATCGGCGCCGCGGCCAAAGGGAGACTAGGGGCCCATGGGATGGCAGCAGCAGAGAGGGAGCAGAAGCCTGCAGACACCGAAGCAGGGGCATCAGCGGAGACAACCTGAGGGGCATCAGTGGAGGCCTCATGGGCTGGGTCAGCACGCAGGGCCAGGACCATGTGATGCGGCACCAGGCTCCGCAGCACAGTAGTGGCTGCCTCGAGCCCTAGAGACATTGGCACAGGGGAACCAGCCGCAGGAGGAGAAGAGGCGCTTAGCGCCGCAGAGCACCCACCGACGCCACTGGCAGGGAGCGGCATGGGGACACCACCCGCAGGAAGTGAAGTGGGAGGCAGGACCACGATCGATAGCGCCACGGCACCGCCTGCATGACCACCGACAATGCTAGTAGCCGGAGGAGGAACCCTGGCATAGGCAGGAGGGCAAGGTAGCCTCCCAAGAGCAGGGACCGGCGGGCAGCACCACACCTGGGGCACCACCGTGCCGGGCAGTCGAGGAGGAGCACTGGTTGGGGGGTCAGAAGAGAGCGCGACCCCAGGAGGCCCCTACGAAGGCGGCGACGCGGCGGAGGCCTCAGCAAACCCACATGGAGGAACAGGGCCAGGCGCCTCCGCCGGAGGGGGCAGGCACGACGCAGATGAGGCGAGGGCACCAGCAAATGGAGCGGGGCCCAGCACGCTCCCACAGAGATGACCAGAGGTGGATAGGTGGGAAATGGTTCCCTCCGCAGCGGAGGGAGAGGAGGCGCGACTGAAAGAGGCAATCCGGGAGGGCGAGGAACCCATCTCTGCCACGGTAGCAGCTGGGGGCCCTAGAGCCTCCACAGGTAGAGACTACAGTTGCGAGGGCAAGCCGTAACCAATAGAGGACGCGGGCTGAGGCTCCATAGCAGTAGAAGATGATAGCGGGGCAGAACAACCATCGTCTGTAGGGGCCGCACACCGAGCAGTCGACTTCTTGCACTAATCAACCCGATGGCCAAGATGATGGCAGCCACGGCAAAATGAAGGGGGATTCGGAAAGGAAATGGGTTGCCAGCGACCACCATCCCCCATACCGATCCATACACGAGCAGCAAGGGCCTTAGAAACATCAAGGAGGACACAAAGTCTAGCCACATCGGTCCTAAGCATGCCAGACGTACTTGGATCAATCCTTTAACTCCTTGAGCTCGACAGGGGACATCCTAAAAGGTGCCTTAGAGACCGGACCAGCACCAGGGATCAGGTCGATGGTGAAGGCCACTTCTCTTTGTGGGGGTAGTCCAGGCAGATCTTCTGGAAATACGTCTGGAAACTCTTAAACTACTGGGATGTCTTCTATCTTGGACTGCGTAGTTTCTTTTATGGTGACAAATGCAAGGAAAGATTCACACCCTTTCCTTATAAGCTTTCTAGCTCGGAGAGCCAAAATAAGAGGTGACTTGCTCTGACTCTTAGGGCTAGTATCGATAAGTTCCGGAAACTCCTTAAAAGTTACCTTGCCTTCACGGCAATCAACAACTGCCTTGTGTGTAGATAGCCAATCAGCTCCTAGGATAGCATCGTATCCTTTCAAGTCTAGGCATATTAAGTCTGCTGGTAAATTCTTCCCTTTTACCATAACTTCACAATTAGAATAGTGGTGTGAGATTTCAGATTCATTTTTGAGAGGGGTTGAAATTACTAGATCTATCCACTCCAGTTCCATAGGTATTGGATTAGCAAACTTTTTTGAAACAAAAGAATGTGATGCACCGGTATCAAATAAGACATGTGCAGACTTGGAACAAATCTTGAGTGTACCTTCCACTAGTCCGCCTTCGTCTTGTTCTGCCTCCTGAAGAGCCTGGAGACGTGCATTCTTCTTTACCGGGCATTTTTCATCTTCGGTTTGATCATTAATTAAAGGACAGTCAGGAATCCGATGATCATGGCTCTCGCAGCGCAGACAAGCTCTGAGTCTTCTCCAGAATTCTTCGACCTTATGGTCGGCCTTGTTGCAATGTTTGCACACCTCCTTGGAAGGTGTAGCAGTAATAGAGAAGGGTTTTGTGTTCTTCTTAAACTTCTTCTCCTGAGAGGAATCTCCTACATTGCTAAGCGTCTTCTTGTTGAAGGTGGTCTTGAAAGTACCGGAGCTAGTGACTTGCTCCTTCTTGCCTCCCACGGATCTTGTTTGACAACTCCGTGGCATCTTCTAATAACTGGGCTCGCCATACTATCTCTGAGTAGACTTGTATGTCCATCGACGCCAGCTATGTAATATATTGGGGCCTGAGCCCATTAAGGAATCTTCTGGCTTTCATCTTCTCGGTACCTACTAGGTGTTTAGTATGCCACAATAGTCTAGAGAATTGAGCCTCGTACTCGGCCACCAATAATGTCTGTTGTTTAAGTGTGGCGAATTCAGTGACCTTCTTCTCTTGTATTCGGTTAGAAAAGTACTTGTTATTAAAATATTCTTTGAATTCTGCCCAAGTGACTTGATCTTGGTCTCTAGTAGCTTCTACGGACTCCCACCAGAAACGGGCGTCCCTTTCTAACTGGAACGTTGCAAGTAGAACCTTCTCTTGGTCCGCACACTGCATGACACGGAATATGCATTCAATCTCCCTAACCCAATGTTCGGCGTCATCAGGGTCCGTCGAGCCTATGAACTTGGGAGGGTTCATATTACGAAAACTCTAGTGGAGACTTCCTAGTCCATGATGAGCTCCTCCTTGCACTACTTGTTGTAATACTTAAGTGAGACTTTGAACGGTCCTTTGCATGTCACGCCATTGAGCACATTCCACAGCTAAGATCCTACAATTATTAAAATAGCTTTATCAATATATGATTATTCCAAAGGGTTAAGTTCCTAAGTTAACTTATCCTTTGGCTCTACCCATTCTCACCGGGTAAATGTTTAAACCTATCCTTGGACTTGGGGTTCCTTAGAATTGAATATCCTAGGCTCTGATACTACAAAAACTGTCACGCCCCGAGTGCAGAAGGAACCCGGAGTGCATGACGAGTTATATTCGATCATGTCAATCAGAGCGTAAGTGTATTCGACAGACTTAGACAGAGCGCGCACAAGTAATGATAACAAAGTCCTTTATTCATTGTAACGACCCGAGAATTCGATTACCGGGAAGGCCCGATAATCCGAGACTCGTATCGCCACCCACGAGCCCGAAGACTCGGAAGGATTAAAAGGATGGTGTGGAGACTACACAAGTATCACAAATAATTACAGAAATTAAAACAGTTATATAATAAGTAGAAAATTAAATTAACATTTTATAATTTACCTGGTCCACAAGATAACAATAAATAACAACAACAGTAGTCCACACATGGTTGCCACCGCAACGAGAGATTGATTTCGTGATTGTGGTAGTACCAGGTACGACGCCTATGTCGAAGGCCCCTTATCGTATGGCACCTGCGGAGTTGCGAGAACTAAAGGCGCGGTTACAGGAGTTTCTTGCCAAGGGGTACATTCGTCCTAGTTATTCCCCGTGGGGTGCACCGGTATTGTTCGTGAAGAAGAAGGATGGTTGTTTGAGGCTGTGCATCGATTACCGGTAGTTGAACCAGGCGACTGTTAAGAACAAGTATCCGTTACCTCGGATTGATGACTTGTTCGATCAACTTCAGTCGGCCTAGGTGTTTTCGAAGATTAATTTGAGATCGGGCTATTATCAACTATGGATTCGAGAGTCTGATGTGGAGAAGACTGCGTTCCATTCGAGGTATGGGCATTATGAGTTCTTGGTGATTCCGTTTGGCCTCACCAATGCCCCCGCAGCATTTATGGATTTGATGCATAGGGTGTTTCGTCCGTACTTGGACCAGTTCGTGGCCATGTTCGTGGACGACATCCTTGTGTATTCGCGGTCTGCTGAGGAGCATGTGCATCATTTGAGGATCGTGTTGCAGACCTTGCGTGATCACCAGTTGTATCCCAAGTTCAGCAAGTGCGAGTTCTGGCTCCGAGAGGTGCACTTTTTGGGACACGTGATTTCTGGTGATGGTGTTTTTGTAGACCCGGCTAAGGTCGAGGCAGTAGTGCAGTGGCCGAGGCCGAGTTCGGTCACGGAGATTCAGAGTTTCTTGGGGCTTGCGGGCTATTATCGACACTTTATCCAGGATTTCGCTCGTATTGCGGCCCCGATGACCAGGCTTACGCGGAAGGATGTGCCGTTCATCTGGACGGAAGAGTGTGAGCAGAGCTTTATAGAGCTGAAGAGATTGCTCACTACTGCTCCGGTGTTGGTGTTGCCATTTGGGTCAGGAGGTTTCGTGGTGTGTACAGATGCTTCCGGGGTAGGTCTCGGTGCTGTGCTGATGCAGCATGGGAGAGTTGTGGCGTATACATCACGATAGTTAAAGCCACATGAGGTGAACTACCCTGTTCATGATCTTGAGTTGGCGACGGTGATTTTCGCCCTAAAAATTTAGAGGCATTATCTATACGGTGAGAAGTTTGAGCTTTTCACTGACCATCAGAGTTTTAGGTATATGTTCACTCAGAAGGACCTTAACCTCAGGTAGAGGAGATGGATGGAGTACATGAAGGATTATGATTTTACTCTATCTTATTAGCCTGACAGGATGAATGTCGTGGCTGATGCTCTGAGTAGGAGAGTAGTGGTCAGTCAATTATTGTTGAGGAAGTGGAGGCTTTGGGAGCAGGTGCCGGCCATGACTTTTAGGCTCAACATCCCTCAAGATCATGGTTCGACTGTCCTTGCGAGTCTAACAGTCACACTAGCTGTTCGTCGACAAGTGACTGAGGCTCAGCGTGCGGACCCCGAGCTATCTCATATTTTGTCGATGGTCGAGGTGGAGTTTGGTGAGGATGGAGCTGTAAGGTTTAGGGGTAGGTTGTACGTCCCAACCGAGGATCGAGTGAGGCGTACGGTGTTGCGTGAGGCTCATGGGAGCCGATATACCATGCACCCTAGATCGGCTAAGATGTACCAGAACATGAAGAGGCAGTTTTGGTGGCCTGGCATGAAGAGAGATGTAGCAGAATTTGTGGCCAGGTGTTTGACCTGTCAGCAGGTGAAGGCTGAGCACCAGCGATCGGGAGGTACACTTCAGCCCTTGGAGATACCCGCGTGGAATTGGGACCACGCGACCATTGACTTTGTGGTTGGGTTACCGAGGATGTCCTGTGGGCATGATAGTATTTGGTTACTGGTGGATAGACTGACGAAGATGGCTCGGTTGTTGCCGATCAAAGTTAGTTGGAGCGTGCAGAAGTTGGCCCATTTGTATGTGGAGTAGATCGTTCCGTTGCATAGAGTTCCCATCTCCATCGTGTCCGATCATGATCCGCGCTTCACATCGGGATTCTGGAGGAGTTTCCAGAGAGCTCTAGGCACCGAGTTGGCATTTAGCTCGGCCTATCACCCTCAGTCGGACGGTCAATCCGAGAGGACCATCCAGACTTTGGAGGACATGTTGAGATCGTGTTGCCTGGAGTGGCAGGGGAGTTGGACCCACCATTTACCGTATCGTCCCTTCCTAAGAAAAAGATCCAGCTCAAATTTGAATGGGCCACCATATATAATAAGGTTGCTCTGCCTGAGCCAAAGAGGCCTGCAGACGCTAGAAGAAAAGACGATCCTCGCTTCTATCCGTATCACCAGATGATCAGGCATACTATTGAAGATTGCTATCCATTCAAGGATGCTGTCGAACGGCTGATTCGAAAAGGAGAGCTGCAAATAGGGGAGTTCAGGGTTGATCCTCCACTTCCTCACGAGTTGCCCGATCTGAAAAGGACAGTCAATATGATATCCTTTTACCCACTACTGCCCGGAGGGCAGGTGCCGCTCCAGAGGGGAATGGAAAGAAGAATCTGAAGAATGAAGGAGGGAGCGTCGTTCTCCCCTGTAATACACTGTCTACCTTGCCCAGCACGAGCCAGGCTGCTGAAGAAGAAATTGAAGAAACACACTCCCTCCATCCTGGTCACGCCATGGTTGCAGAGCTGTATCACAAGCTTCCAGAGGCTGAAGTGCTGAGAAGAGAGCTAAACAAAATGGGTTTATACCTTGCTATACCTGGGGCAGTCGAGACGTCATCCGAGGCTTCATGTAGAGACATTGACCCAGTCAGAACCTCGCCATGGCCAACTTGGCCCCAAATACCACATGATCATGAGGGGGGCAACCCCTCTCAACAGCTACCTCCTGCACCTTCCGCGCGTATCCCAGTTCCCCAGGCATGTCAGGGGGCAACTACCATACCTTGTGCCATTCCATTCATGGCCCCGCTTCCACGGCCAACTGACTTGGACCTCAGCTTCACAACCCTGGTAGTGATAAATGCGTTAAGGGCGGGGCATGCCGCCAAAATGAAGCTAGCCGAAGGGGAGATCACTAAGGCGACACTATACGAGACCGAGCAGAGGAATGACGAGTCTACTTCGGAATATATTCGACAGTGGAGGAATCTCAGTGCGAGATGTATAAACCCGCCTAACCATGGGGATGCTATCCAAATATGCAAACGCAGTATGAAGATGCACAACCTCCTAAGGGTAATTGGCGTCGAAATAAAATCTTTCGAGCAATTGGATGATCTCGCACCCGATGTTGAAGCCCTCCTGGCGAAGCATTGCCCGACTGTTGTTACGCCAAGTCATGAGAATGAGCTTGTTGGTGAACCACTAGTACATGAGGAAATAAACCCTGCTGACTACGAAGTCTTTGAGCAACTACAGAAGAAACTAAAAGAGCCGACTGGCTCCTCCTCTGCTAAGCCCCTTGAGTGGCGCTCTTCACTAAGGGGTAAGATGATGAAGCCGTACTCCTTTCCAAGGGACAAGACTCGGATCCTCTTCGAATGGGCCTGCAAATATGGCAAGTTGGTGCTCCTGCAGCCCAAGAGACCAAATGAAACTGGAAGAAAAGGTGACCCCCAGTTCTGCCTTTATCATAGAGGATTCGGGCACTCTATTGAAGACTGCTTCATAGTCAAAGATATCATAGAAGGCCTGATCAACAGAGGCAAATTGTAGATGGACGAATATAAGGTGGCTCCGTCGTGCCCTCATCAAATGCTTGTCTTTAAGACGACAGTCAGTAGGGCCTCCCCATATCAGCCGGAGCAACGTCGACACTGAAGGGCATTTCTTGCCCCTCTACTTATTCACCCTGATCTAGGGGAATTAAAGCAAGAAATGGCACCCCGGTCTGGAGGCATCTCAAGCTATAAAGTTATCTCGGGATATCTGAGCCCTGCTGAACCTGGGAAGCTGTTTAGGGCATGACAAGGGCCCGTTGGAGCTATGGAGGAAGACATCTTCGCCCTTTATGGCCTACTTCATTTATATCTTCGGCCCTCACAGCCTGCTTCCAATATCCCTTGGCTTTTGTAGCCCCCTGTCCAATACCCTCGGCCTTTACGACTTGCTTCCATTATAGCTTCGGCCTTCATAGCTTGCTTCCAACAACCCTTTGGCTTACTCAGCCTGCTTCCAACCTCTTCGGCTCTCACCGCCCACCCTCGGCATTCCTTGGCGCTCATAGCATGCTGCCTCAGTTGTCCCTCAGCCCTTGTGGCTCTCTTCCCTAATTGCCATTTGGCTCTTACAACAGTTGGCTGTCAACAATTTCTGGCAAGTGTTGAATATTGTGAGCTGTCACCTTCGCTGCGGCTTAACAACAACCTGCAAATGACCAAACATGTCCCAAGGGGGGGTGCCCATGGGCCTAGCCCACTAGTTGGGCCGAATTGACTCCACTAACCACTCTAATGATCCATTAACTGACTAAATGACTCAAAAAGAAAAAATACATAAAAGAGACTCAAATAAAATGAAAATTACATACTATGACTCAAAATTAAGTTACGGAAATGATGATGCATCGATGGCGAGCAAATGGAGTCCCGAAAAAAGATGGAGTGGCTGGGGATGTCCCCATCATAGCCCTGGGGTGGGGAGAACTCGACCCCATCGAGTGTGGGTCCACCGGGGTAGCGATACACCAAAGCAGATCCAAGTGAAGCACGTCCTCCCAGCTCCACCGTGCATCCTTAGTCGGGGATGGCTCTTCAACTTCTCAGGATAGCGCAGGCACACCTCTTTCTAGCGATGGTACCTTGCTTGTCCAATATCGCCTCCATGTGCTTACGTTGGGCTCTCAGGCTGATATGTGGAGGCTCTCTGATGGTGTTACTCACAAAGGTAGGTGTAGACTCGTGGTGCTCACTAGGTTCCACCACGGGACCCTCATAAGGTGCTAGATCTGCCACACAAAAAGTCAGGTGTATCCCAAAATCCTTTGGCAAGTTCAACCCATAAGCATGGTTGCCAATGCCACTCATAACTCGAGAAGGTCCAAGTCCTCGTGCCCTCGGCTTGGAGATAGTCCTAGAGTAGAGCCACTCCTATATCACCATCACCGCATCACCTACTTGGCACTCTAATTGACACTCGTGAGTTTTTGGTCGCTCTGTGTGAACCTTGCCACACGTTGCTAATTGCTTGCTTGAGTGCTCATGCCATGCATTATGATGCGGTGTAGGTGTGACAACTATAGTGTGCAAGGGTGGACCGGGACAACCGTATGTGGACCTATCAGGCATGTGGTGATTATCAGGCTTGTTAGACGTGGGAGCTCCTAGGCACCCACAAGTGAACCTATCATGCATAAGTGTGACCAATGTTGGGGGAACAGGACACCCGTAAGTGTACCTTTCATGCACAAGACTAATTGGGAGGGTGACGATAGATGGGGGAGGGCCGACACACCTGAATGTGGACCAGTCATGCATCGGACCTAAATTGGGTGCGGCACAAATGAGATGGCCTGACTTCCCAACCATGCTGAATGGCGTGGTATGACATGACACATGCATTGATATCCCAGAGATGACTTCCATGTGTGGGGGTATGGGATGGTCTTTGAGCTTCCACTCGTAAGGGTCAAAGGGGTCTAGGAAGGTGGACATCTTCGGGTGGGGCACTTCCACATTCTCTAGGTGTATGTTGCCCATGGTCATGGCTTCCCTTTTGTGTCCCAAGTCTTTGAAGAGGTGGACTTGATCCAACTTGGTGGGAGGGGGTAGGAAGTAGTGAGTGGTGAAAATCGCCGATGGGTCACTTGGGTCCCCGAGTTCCCATGTGGAGGGGTCAAAGGGATCAAGTACGGCTAGGTTCTTAGTGAAGTGGGTGTCATCAATTCCTTGGATCAAGAAAGCCCATTCCATAAATTCCCCAATGTAAGTTGGGACCTCTTCAGTGGGAAAAATGAGGGGTGTGATTGGTGGGTGTGGTTCGTCCCAAGGGATGGGTTCGGGGTCCACTAGGGGTGTAGTGGTGGGGAAGCTATAGGTAAGGGCTGGTTTGGGATTCAAGTAATGGGCTTTGGGGAGGGTGGAGGGGTGGACAATGGGGATGGAGAGGAAGGGAACACATTGGTATGGGAGCTCCCACCCGATGGGATCAAAGGGATCTAGGAAGGTGTGATGCAGACTAGTGAGCTCCCCTACCAGGCTCGCTCATGTGAGGTGTTCTCCAATGCGTAATGGGCATTCTCCTACCATAGAAATAGATGGAAAATTGGCTTCATTTGGATGGTTGGGCTCCTCACATGAAATTTCAAGGGCTTGGGATTGGATAGAGATGTCAAGTGTGGGAAGAAACCGGAGGATCTCACAAGTGTAGTGACCCATGGTGCACACAGAGGTAGTGGACCCAGTGGATGGACAAGTGAAGCTATGAGTTCTAGGCTCTTGAGACCCCAAAGCTAGTAGGCCAGTTAAGTTGATTTGCCAATCCAAGCACCTTACCAGGTCATCTATGGTTTCCACAAAATGGAATGATCTGTAGGTCACATTGAGTCTGCATGTATTTTATCATCTTTTTTAGCCAAAATGACCATGTGAGAAATATTTATGAATTTACACATGATTTAATTTTTTTGAATTTTTAGGAATTAGCGTCGTAGGTGAGGGACGCCATTTCTTGAAGTATTTTGAAGAAGAAGAATAAGCGTCAATGATGAAAGCCACCAATTAATAAGCAACGGAGATGAATGACGCCAATTTCAAGAATGAGCGACGCTCATGACAGACGTCCATTTTCTGGAGAAAAATAGAAAGGAAAAACTTGAAAAAATAGAAAAAGAATAAGAGTCCACATTGACAGACACCAATTCTATTTTGCGAAAAATCAAAACAAGGAAAGAAGAATGGGCGACTATTAGGGTTGACGCTATTTTAAGAATGAGCGGTCACTATTGTAGATGCCATTTCTTTTAGCAACAGAAATGGAAATAGGCAAGTCTCTTTGAAGTAATCTTGCTATCATCGTCGTTATCCTTCCATGTTTTGATCAAGGAGGACTCTATCCATGGCAAGTGACCTAATTTGAGCAATCAACTGATGCTATCAAGTTGGATTTAAATACGTCGACCGTGAAGCATCCCTGTGCACTATAAAAAGTTGCCCGAGAGACACCAGAGGAGGATCTTTTGCTGTGTCCCTACGATTTTGATGTTGTCTAACACTATGAGTCATTATCCTTCGAATGGTACTTTGATATCCTCCAAATTGCTCATGCAAAAGACTCAAATGAATAGAAAGAAATCAAGTGTACAGAATTCAAGGCAACTGTAAATCAATCAACAAGAAAAGTCAACATGGTCAATGAAGTCAAGACACAGTCAATGAGAAAAGTCAATAGTCTTAATTGGCCAGTCAAAGTTCCAGACAGTACAAGTTGTATTAATGGTTGACAGTAAGGTCGATGCACCTTTGTGATTTAAGAAGTAAGGTGGATGCATATCACCTTCAGATATGAAGCAAAGTCGGAGCACCTTTTGCTAGCACGAGCCAATGTCGGAGCATATTTCGCTAGCTCAGAGCAGAGGTCGATGCATATCACTGTTCACAGTCATGAAGGTCGATGCATGTACTGTAGCTAGTGCACATAAGGTCGATGCATATCACTGTTCAGTCATAGTAAGGTCGATGCTTCTTTGCTCGCCAGCATAGTATGGTCGATGCACATGCTCACTGGTGCATATCAAGGTCTACCTGTGTTACTATTTGAGGTCGGTGCACATCTTGCATAGTGCATACTAAGGTCGATGCACATCCGGCATTTTGCGCACTATGGCCGATGCACATCTTGCATAGTGCATACTAAGGTCAATGCACATCTTGCATTTCACTTACTAAGGTCGATGCACATCTCTCTTAGTCATCTATAAGGTCGCTGCACACTTGCCTTAGTCATTCATAAGGTTTGTGCACATGCGTAAGCGTTAGAAGCATCAGGTCGATGCATGTTTTCATCTTGTGCTAGACTAAGGTCGACACACATTTGAACCTTAGTTCACTAAGGTCGATGCATGTTTTTATCTTGTGCTAGACTATGGTCGACGCACATTTGAACCTTAGTTCACTAAGGTCGATGCATGTTTTCATCTTGTGCTGTTAGAAGGATCGGTACTCGAGGCATGGTACATTGCAGTTCATGAGTTGCGATGGCGCCGAGAGGTGTGCTGAGATGCGGATGCTAAGTTATTTGTTTTGCCTTATGTATTGTGTAGAGTGCGCAGTGGAAGCATGTGGGTTTATTACCCATTGGTCGAGGATCGTTGGTTGGAAGATTCTGGCCAGCCGAGAGGATTGTTGCCTTGATGTGTCCTCATCTTGGCTGTATGTGCCTCAATGTTGTTGGTTGTTGCACCGTTGCTTGTGGCATTGTGATTGTTGGCACTAGCAATTTTGAGAATTGGGGAAATCTATTGGCAAATATGCTGATTGAGTACCTTTTCTTTGTCTGCATTTCTTGGAAGTTGTACTCTCGGGAAGTGATCTTGGTCCTAGAGATGTATTTTTCTTAGAGTTGTTGTGGGTCCTTGTTGGTAAGCTGTGCGTGGCTACTTCCTTTTTAGCCGTGTGGTCAGTTGTGATTTGTGCCTTGTTATGACCCAGCTTGTAGTTGTGTCCCGTGGTTCTGTGCTGAGAACGGAGCTGGGATTCTGCAGGTGTAATTGAGGTTGTTGGTTGTATTCAGCTTGGGAGAAGTTCTCTGTGAGTCTGAATTTGGCATTGTGTAGATCGTGATCTTGTCGGTTGATTGTGCTATACTCTTCTACAGTGGTAGAGTTAGCATGCGACTTGAATCAGATGTAATGTCTGAGGAAGGACTGACTTGATTGTGTTTGTGGTATAGTGCTATCATTGGCATTCTATGTGCCAGTTTCATTCGTTCGTTATGGCACGGAAGCCGATGGTTTGAGTAGTCAGCTGAGATGTTTGTCTTCCTTGTGAAGAGCTGATGCTTGTGTTGTTAGTGGCTATTTTTCATGGCATGGATCGTGTCTCCTTTCCTTGTGAGACGATAGCGATGCTACCTTCTTTCGGAGTTGCTGAACTTATGTTCCTTGGTGTTTAGTGCTAATTCTGCGGATCGATTTACCCTGAGATCTGGAGCATGATGATATTGCTTATGATCATGGTCTGGCAGTGTTCATCTGAATTGTGTTTTTCGAGAATCGTGATTTCGTGTTTTCGTGTTGTTGTGGTTAGTGTTCAAGGTTTGGCTGATGCTTGGAGAGCGTAGCCAACGTTTGGGTTGTTCTCCCCTTTTTCACTTGTTAGCTCCTTGAATTTCGAGGATGAAATTTCTAAAAAGAGGGGAAGATGTAATGCCTTGGATCCTTCAGATCGAAATTAGAGAGCTTTCAGATGCTTTCGTGGATCCCGAATTGTGTTTTACGATCCACGTGGGTTTTTTCCTCGTATAAGTTGCAGAATCGCGTGAAGAGTGAACCATTGAGTTCTGAGACTCAGGGACACTGCAGATGCATTGTGCTCTTTTTGATGATCACGTAGGTTAATTTTTCATATTTTTCTAAATTTATGAAATTTTAGGCTAAAACTCAGATTTGAGGAAATTTTGTTAATTTCCTTTTCTTTTTATTTCTTTAACCTACTCTCTCCTCCCTCACGTTTCTCATTTCTCTCCCTCCATTCTCTCTCCTCATTTCTCCTCTCCCCCGGGTGCACGACCGTGGTGGAGTTGGGTGAGGTGGCGACGGCGTGGAGCTGACCTAGAGCGTGATGGCGTGAAGATCGGAGCGTGGCATTGGCCCGATCCCAATTGTGGATTGAAAGCCGACGTGGGTTGCTCGTGTGATTAATTTCGACATGGATTGGACGTTTTGGTGCGCGAGAACTTCGGTGGAGGTAGGGTGAAAGATGCCCTACTCTTTTCCTATGTTTCCTCGCAATTTGGAGCCGAACGATGCGTATACGAGTGGGTTTTACTTCATTTAGGGCAATGCATGCTTCGGGGGTGTAAGCCGAGTTTGTCATTCCAGGCGATAGTTTTTAGTTTAGTTGGTTTCAATTGAACCCCTGGCATGTCTGGATGCCATTCCCACTGGTTTCGTGGCGATTGGCCGAGATTTGGTGCCGGTAGGAGTCCGATTTCCCTCATGAGTCATTTTGAGTTAATTTGTGGAAAATCACCTATTTCATGTTGTTTTGTAGGTGGTTTGATCCCTTCCGGCTTGTGGAAGGTGTGTAATGTGATTTCGGATGTATCCCCATCGTTCTGGAGACGATTGGGGTGTGGAACACGATTTTTCCACTAATTTTTCTAATTCTCGGGTTCAGCGTATTAACACGGAGCTCCGAGGGGGCACTTCTATTAACATGCTATATCGTGCAACCGCATTCATCTAAGAAGATGAACAGTGTGGTGATGAGGTGTTAAGGGACACGGTCCTAGTGTTGGACGTGATCTTGAAGAACGTGACCGATGTAGTGGCCACGATCTTCATTAACGCGCTCGAGGTCTCAACCGCATTCTTGGCTTAACGCGCTATGGGCTATGGCCGTGTCTATTACCATGACCCTAGCATGTGCAGCGTCAACACGTTGATGCGCTATGAACATTGGACACGTTCTACTGGCATCGCGACGCATCCATTGGACGCGTTAATTATTGCGACGTAGGCATGCACTGCGTTAATGACCTCTATTTTTCGAGTATTGTTTGTGTTGTCTCGGCTCCGGTGAATCCAGCATTCAATTCCATGTTGGCATTTGACTCGATGGATGCCTTGGGTATTCCGTGAGAGTTATATCTGTGTGCCCAGGGATCCTAGAAGAGTAGTCTCATCCCGAGCAGGGTTCGGTGTTTCTTCCGTAATTATTGGCTTGGCTTCGACCTCGTGGTTAGCCTATTGTACATGGATGTCATGGACGTCCTATGAGGGCTGTGATCGTGTTATAGGGTGTTCGAATGTGCCATGATATCGAGTAGTGTTTCAGTGTATTTTGAGGGTCATTATGATTTCTGGTTAACCCAGTTGTGACCCAGTGGTTGACGCATGACCTCGTGAGTGTCTCGGCTATGCTGTACGGATCGAGACTCTGGTTTTGGACGCATGGAGGTATCGTCTTATCACGATTTGCATGCCTATCTAGTATGAGGGCTTTGATGTTCCCTAATGTTCCGTGATTTGTATTATACGGAGTCGAGAGTCCTATGTGTTGTGTGGGAATTACTGATCTAGAGGGGAGGGGTGAATAGATCTGCCCCCTTTTTAATGATATAAAAGGATTGCACCGGAATAAAAGCACCTACCAAGAAATGCAAGAACCTAAAACACAAGATGTAGGGATAAAGATGAGCAACGAGCCTAGGCAAGCATCTAGCAGGGACATACATAGGCCAAACCCGAGAGGATGAAAGGATGGATTTGATAGCCCGAGTGGGGCATATGAATCAAATCCATAAGTCGATAGGCAAATAGGGTTGGCGGCCTGAGGAGGCATACATAGGCCAAGACCGTGGAGACAAGCGAATGAACTCGACAATCTCGGAGGGATGGACGAGTCAAGTTTGAAGCCAAGAGGCGAGGTGGGTTGACAGCCCGAAAGGGGCATGCGTAGGTCAGACCCAAAAGGAAGAAAATGGTGGACTTGACAGCCCTAGTTGGGACGTGAGAGTCAAATCCGAAAGCCACTGGGCAAAGGATGGGTGGGTTGGCTGTCCGGAAGGGACGTGCATAGGCCAGACCCAGTGGGGCAAAAGAGGGTGGATTTGACGTCCCTACTGGGACGTGAGAGTCAAACCCGAAAGCCAATGGGCAAAGGCAGTCCGAGAGGGACGTGCATAGGCCAGACCCAAAGGAAAGAAAGGGTGGATTTGACAGCCCTGGTGGGACGTGAGAGTCAAACCCGAAAGTCGATAGGCAAGATGGGTTGGCAGCCCGCGAGGGCATACTGAGGCCAATCCCCTAGGAGGTAAAATGTGCCGAAAGGCGTGATAGGTTGGCAACCCGTAGGGCATGCTGAGGCTGAACCTAAATAAGGTAAAAGGATGTGGATTTGACAGCCCTAGTGGGACGTGAGAGTCAAACCCGAAAGCCAATAGGCAAAAGATGGGTTGGTAGCCCGAGAGGGACGTACTGAGGCCGCTAAGGGAAAGGAAAGAGTCGAAATGCATGATGGGTTGGCAACCCGAGAGGGCATACTGAGGCCAGACCTGGAAGGGTCAAAGAGGGTAGATTTGCAGCCCTAGTGGAACGTGAGAGTCAAACCCGAAGGCCAATGGGCGAGGATGGGTCGACAGCCCGAGAGGTCATACTGAGGCTAGACCCGGAGGAAAGGAAAGACGGATTTGACAGGCCTAGTGGGACGTAAGAGTCAAACCCGAAAGTCGATAGGCAAGATGGGTTGGCTGCCCGAAAGGGGCATGCAGAGACCAAACTCGGTGGGATAAAAGAGGGGCGAATTGGATAGCCCGGAAAGGTATAAGATCCAAACCCCTGGGGGACCCGAAAGATAAGTGGAGATGACATGCCGAGGGGTGTATGAGTCAACTCTTGAAAGGAAGTGGGTAGACTTGACAGCCCGAAGGGCATAAGAGTCAAATCTATTGCAAATGGTGACGTGGATGGTCCCGGCGGGACGAAATGTAACACCGTCGGGATTCCCCGGTGGGGCTGAGTGTTACAGAACGACATGGTAGGCATGGCCATGATATCAAATGATGGGGCCACCCGGAAAGCAGACTGAGAGAGGATGATTTTTTTTTCACATTACCAGCCTCACCGCCCTTTCAGGTTTTCGCCAAGGCTGGCCCCCTTTAGCTTTTCCCGGTGCGCCCTTGCGGGTTTTCACACCGAGGGGTTGCCCATTTTTGCCTGAGGCGCCCTTTTGGGTTTTCACCTCAGCCGGGTCTATGGCCTTTTTGCCCTCAGCTAACCTTTGAAGGTCGACTGAGTCCGCCGGGATATCAGTATTTTTAACCCCCCCCCTTTTTTTAGCTGGAACCTTCACTGGGGATGGGTAAGTCCTGTGAAGACTGCTGGGGAAACTCTTGCGGTGGAGCATGGTAGAGTTTCATATGCTTACCGTTGAGAGGAGGGAAGGGATTATCTCCCTTGTGGTCGACGACCGTATAGGCCCCTCCTTCATAGACCTTCTAAATGACATAAGGTCCTCGCCAATTGGGCAGGAGCTTGCCGCTGGATCTTCCCGCTAGAACCTCCTTTTCCTTGATCAAGACAAGGTCGCCTTTTTCGAACGCCCGTTGCTTGACTAACTTGTCATAAGCACATGTCATGCGGGCTTGGTACACTTGTAAGTGCTAATGGACTTTGAGTCTTTCACCTTCAAAGTTGGATAACTCTTCAAGCCTTCTTTCCACCTCAGATTGGTCTTGGCCAGGTAATCCAGCGTGCACGGCAATGCGATAGGATGCTAGCTCGATCTCCACGGGGATCATGGCTTCAGCTCCATCGACCAAGGAAAATGGGGAGCAACCCGTGGGGGTTTTATAGATGGTCCGGTAGGCCCATAGAGCTTCGTGGACTTTCTACGGCCAGTGTGTTCTGGGACTGGCTGTAGTCTGAGTGGAGTTGCAATCCTTTGTCGGGTTCTAACTGCTACCGGCTTGCCTCGTTGGGAGGGATTGATGTTATCTCGAGGTATAATAGCCACCATGTTACAAGCACAGCTACAAAGCATCTGTTCCAGCTATTCCATCGTGATCTCTTTATCCTTATAGAATAAGGAGAGCTCTTCTGGAATGCAGAGAGTTTCACCTTCTTTGACTTTCTGGATCATCTCCTGGACCCAGTCTCTGAGGTGAGCTCGTTTCTATATTTCTTCCCACGGGATGTAGCTATCGAGTGTGATAGGCCTGGTAGGGTGAAGAGGAGTGTATTCCTCCAAATCGTTCATGAGTCGTTGCAACCTCTGGAGAGGCGTTAACTCTGCTAGGGATTGCAAGGCGGCCACTTGTTCGGCCGGTTTCTTGAGCCACCTCTTGAGATTCTTCCTTCTATTTCTCTCATGTTTCTTGGCAATGGCCGCCTCCAAGGGAGAAGGAGGAGGAGGTACTGGGACTGAGGCTGACAGATCTCTATGGGGATACCGTCGAGCCAATGTGTTTGCAGGGTGAGGTCAACGACTCTTCTTTGCCCGGATCTTGATCCAGGCACCTTCCAATTGTTATAGTTGGAAGGTGGCATTGATCACCTGTTCAATGACCTCGAGTGGTAGTTCCTAATAGGTTGGGATGCTGAGATTGCCGTCCGGGGATGTAGGCGTGGTTTAATGCCTTAACTGCGGTGGCAGTGGGAACCTACCACGAATCGAGTGACTTGTGCTGGCGTCTGAGGATGTGTGCGCGGTTTGATGCCTTAACCGCGATGGCGAGGGAGGCTTCTCCTGTTGAGCTGACATGTTGGTACTGGCATCCGAAGACGTATGCGCGGTTTGATGCCTTAGCCGCGGTGGCGAGGGTTCTATTAAGAAGCAGCTTGAGGAGCACGAGTAACATCGCGCCTCTTGGTCTGACCTCTGTTGTCTGACTGTAGGAAGGGTCGAGCGACACTCGATGAAGTCCTGGGGCCTTACTGCCCTTGTTGGCTATCTTGATCTCGCTCGTCGGATGGCCTTTGTGATGGCAGACCCGACTTGCAAACTGTTGGGAGGACCTGGTCCGGTCGAGCCGGAACCTCGCCCAACTTCTGTTTTCCCTTCCTA
This sequence comes from Amorphophallus titanum, assembly GCA_024336825.1. NCBI lineage: Eukaryota > Viridiplantae > Streptophyta > Magnoliopsida > Alismatales > Araceae > Amorphophallus > Amorphophallus titanum. Next base: position 2,385,931 of record JANBPO010001371.1, on the reverse strand, counting down.
TCCTCGAGCATCGGAGATAGGAGTGGAACAGGGGGAGGGTGAGGAGAGCTTGAGGAGCTCATCGTAGCCTCGCCCACCAGGACATCCTCTCGGCCAAGAAGGACTCGAAGGAGTCTAGCGGTGTCTTCCCTGGAAAAGGGCAGAGACTCTAACTCCTGCCAGGGTCGCCATTGGGTGGCTGAGGTGGCAAGGGCCAGCTGGCCGGCCTGTGATGTTGAGGAATCTGGGGAGACCCGAGGAGCAGGAGGATGAATGACGTTGGCCGAGAAGGTACTCGACCCTGTCCCTTGGCTGGCATCTTGCTCCCTGCGCCTCCACAGCCACTCGAGAGCTTCTCGATTGTCGATCTGAAACTCGAGCCATTCTGGAGTGTGTTGGTAAGGCAACCCATGCCCATTTTCCTGCGGAGGATCAGGATGCTCTGGTGTATTTCTGGAAGTGCTCAGAGTTTCTTCGACAGCTTGTCGTAGCCGAATAAGTGCCATGGAATTCCCCTCAACATCGATCTGCTCCCACCAGATCTGTTCCTGGATGAGGTACAGGACTTCCTCACAGGACTCGATCGTATGGCAGATTCGCGCATGGAAAGCGCAGTACTGGGGGTGGCTAAAGTCCCAATGAGTGCAGTTTGTCGGCGGGCCACGGGGCAAGATTTACCCCCTCTTGACGAGGACGTCAAAAAGTCACCGAGTTCTTTCTCGGGGGAAGGAGCGGGGTCTGCGATCATGCCAAGGCCTCCACCCTGGATACCACATCAACCGCTCTCTTGGGTTAGCACTAGGCTCCTCTAATTCATCATTAGAGAGAGAAAATGTGGTCATCATATGGATCACATTAGCCAGATGGTGAACCATACTGTTGGCCCAGACAGATGGCGGACAAGAAGGGGGGTTGAATTGTCCCCTTGGCCTAGATGATGAATTTTAAAAACTCTCTTAACTGAACACAATGGAATTAAAATTAACTACGATATTTACCTTAAACAGAAGTGAGATATAGTTTTGGGCATTCGTAGGGTTCGCCGAAAAACGGTGACGATTTTCGATGTAGTTACCGTCAAAAGAACCATCGGGATGTCTGGATCCCATTCCAGTAAGTTTTATCGTGATTAGTCGTCATTCAGGGCTGGTAGGAGTCCGGGAACTCCGGTGACCCAATTTTGGTCAGTTCATCAAAATCGCCCCGATCTCCCGTTTTAATGGCTGCATGTGATCCTTCCGCCTGTGGAAGGTTGTATTTCATCATCCTGTACCGATTCCCCTATGTTTTGATGCAAATGGGGCGTGGAACAGGCCGATTCGACCTTTCCCCTATTTTTCCCGCTGTGATGATTTAGCGGCCATTCCAGAGACCGCCACAGTCTCTGGCGACCCTACGATAGACCGCCACAGCCCTTAGGCGTGTCAGTTCGTTCGAGGCTGGGTGAGTCTGACGGCCCACTCTTGGACCATCACTTGCCTCTGGCGCCCCTCTGCTGGTACGCCACAGCCTAGTCATTCATCAAAGTTCATGTCTATAGGTTTGTTCTGGCGGTTCTAGCTCTGAACGCTAGAGCTCTGTAGCGCACCTACATTAGGCCGCTATATGTCATTTGATCGAGTCAATAGTTTAAGTCGGTTGGCTCTAACGGCCCAACCTTCATGCGTCAGAGTCGTGTAGCGCGCCTCTATTAGGCCGCTATAGGTCTGTCCATCTTAGGTTATTGTCTAGGGCGGTTAGTGTGGCGGTTCATTCTTCGACCGTCAGGTTCGTGTAGTGCGTCTATATTAGACCACTACGGTGGTTTGATAGGGTAAGTCTGTTCGGGGTCAACTGTGTCTAGCGGCCTATTCCTTGACTGCCACAGTGTCCTAGCGGTCTATTCCTTGACCGCCACAATGTCCTAGCGGCCCAACCCTTGATCGCCAGAGTCCTTAACTCCGTGGGGGTAGTGATTCTTTCCTTGACTGCTTATGTCATTAGGCGGTCGAGTGATAGATCGCTTATCCTCTAGAGGGTGGTTTGCCAGTGGTTTAGTTTTCTGAAATCTTGGCTTGACCTTGTGGTTTTCCCGTTGTCCGGTGGATGTCTCTTGATGTCCTATGAGGGCTATGACCATGATATAAGGTGGCCAGGAGTGTTCTTGCCATGGGCAGTCTTTTGTACGGCTTTTAATGTCATTGTCTGGTTCTGGTCAACCTAGTCTGACCCAATGGTTGACAGGTGACCTTGTGTGAGTCTTGGCGGTTCTGTCCAGTTCAAGGCATGGTTCTGGATGCCGTGAGGTATCGTCTTACCTCATTCTGCGTATCTAGGTGTACTGAGGGTTCTCGGTGTTCCCTCAGGTCTCCGTGAGTCGTTTCTTACGATGAGTCATTTTCTCTGACTTACGATTAGACCGATTGGTGGCTTATTCCGCTTTGTATGATGATCTTGACTCCGAGTCATGAGACTCAAGGATCGTTATAGTTTCAGGTCTAGTTGCCTTATCCTGAGTCTGTCGACAATTTTTTGTGCTGCCATTGGTACTTCGTAGTACGTGTGACAGTGTTTCTTTACCTATCTGTACTCCAGCACTCACGTTTTAGAGTCTGTGTCTTATGATCCTCCACTAGTCATAGCCTTACGGCACATTTCGGCGTGTCAGCCTTTACGGCGGGGCATTTATCGATTTACAATTTTTAAGCTAGTTCCGAGGGCCCCCGACGCTTTACCGTAGCGTCCTACGGGGGGTATACTAGCTAGAGGCTTGGCTTTAGGCACGAGCTGGTGTGTGCACATGTGGTCAGGGGCTTGGACTGACGTCGATAAGCGTTACCCTGTATAGTCACTTGCGACTATAGTTCCTATTCTGGTTCTCAGCGTGTCTTAGTCTCTATCATGCTTCTTCAGGCAGTAGTGCAGACGAGACACTTGTAGGCACAGTATAAGATGTCAATAGATGTAGCTAACTGTTCTTCTAGTGAGAGGAGTACTTTAGACACGTAATACGTGACTTTCGCGTGACTTTCATGTTTCTCGAGCTTCGTGACCTTCCCGGGTCAGCCTCCTTATGGCTTTGCCTGAGGTCAGTGTAGTGTTGTGTCATGTGCATGACATTTTAGGTGTGCATGTGGTCGTGTCTAGATGAGCGTGCACAGTAATCGAGTCGTGTGTGCTTTCTATCTAGTCTGTCTAGACTTTTAAAACGAACTTAAGAGTGTGAAATATAAAATGCAAGACAATTACCACCAAATTAGAGGGATGCACTAAAGATCAAACAAGAAAATGCCCCTTTTGCATTCATCTAAGCGAAGAACAGAAAGTAAATCAATCAACCACGAGGCAAAGGATTTTTAGGCGGCTCGATCTCTGTCCAGAGATCTACGTTCACCCCACACTTAATCCAAGTGTGGCTTCACTGCTGACTCACAGCTTGATCACGCTGATCCACAGCTTTGGGAATGAATCCCTACACACGGCTGAGCCTCACAGCTTGCTGTCCGAGGTTCCTACCTCGCCTGCTGAGCTTCACAGCTTACTCCGCTGATACACAGCTTACAAGGAGTTTTTGAGAAAGGAAATTTAGAAAATAGACAATGAAATGAAGAAGAAAACAGAGATGAAAATCTGTAGCTCAAAGTGAGCAGTTCAACTCTTAATTTGATCCAGCAGTCGAGATACAATACTCTCAGCACTTCAAACTACGACACACTGTTTTCATTCCACTGCAACGAGCTCTCATGAAATCCTTTTCTCTCAGATCTTTTCTTCTACTGCTCTTCTCTTACTCTGTGATATTTCTTAATTTTCTCTGCTTCTCATCAATCTCTGTCACTCTCACTTCTTGTCATCCAGATCTGTGGGATGATGTCTCTCTTATATCCTTTGCGAGGAGAGGGCGCGTGGAAACCACGTTTCCCTCCCAAAGAATTCAAAAAGAAGTGCTCCTTTGAGGTCCACGTGTCAGAAGGTGAGAAAGGCGTTGTCCACGTGTCTGATTCTCTGCTAGAGACTTGGCTTGGATCACGTGCCCAATCATAAGGTTCCTGGGATCTCGAGCCCATCAGAAAAGTCTTGGACACGTGCTTCACTTAACTGTCACGAGCAGGAGGCATTTTGTTCTGATTCTCTGGAGCCTTTTTCTTAGTAAAGTCCCTATCAATATATCAAACACCTAGTTAGCATTAGTTGTTCATAAGACATCCAGACAAGTGTAAGAATTGCACAGACTTTGAAGGCACATGTGCACAGACCTGAATGTGCATAAATCTAGACTTCATGTGCATAGACCTCAATCATGCATAGATACAATGTGTTCTGACTTAGAATATGCTAACAAGAATGTGCTTAGACTTTGTGGCACAAGCTATGAAGCATTGTAGCTGAAACATGCACAGACCTGCTACAGTGTAATGCACCGATGTTAGATGTGCACCGACCCTGGGCATCAATGTGCTCGGACTTTCTTAAGCATATGCACTGACCTGATGCAGATAACACAGACATGCACCGACCTTATATGCATTGAGCTGAGGTGTGCACTGACTTCGTATATGCATGATGCAGAAGATGCACTGACCCTATTTGGAGACAAGTGGAGCATGCATCGATGTGACATGCTGAAGAAGAGCATGCACTGACCTTAGATGTGTAGGGTGACCTAAATGCACAGACCTTCTATTGGATGAACAGGAACGTGCACCGACTCCATACGGCATGACTGAAAAGATGCACTGACCTGCACCGACCTTATCATGCCATATGCCCAACATGCACTGACTTGCTACAGTGATGTGCACAGACCTTATGTGCAAGGTACAAGAACTTGCACCGACCTAAATGGCAGTGAAACATAATGTGCACTGACTCCATACGCCTACTGCAAGTATGCACCGACCATCCGTGCAGTTCCACAGAAACTTGCATCGACCTAACATGCAACAAATGCAGCATTACACCGACCTTATGTGAGACTTGTGTAGATGTGCACAGACTTATATGCACAAGGGAAATGTGCACCAACCTCTGTATGCAGAAGAAGAAAGGTGCACTGACCTTTATATGCATTTCTACAGTGTCTGCATTGACCTTATAGTGCAAAGGAATGCATACTAGCTTCGACCTTAGTATGTGCAAAGTCTATCAAGCATCGACTTTCATATGCTCTAAAGCAACATGCACTGACCTTCGATGCAAGGAGCAAACTAGCACTGACCTTGTACTAGTATGCTCAGACCTGACTAGTGCATGCAAGCAAATATGCATAGACTTTGTAATGCATGCAACCTGTTTGATGAAATGACTTGTTATAGTATGAAGGTGCAGACATGCTTTATGTAAGGATCTGACAGATAAAGATTCATCAAAATAATTAAGCATAATAAGGGAAATAGACTAACAACATGACTCAATTACACATGACATGACTCAATAAAATGGAAATACATGTGATATGACTCAATAAAATGAGAAAATAACATAAGATAACATAGGCGGACATCTCAAAGTGGTGCCAGTGGTCCGAGCCAAAGAGAGTGTCGTGGGATGCCCTCATCACCTACTCATCAGTTCGGTCACCGCATACACGTCGCTCGTCGACAAACCCACCGCACGCTAACAAAAGGATGGCACACCCGGTGGGACATCTCCCACCTTCCTTCTTTCTGCTAAAGAGAAAGTCTGTGCCAGCCCTGAAGTCTTGGTGCCCATTTCCTATCCTTGTAGGAGAGGTAGGAGGGGAGCACCTATTCACACTTTCCAGTGGCTTCCAGTTCACCTTCCAGTTGCCGAATTATGTTCGATGACCGTCAGTGACCATCGTCTCTACTCATCCGGCGCATCAACCACTATGGCGGCCATCACCTACAGTCCCATCATCATCACCACCCATGCGCGGGTGGGCTACTTGGCGGTGCTGATTGCTTTCGACAGTTTTGCCCCGGTTGTTGGATCACCCTACTTCTTGGGTGTGTTCCCCGTGGCGGCTCCACCGCCACCCTCAGCTCCCGTTTCTTCCGGCACCGTCAACGCGCCACACCTGACGCCAGTCTCAGCGGCTAGACCGAGTGTAAGACTCAGGTCTCCTGTTGTCGACCCCCGTAGGGGTTCCAGACCCGCTCCTGCTCGGGCGAGCACCAGCCCCCGGGACCAATTCCGACCGGATCCTGACGCGAGCTTCGCGCCCCGAGTTTTGGTGTCTAGTACTGCAGTTCGCTTGAGCTTCCAGCCCCGCGCCATAGTTGAGTCGGCATCTGGTGTGGGTCTCCACTCTAAGGTGTCCGTCTCCTTAGCACCTTACTCAGGCTGTCAGCCCCAAGCCTTAGCCGAGTCGGCTCCTCGCATGGGTCTCTCGACCCGGGGGAAGGGCTCCCTAGTGTCTCATTTGGGCCTTTCAACCCAAACCTCTGAAGCGCAACTACCTGACCCTAGTTGTTAACCCCTAGTTCGAGGCTTCTTATCATGCAGACCGGGAGTACAACCCCGGGGTTCCCCGTGGATGGCACCTGGCGTGGGCTATCTACGTCAGGTTTCGGATCCCTCTGCTCCATCACTGGGGAAACACCCCCACAACTTGACAACATCGGCTCCCAGTGTGGGTCTACCTCTAGGGGACGCGGTGGCCCCGGCATAGACCGAAGGCCTTTCATCTCACCTTCTAGTCTCGCCAGTTCCTAGTCCAGGCTCAAGGCCTTTGGTCACCGGCATCCCAGTACCCCCTATAGTGTCAACTCTGGATGCAGGCACGTCATTGTGAGCATCCACAACACTGCTATCGGCTCGGGCGAAGGCATACACTCGGGTCACTCAGCCACCGGCCTTCACTACAGACTTCGGGTCTTGGCGACCGATTCCAGTGTTCCTGGTCGACGGCCTGATGTCACCAACATTTATAGGCTAAGTTTTCTCGATCTACCACCTTGGAGCGGAATTGTCTTTGGCTCCCTAGAAGAAGCATCATCGTGGCCGTAAAGGCAAGTGACTTACCACTGCCACTAGCAACTCCAACAAGACTATTCTTGTCGGGAATTTATGAATTTGCCTGGATGGGGGTGAACCTATTATACCCCCAGAGTGGATCGTCTCTACGGTCCCTACTACTAACTGCTTCAACCTTCTGTGTTAAACGCAAAAAGACAAAGTGGAACTCAGAAGGGCAGATGCTCCGGCAGCGGCCCAGAGACACCAGTGTCGGTTCGGTGCCTGAGCTCCCAAGTCCCGTCAAAGAGACAGTGACAAAGGAGACCAACAATCTAACTTGAGATGGATCTGGGTTACCCCGGAGGAAGCTCAAGCCATGCAGAAGGCATGTCTTAGTAACCCTTTTCAGGTACTAGTATGTCGCGCCAAGCAAGACGGGACTGATTCTGCAGCCGCATCATCTGATGGTGTCCAGCCATTCGGTGCCTCTCGTTCAGGTAAGCGGAGGTAGAGACGGGCTCATTCCAGGCCCCACCAACATCCAGTCTCAAGTTCTCCTCAGGCAGATGCTGCGACGGAGACTCCTCTGCAGCGCACCTCGATCTTTGATAGGCTAGGGACCCAGCTCCAGTCCCAGCCTCGTGGCCTCAACGCCTTCACAGGCCAGTCACCCAGCTCCAGCCCTAGTCCTCAGTCCTAGCCTCGTGGCCTCAACGTCTCCACAGGCTGGCCACCTAGCTCCAGTTCCAGTCCTCAGTCCCAGCCTCGTGGCCTCAACACCTTCACAGGCTGGTCACCTAGCTCTAGTTCCAGCCTCGTGGCCTCAACGCCTTCATAGGCCGGTCACCCAGCTCCAGCCCTAGTCCTCAGTCCCAACCTCATGGCTTCAACGCCTCCATAGGCCGGCCACCCAGCTCTAGTTCCAATCCTCAGTTCCAGCCCTGTGGCTTCAACGCCTTCCCAAGCCAGCCACCCAGCTCTAGTACCGATTGCCAGTTCCAACAATGTGGCTTCAACGCCTTCATGTCCCAGCCACCCAGTTCCAGTACCAGCCTCCAGTCCCAGCACCATGGCTTCAACGCCTCTATAGGCCAGCTCCCCAATTCCAGTCCCAGTCCCAGCTCCCAATTCTAGTATCATGGCTACAACACCTCTATAGACTAGCCACTCAGCACCAGTCCCAGTGTCAATTCAGTAATCCAGTCATCATGCTTCCGTGAGCCAGTTACCCAGACCTAGGGCCAACATCCAACTCATACATTTCAGCTACCATCCCCTCACGGAGTAGTTAGCCAGTCCCAGCCCCTAGTTCTGGCCTTTGGCCGTCATGCCTCTCAGGGACATTCAACCATCACAGCCTCAGCTTCTCAGCCTAATGTAAACCACATTTTCGGCTAACAATATGAAGACAACCAACACCTCACGCGTCGGCCTATGACCGACGCGTCCCAGAACTAGCCCTCAGTCTCAACCTCGTAGGTCGCCATATCTTGGCAAGTCTATGCTAACCCTATACAACAGGGGCTTTCCTCTTCAGAGGACTAACCCCTAGCATTTGGCCTGTGCCCCTACTTCCCGGTCTCCAGCCCCCAGTTCCCAGTACCCAAAGTCCAGTCACACTGTCCCGCAAGCCCAGTTCTCTATTTCAATGCCCCCCCAAAACTGGGTGAACCTGACCTGTTACACCCTATACCAGCACGTGGCAGGGAAGAATGAAGCGGACTAATAGTAAGTGGTCGCCATTCCCTACATTCAACACTGTTCCATGGAACAAGAAGTGGGACAACTCAGTAAGTAACAATATCAAAATCTAGAATTTGTCATTAGTACTCTATAAAATGGGAGCCCAAGACATACCCTTGGGGTAACAAAAATGTACAATCTAGATAACAAAAAAGGGAGGGGAAGTGATACAATCACAGCCAAGCCTCGCTCCCCTCCAGCTCCGCCAAGCGGGACTTCGTGGCCGCCAGCTCCACCTTCAAGGCCGAAGCAAGCTGCGTGCTCGCCTCGGCACTCATCTCGACAGTCTGCCACTCGACCCTAGCGAGCTCCACGTCTCACCGCTGCTCCTCCAGGGCCTTCGCCAAGGGCTCAGCTCTACTCTCTGCGTCTCTCAACCAAGCAGTGCGGTCGTGGGCAAGTGACATAGCCGCGTCAGCACACCTCTCCTGCTCGGCAGCAGCCAGTGCAAGCCGAGCCCACTGTGCCTCCAGCTCTCGGATGGTCGCCAGCCACCGAGCCCTCTGCTCCTGCCCCTCTAGAAGCCGCAGGTACTCTGCCCAAATGCCAGCCAAGCCAGACATCCAGAGTTCGCATGGGAACCCGAGGCCATGGTAGCCCTAGGTGCACTCCCTTAACCACTGTCGGAGCTCCTCCGGAGAAGGCAGGGGGTCGCCTCCTGCATAACCTCGAGCACGCTAGAGCAAAGTCGCGCCCACGCTAGCGTCCAGTAGCAGCTCTGGTGGTGAGACAGATGAAGGCCACTCGATCCCTAGCTCCTGGCAGGAGTGGCCCACTTCAGCCAGCACGCTAGAAGGACCTGTACAACCCCACCAAACACAGAACGGGCCAGCAACGTTCAGGGCTTCCCTGTGACCAGACAAGGTGAAAAACCTGAGAAATGTCCTGGCTCTCACCTGCTACGACCCCCGCCGTGCCTATAACACCCCCACTCGGGGTCGGTGAGGGTAGTCTCTCCTCCACCTCAGCAGCGTCTCCTGCTGGAGTCGGAGAGGGCAGAGGCTCCTCTGACATCCGGGTGTCCCCAGTAATCATCGGAGAGGTGATTATTTCTCTGACCTAATGCAGATAGCAACACAAATCACCAATTTTGAGCAGTAGTTAAAAACACAAGATATCATCTCATCATCAGGACACACCCCCACATCAGTTTAATCAGCAACAGACCAGCATCAGTTAAATCAATAGTAGAGCTTACAGGTTAAACACTCAATCGAAGATCAATCATGCATTCTTATGTGGTGACTCATTATATTGCTATCAACAAAACAAACATAGCACCATTATCAAAGCGCAAGGGGCACAGTAAACTGGAATTGTCCCTCCAACTGAGGGACTTCGAGCGACATTTCGTAGAGCAGGAGCGTGCCCTCCGCGCCTTGCGGAAGATGTCCATCAAGGAGGATGAGGAGAAATCCCCGTTCTCTGGCCAAGTCTTGACGGTCGAGATCTCCCCCAGAGTCTCGCTATCGACCTTCAAATCATACAACGGCCAGGGAGACACGACCAACCACTACGACAGCTTCGACGCCCTGATGACTCTCCACGGCCCTTCAGATGCCATCAAATGCCGAGCATTCATGACCACCTTGGTCCAAGGCACTCAAGCCTAGTTTTGAGCACTCGCCCCTGGCAGCATCCATGACTTTCGATAGTTCGGGTGGATCTTCAAGGAGAGCTTCACTGGCAGTGGCCCTCCCAAGTCCGTTGCATGACTACTGGCACTAAAATAGGCACAGGGGGAGAAGCTACAGGCTTATATCAACCAATTTAAATTGGAAGCTCTGCGTATCCGTCACCTAGATGTTGCCTCAGCCATCACCGCATTGACCGGAGGCACCTGCAATGAGAACCTCTGGCGAGAGCTAGTCCTCCATCCGCCCACCTCTCTAGCCAATCTGGTGACCCTAACCCTGCGCCATGCTGAGTGCGAAGAAGTCCTCAGTGCCTGCCATAGTGCGACGGGCTCAGGTCAAGAGGGAGATAGGAAGCGATCATCTGCGTAAGGCTCCGGCCAGGCGAAAAGGCAGAATCCAGATGGAGACCGCAGGGAGTCCCCTCGAAAATACAAGTGGTACATGCCCTTATCTGCCCCCATCTATGAGATATATGAAGACATCAAGGGCTCGGGCCTCCTCTGCCACCCCGAGCCTATGAAGTCCAACCCAAAGTGCCACAGCCGGCGTAAGCACTGCCAGTTCCACAACGACCATGGACACTATATCGGAGATTGTCACTAGCTCAAGGATGAGATCGAGCGTCTCGTCCACCAGGGACACCTATCTCGATATGTGTCCGAGCAGAGGGAGGATTGCGGCATCCCTCCGGAAGATATTGACAATCAACCCCATGGAGTCCACATCAACGTCATCTCTGGCAGCCCAGCATTAGGCGGAGATAGTAGCTGAGGAAGGAAGCGTCACGTTGAACGGGTGAGCAGGGCCTCTGAACCCCCCAAAGCCCCATCAACAAGCGAGCAGTAGGCCTTTGTGTTCTCTGACCAAGACCTGGAAGGGGTAATCACCCTGCACGATTACGCCCTTGTAATATCGGCTACGATAAACCATTATAACATAGATAGGATACTAGGTGATAGTAGTAGTGCCCCTGATGTACTCTCGTACGAGTGTTTTCTTAAGATGGGTGAAAACTCATCCAAACTCCACCCGATTCAAACCCCCCTCTTGGGTTCAACGACCAGGCAACCTATCCTAAGGGACCCCTAAGCCTGCCAGTCACTCTCGGTACCCCTCCCAAGATCATCACGATTATGGTTAACTTTATAGTGATCAAGAGGATGTCGGCCTATAACGCCATCTTCGGCCGAGGTATCCTCAGCCAAACGAAGGCCATGCCCTCCACCTATCACCAAAAACTAAAGTTTTCTACTAAATATGCATTGGGGAAGTCCGGGGTAACCAGACAATTACTAGAAGGTGCTATGTAATCTCGGTTGATGCCATAAAGCAAGAAGGGAAAAAGACAGAGGTCGATGGGGCCGAGGATGAACCTATAGCATCAGGGCCTGGAGGCAAATTGCTATCCGTCTTCCTCCAAGGTGACCCGACTCTGATGTGAAATGACCTAGGGACCGACCAAATGACCCTCGGACCTAGCAAGCAAGTAACTCATGGATCGGTAGCTTCACTCGAGCGGACTCACCCGCTAAGCGCACACTCGTGCCCGTAGGCAACACAATGATGGTGGTGAGGGGCGTTCCCGGTTGGGGCCGAGATTGATCTAGTGCAACTCGGCACTGGTCAAGCCACCGTCGTTCCGGCCGCCGGGGTGACGATCCAGTCTTACCAGGGGTATCTTTCGCTCGCGGGCCGGTATGCCGCCGCAAGACTTAAGAAGACAGGCGTAAACTCCTGGATCCTGACGGGCAGCCTCGGGGCAACCGCATTCGATCCGCTGTCGGTCTCCGGGCTGGTTGTCGACCTCTCGGCGGACACAGCCCGCACGCCGGTCGGGACCGATTTCGCGGCCTCATTTCCCGGAACTTCAGGGAACAAACTGACCGGTTCGTCCGCCTTGCTTCGGGTCGATCCCGTCAACGGCTACACGGTCTGCGCCTGGGTGAAGTTCACGTCAGGCGCTTTCTACACCATCGCCTCCCAGTCGGGAGCCTGGTTCCTCGACACCTTCCAGGGAGGCCGTCTCCAGGTCCAGAACTCGGCAGGAACCACGGTTGGCGTGGCCGCGAGCGCCGGCATCAATCTCGGACAATGGCACTTCGTCGCGTTCAAGATCGACCCAGCGACCAGCACGATTGCGATCCGATACAACCGTCGCCCCTGGATCACAGTCGCATGCACGGGAGTGCCGCATAATAATGCGAGCAACCTTGTCCTGGGCGGTGGGCCACTTGGCGACTTCACCGGACAGATCGGCTCGCTGGCCGTCGCGCAACGCCTGCTCTCGGATGCCGAGATTGACGAGGTGTTCGGCAATCCGGGGGGTAAAGCCTACGCCGCTCTCTCCTCCGGGCTGCAAGGACGGCTGTCGGAGTACTGGGAATTCACCGAGGCAAGCGGAACCCGCACCGGGGCAAAGTCGGGACTGACTCTGACGGCAACCGGGACGATCTCTCAGGCTTCGGGGCCAGCGTTCGCAAAGCCGGCGGCAACGGGCGATCCGGTCGAAATGTGGCTGAGCGGTTCCGGGGCTCGAGTCGATCCGACTGCGATTGGCACGGCACGGCCAACCTTCGTGGCGCCAGCCGACTCGCCAACGACTCGCGCCGCTGTCCGGTTCGGCGTTGACGCGACCACCGCGAAGATGACCGACCCCCAAACGTTCGGGCTCCGGTCGCACACGATTATCTATGCCGGTCGCGCCCTCCAGCTTGACGGGGCCCACAATAATCTGACGATCGGTTCGGGCGGGTCCGGTGTCTTCGCTGTCGTGGGCGTGGGTAGCCAGGGACGAATCACCGGGGCGATCTCTGGCCAAAGCGTCCAGCCGACTACTCGGCCTGACTATCAGGTTACGCGTGATGCTGATATTTACGCATGGAGGGGTGGAGCGTCCGCGATCGGCATGCGGCTCAACACCTCAGCGGAATTCACCGCTTCGCCGGCCGCCAACTCGACCGCGAACGGGCTGATTCTCGGAGCTGAAACAGGGGCAGCCAAGGTTGATTTTGAACGTGTGCTGATCTATAACCGCGAGCTGACCTCCGGAGAAGTCGATTACCTGATGGCCGGGCTCCGAGGGCTTTATCCACGGCCAACGCCGTCGCCCAATCTCCCCGTCGTCCTCTGGACTGGGAACTCCATTCACTTCGGGATTGCAGCCTCCGCGGTCACCACCGATATCCCCGGAGTCGCGATGTCAGCACTCGAGCTCCCCTACGGGAGCCGGTGGCTGAATTTCTCCATCCCGGGGCAGTCTACTCCGCAATGCACATCGGCGGATCCGGCGAAACTGGCCCCGTACCGCAATGACTCCCGACGCACGATCGTATGCTGGACCGAACTCACGAACGACATGGCCGGGACCAGTGATGGGGCCACGGCGTTCGCAAATGCGAAACTGTATGTCGCTGCGATTAAGGCCGCCCTGCCGGGTTGCAAGATCGTCCTGACGACATGCCTGCCTCGCTCGTCTCCGTACACGCGGCGGAACGACTGCAATGCCCTGCTACGGGCGGATTTCGCCACAGTGACAGACTATGACTATGTCTTCACAGGTTCGGAGTCATGGTCAAACAACTGCGTTCTCGCCGACTGGGCGGCAGACCCGACGATGGGGCCGGACGGGGCCGAGCTCAGTGCGACTTATTACGACTCGTTTCATGTGCATCCGACCGATGCAGGCTGTGCGATCCTGGGATTGATCTCGGCCAACGCGTTGCGAGTGGCTGGAGTAAATTGAAAACGATGATTTTGGCTGGAGGGAGATCCCTAAAGATGCCCCCGAACCCGTCCAAGAAATGGATGACATGCCTGAATTTATTAAAGAGATATGCCGGAAGCAAAATATCCCCCAAATGCAGGAAACTTCTCGGCGTAATCACTTTCGGCAATTGTGGTACCCCTCCCAAGTTAGAGGGCAACCTTCTTTTTCCAAGAAAGACAGAAGAGGGTTGGGCTACGACCCAGAGGTAGACTTCAAAGTCTACTGTGCCGTCAATATCATAGGGTTGTCATCCTCTACCAGCAGCTCAAGCCCTAATCAGAAGACTGACACCTGCATGATTGAACATCAAGGGAGATCGGTGCTTGAAAATCACAATGGCCAGCTTTTGTCACCTGATATCGGCAGCTTGGAGGTCCACGTAGCCAGTCCTGATGGCGAAGAAGAATTTACCATATTACACCCCACCCTGCGAGAACTTGAAGATGTTGGACAGGTGGCTTTAGGCCAATTGGCTGGGCTTGATCTTGGGGAACTAGAGGACTCCGCGCTAGCCATCATTAATCCCCCCACAAATGAACAACAGGAGCATCCGGCCACCACTTTGGAGGGTTTGAAGCGGGAAAATCAAGCACTGAAGTCCCTTGTCCAAGAATTATTACGAGAACGGGATGCCTTGCTTAGGCATCTCGTATCCTCATTACAGTGCCAAACCAATTCGGGGTCTGCTCATGACAATTCTTCAATAATGACGACCAAAGCACTCACCGCTGAAATCAAGCCCACTAAGGTCCATCCTGCCCTTACGAAAGGGACAAGTGGCGTACGCCTTTCCCCTATGGATATTCATCCTGAAGAAAGAATTGGCTCAAGTAGAGCCTATGAAAATGTCAAGGGAAAGCTTTCTATTATAACGCTAGCACAGCGCATGAAAACTCCATATTCTTTCACTAAAGCGCGCACTGTGCCGTTTTTTGAATTTTGCTTAGCGCGGAATCTCATAACCCTACTGGAGCCACGAAGGCGAGTAAAGGAAAGCAGGGCTAATGAGGCTAGTTTTTGCCAATATCATCGCATGCCTGGTCATCCATAAAAGATTGTTACGTCTTCAAGGATAAGGTTGAAAGCTTAATACGGTCAATGGTCATCCAAATTAAGAACCACTTGGTGAATCCCCCACAACCCCATCACTGGGATCGACTGAGAACCTCGGCTAAACAAATTTTCGCTCTAGCTGCCCCTGCACTACCAAAGTTTGTGGCAAAGGAACAACTCCTGGGACAGCTTCCCGTCGCCAGAAGAGATGCACGAGTCCTTCCCCCTAACTGAGAAGTGGACGTTAAGGTCCATTACTCTGTCAACACTATAGGGTTATCATCCTCTCCTAGTAGCTTAAACTCTGGCAAGGGGCCTAGAGACTCTACAAGAGAACAACCAAAAGAAGTGGCCCTCGAAGACCAGGATGAGCAGCTTCAGTTGGCCGTTATTAATAACTTGGACCACTGTGACCTTCACGTAGTCAACGTTGACGGCGACGAGGATTTCATCGATCTGCAGCCAGCTCCGCGAGAACTTGAAGTTGGCGGGCAAGCAATTGTAGATGAACTAGTCGAGCTCAACCTTGGAGATGCCGATGATCCCCGACCAACTTTCATCAGTGCCCTCCTTAACGAGGAAGAAAGACAAGCATACAAGCAACTTCTATTGGAATACAAAGACTGCTTTGGTTGGACTTATAAAGAAATGCCCGGGTTGGAACCTTCCGTGGCAGAACATGAGCTAGCAATACTCCCCACGGCCAAACCAATTAAACAAGCCCAAAGGCGTATGCGTCATGAGCTTGAGCTCAAGGTGAATGCTGAAGTTGATAAACTTTTAGAGGTGGACTTCATAGAGCCTTGTATGTACCCGACTTGGCTTGCCAATATAGTTCCCGTTAAAAAGAAAAATGGCCAAGTTCGTGTCTGCATCGACTACAGGGACCTGAACAAAGTCTGTCCTAAAGACGATTTTCCTGTCCCGATCACTGAAACTATGGTCGATATGACCACTGGGCATGAAACTTTATCCTTCATGGATGGATCATCAGGATATAATCAGATCCGCATGGCCGTCAAAGACAAGGAGCACACGGCCTTTCGATCCCCCAAAGGGATCTTCAATTACAAAAGGATGCCCTTCGGCCTGACAAGCCAGCCAAACCCCTGGAACCTCAAGGTCCAACCTCGGACCCTCATCCCCCATCGCCGGGCCACCTACGGACCCAGGTGTGCGCTACGCGGGTGAGTCCGCTCGAGTGAATTTGTCGTTCGGTCGCGCTTGCAATCTTAGGTCCAAGGTTTCATTGTTCTTGTGGCTGCCACCCCCCATAGTGGTGTCACATCATTTCGTCCAAGTCAATTAATAAAAAAAACCCTCTTTGCTTCGGCTTGGACCTTCCGTCCAAGTCAATGAATAAAAAGAACCCTCTTTGCTTGGCTCTGACCTTCCATCCAAGTCAAGGAACTTGGCTCAGACCTTCTGTCCAAGTCGATGAACAAAAAGAACCCTCGTTGCTTAGCTCAGACCTTCCGTCCAAGTTGATGAACAAAAAAAACCATCCTTGCTTGGCTCGGACCTTCCGTCCAAGTCGATGAACAAAAACAACCCTCCTTGTTTGGCTCGGACCTTCCGTCCAAGTTGATGAACAAAAAGAACCTTTCTTTCTTGGCTCAGACCTTCCGTCCAAGTCCATGAACAAAAGAACCCTCTCTACTTTGGTGCTCACCCCGTGTCGACGAATAAACCACGCCAGCTCCCGGTGCCCTATCAGCATTGACGAATAAACCTTCGACCTAGACCTTTCGTCTAAGCCAATGAATAAACAATCATCTTTAACTTAACACTAGCCATCCGTCCCACCGCGATGTTCAAGATGGCCTAAATGGCTTAGACCTTATGTCTAAGGCTTGATGAACTTAATCCCTTGCGTTAACATAGGGCCAATGCTGATGATGTTATCTGGATTGGAGCCCGGCTCTTCGTCGGAACCAATCGATGTAGTGCACGGCCAGGGTCATTCACGTGAAACTGATGACATTCTACTCCGATGTCAACCACTTGTCGGACAAGAAGATACACTCGCGGGCCCAGCGCACTCGTCCCTCGCTTGCGTCACCCGCGAGTTGGGGACATTTGTGGTCGTCAAAAAAATGATGATCATGCGGCACGTGCGTCTCGGCACTCGAGAGCAAGTCGAAGATGAAAAAGTCGAATGAACCTCATACCTCGCCCGATCAGGACGAGAACGCACCTGGTGGTCCGCTACCTGATAAGGAAGCCCTTCATGCAGAAGAGATGGCCACGGCTCCCCAACTGGCGATGCCGAAGGCCAAATCGGAAGAGACCCAGGAATTCAAACATGGGTTCGGCACGCGCCGAAAATCATAAAAGTCCAAGGCTGGGACCTAAAGGCTGCGAACTAAGTACCGCGGAGGTGGTGCATTACAACTAAAGTAGTGAGAGAGGGCAAGGGTCCGTCCGAATCGCCACTAAGTTGGGAAGAAACTCTTTGACACTAAAACTGACACAATCATGCTTCCACTGCCTTAAACCGACGCGCCCCTTAAGGGGGCCTTAAACTGGCACGCCCCTCTTACCTTGCT
The DNA here is from genome assembly GCA_024336825.1 of Amorphophallus titanum. NCBI lineage: Eukaryota > Viridiplantae > Streptophyta > Magnoliopsida > Alismatales > Araceae > Amorphophallus > Amorphophallus titanum. The sequence goes on along the minus strand of JANBPO010001371.1, from coordinate 2,368,304 downwards.
AAACTGGCGTGCCCATGGGAGTTCCTAAATCAACGCACCCTACTTTCCCTGCTGATCCAGCACGCTAATTATATATGGACTAAACCGGCGCGCCCCCTAGCAGTGCCGGTTTAACCCAATCCTATCCCCCCCACCGTTTAACCCATGGTAGTCCCATCGAGAGTCCGATCCCCTATTTTCGGGTGCAAATAGAAGAAACTTACTTAAAATGGACGAACCGCCAGCATCTGACCGGTGGGCAACTTACTGCGCACCTCAAGCTCCCTAGAATGGAAGATTTCGAGCTCTGCATCGAGTCACATCTTCTTTAGTCACCGTTGACCAATCCCGTGGAGGCAGCTTCCCTACTCTACTGTCCCCCCTACGCACAGGTGACTGAACGGTTTCGGGCAGGATGCAAAGACCAAGAGAGTAGAGGTAGAGGGGGGGTCTTTGGCCTTCAAACGGCTTTCCCCGTCTCCCCTCCTATAAAAAGTGACCCATCCTCCACTGTTCAAGCGGCTGGCGATTGAGAAAGTGGCTAAGAAGAGAAAGTGCTGGCTGGCTAACAGAAGAAAAGAAGAGACCTGAAGGAGAAAGAGGATCTGTTCCCCCCTGTGCCTGAGAGGTGAAGAAAAAAGAGTGAGTGTCAGAGAAGAGAGGTGAGCTAGGTAAAGGGGCTTGGGCTTTGCTCTCCTCCCACCACTATATCTCTTCCCTTTCATTTCTGCTTCAAGCTCGTGCACTTTTCTATGTATTAACTCTGTGCATAATTCACTTATCTGATTATGAACATTATGATAATTTTGTGATAATTAAAACTGACAGGGATTCGATTATTTCTGAAGAGGGGGGCTAGGGCACATGATCCGAGAGCTTTTGCTCCTAACACGTGCCAGTAAGACCTGATTTGTTCTAGAAGACTTCGAGGGCAAGAAGCGTGTTCTCCACACTCCATTCTCCCCGCAACCTCATATAAATACTACTGAAGCTCGAACCAAGCAAGAGAAGGACTGAAAGAAAAGGTACCTAGCCATTTATCCTTCGTCCCCGCAGAAGAAAAGAGTTCCATCTAAGAAAGAGAGAGAGGTGTTCGAAAAGAGAAGAGAGAGCCAGTTTGAAGAGTCTTGATCTGTTGTGGTCTCTACTTCTTTAGAAGCTACATTGTTTTGTTTTCAAGAATTTGTTTGATTATTTTTCTGTTTCTCCGTCTTTGAATTTTATCTTTCCAATAGCCTTGTTACCCTCTGTGTGTGCTCAGAGGAAGGGAGAAGATCTCCGGCTACCCTCCATTGTGTTGGAGGAAGAGAGGATTGTTCCTCTGGTCTGTAATCTGCTGGGAGCAGGTTACTGGGTCACCCTTTGCGCTGTGCAAAGGAAAGGAGGTAGTTCCTCCGGTTTGTGTTCTTCTTCTGGTCGCCAGAAGGTCGAGGAGGTTGTTCCTCGAGGGCAAGCTGTTCGTCAGCACTTATTAGCAGACTGAGTCTGCTATGATCTTGTTACATCTTGCAAGGAAGCCTTACTCTGAGGAGTGAGGGGTGGACGTAGATTGCGGGTAGCAATTGAACCACCTAAAAACTATCTGTCTCGTGTGGTTTGCCTTGTGCATTCTGTTAATCGATTGCTTGCACACCTATCGGGCGATCAATCTACTGTCTGATAGCCTTTCTGTTCTTGATTATTGGGTTCTATTTCCTGCGGCATCTCGAATAGTTTAAGTTTGTTCAAATTGGGGGTGATCTAGTCAACCCATCCCCTTCCAGCTCACCTTCCGCCTAGTCTGTCACATGCCCACCTGATGGGCGGTGGTCCGATCAGAGAGAGAGAGAGGGAGAGGGGGGAAGCAAGCCCCTATTGCTCCTGTTCTACTGGATCAATGAGCCCACCAACTTCGGCCCATCCTCCACTACCTCAGCAACGACAGCATCAATTCCTAGGCACATCCCTCTCTTGCCTACCTCTCATTCAAGTTTTACTGGCTCTCCCTCCGACTACACAGACCTCCCTCACTCCACCCCCCCCGATGAGGAGGAGATAGTGTACCACGTGCTCAATTAAGGCCATCAGCCCCACTGTGCATAAGTGCTACCTCTACCCTGGTGGCCTCTACCTCCCCAACCCCCATGGGGTCATCTGTGACCTCTTCTCCAATGACGGGGGACGAGGAGGAGAAGGGGGTGAGCTCGTCACCCATGTCACGCGTCGAGCTCAACATCAGCTACATCTCATACTTCTCCCCAAACCCACCCTATAGCACAAAGTGTGCCTTCTCCCCTCGGCTCTCCTCTACCGCCTTCCCCCTCCTCCGCAAGCTCTTCTTCTACTGCTACGTCAATGGGTCCTCCTCCTCCTCCTCGAGGATCGTCCTTGTCACAACCCGGGTTTCAGATCGTGTTGTTAATGGGTGTCGGATATATTTTTGAGGCTAGTTTGAAAATTCTCTAAATTGTTAATTTAATTGTGAGTCAGGTTGTTAAGTTGTTTTCTAGTTTTCAGTAGCCATGTGACTCGAAATTATGTGGACCATGACATATAGAAAAGTTTATATTTTTCAGGGGATTTTTGAAACCCAAAACCCCCTTTCAAAACCACTGTGCCCCCTTTTTCTCCCTCTCTTCCGTTCTCACCTTCACCTCCTCCATTCCTCTTTCATTCTCACCTCTCCTCGCTTGGCTGTAGATGGTGGAGCGTGAGGCAATGCAGCTAGGCTATGACGGTGGTGGGTGGTGGCTCTTGGGATAAGGAGAAGGTAGTTCGCACAAGGGTCATTGCGGTTCGTATGATAGGTTCAAGTTTCATGGTGGTTTGACGAGAAACCAGAGTCTCCCAATTGGTAAAGCATTGATTGAGGTAGGGCGATGGACCCTTCACCCTCCTCATATGTCTTCCAACCATTCCATGACGTGGCTTGATTGTTTAATCGCCTGTGGTTTCCGTGGAAGTCTGTTCCTTTATGTGGACTCAGTGGCTTGTCACCTGTAGTGTTGACAGCCCTGTGTAATAATCCACATTGTGCTTCGTGTTTTCAGGTGGAGTAGTTGGTTCTACTCTTTCCTTGTTATGTCCGTTTGTCCAAATTCGTGGATTGTTTGGTGTTGTTGCTCGACAGTCATCTTTTGTGCTGGTCGTGCTGTGAAGGAATTTCTTAGTGTCATTCCTATCGGCATTTTCCCTTTTTGGTCGAGATTTGCTGGTGTTCGATTCTTTTATCGATTGCTCAGGGTGCTGTTGACCATTTGAGTTGTGGTGATGGCCGTGTAGATTATTACAATATGTTGGTCGCCCCAGCTTAAATCTGGTCAGCTCTTGACGCGTTTCGCTTCTGTTGAAGTTGAAGTGCTCGATTGGACCCCTTTGGCTGAAAAGCTATTCGAGCGAACTAGGCTCTTTCCTTTTCGATGAGCTTCTATTAGTAAGCTCGATGCTTCCCATGTCGCTTGGTGAATCTCCTTGTGAGGTTGGCCTCGGAATTGTCATTTCAGTGCTGCCTTGTCCTGTGTCTGCTTAAGTATGGACGATTCAATTTGAGCTAGATCATCTCCTCATCTTGCGGTTGCGTGGCTTTGGACCTTATTCCTATGTCAAGAGCTATTGCGTACCGTATTGTCGTCATGCTGTGCCCAACGGCCGATGTGATGTGGGGCTCATTTGTCATCTACAGGACGTAAAGGTAAGCGGAGATTAATGCTTTTCCTTGAGCTTTGTGCTGAAGTTGGTGCTCTCCTCTATTGCACTTAGACCTTTCCTGCTCGGTTGCTCGCTGGATCAGTGCTCGAGGCATGTCACATTGTGATTTTCGGTGATTACAATGGTGCCTAGTACGCGCTGAGATGCGAAGGCCAAGGTTCTTTCTGATATCTTTGTGCATTGTAGAGCGCGCAGCGGAAGCGTGTGGGCTAATGACCCACAGGCCGAGGATTCCTTTTCGTGCGATTCTGTCTGATCGAGAGAACCGCTCTTTCTCGATGTGACTCCGTCTCGGTTGCATGTGCCTAGACGTTGTCGTGACCGTGCTGTTGTCGGTCATTCCTTTGGTTTTAGTGTGGGCATTTGCGAGCGTTGGGGAAATCATCGGCTCCCTTGCTGATAAAGTACCCTCTGCTCTGCATCTTTTCTCGTGGGTGTTATGCTCTCGAGACATGTTTGTGATTCTCAAGATGCGTTCCCCGAGATTGGGGTATCTCTTGCCATTTTGCGATTGACTTCAATCGTTGAAGGTATTTCCTTAGTGAACGGCCTGATGCATGACTCACTCCTTGTAGTCGTGTGTTCAACTGCCGCGTGCCTTGATACGACCCTACTTGCACTCTGTTCCGTAGTTTTGGGTGTTGTATGGAGCTAGAATCTTGTAGGTGCTGTTATCGTTAGCAGTTGTTCCCGTCAGCACTGCTTTTAGATGATTCTACATTTATATGCTGGATCATTGTATTGCCAGTAGCTGGCTGCACTCTTTTTTTTAGTAGAGTGGCCCGTGACTCGATCAGATGTAATATCTGAGTAAGGACTGACTTCTTGTTGTTTATGGTTCAATGCTGTTGATTTTGCTGTCATTCTTCTGTGTCATTGTCATTGGCCTCATGTGTGCCAGGTGTTTCCTGTCCCCTTTGGCACTGGAGCCGATGATGTCGTCAGGCTGTTAGCTGAGAGGACTATGTTTCCTTGTGTAAGTTGATGTTGGTTATGCCTGTGGTTTCTGTCGATTCGTTTCTCGATGTTATTTACTCGAGTAGTCGTGTCTCTTGTCTTGCGAGACGTAAGCGATGTTGCCACGTTTCAGAGATGTCGAACTCGTGTTCACTGGAGATCGTGCTCACTCCTGAGCGTGTATCCGTGATAACAGACTGGTGTTGTTCCTCTTAACCCTATTTCTTGGGTTGTGCATCTGTAATTGTTGGGTTGTTCTTCCCTGCCTTACCCTTGTTGATCCTTAAATTTCGAGGATGAAATTTCGTAAAGGAGGGGAGGACTGTAACATCCTAGATTTTTGGCGGATCTGTATTGGGTCCTGCCGAATCTTTATTGGTTTTCAGATCCTTTTAGAACAGTTTTGGATTGCCTTTGCAGGCCTGTCAATTAGGTGAACAAACAAGCCACTAAAGCCCACCCACGGGTGAAAGAAAAGTAACACACAGTAAACGCCTTGAAAACTCTCGGGAGAAATTGATACGGCGCGCCACTCCCTTACCCGCGCCGTTTCAACCCTCAAAACACTTCAAAGCCCCTTAAACGGCGCGCCCATTCCTTTACCCGCGCCGTTTCAACCCCTTTAAACTCCCTTGTTCCGGCGCGCCTGCATTCAAAAAAATAAATAATAAGAATAAAAAAAAATATAACACTTCATCCCTTACCCGACGCGCCCCCCCTGGGCGCGCCGTTTCAACCTAAAGCCCTCTCTGCACCCCTGTTCACTCGTCTAACCGGCGCGCCCCCTTGTGTTCCACTTAAACCGGCGCCCCCCCCTTGTCCACCCCATATCCGGCGTGGCCTTAACCGGCGCGCCCATCTCCATTTGCTCCTGTGCACTCCCCAATCCGGCGCGCCCCTCTTCACATCCTCCCCGGCGTGCCTTCCTAATGTAAAAAGGGAGAATAATTAACTAAAAAGGGGAATGGTTCCAAGTAAAAAAAAATGAGAAGATCAGTGGTAATAAATGAAACAAAAGAAAGGGGTTAAATAACTAATAAAAAAAATGTTCAAACAAGAATGAATTAAAAAGAAGGGGTTCAATACTAATGGGTAAGGAATAGAAGAAACTCTATCGCCTTCCCCGCGACCTGACCGCGCAGGTCGATCCACGCGGCGACCTTCGGTCGGATGTGAGGGCGCACGATAGCGAGCTCACGCTACACACTTAATAATTTATTCACTCCCTCGGACTGGGTGCAAAGAGAAGAGTAATGATGCCTTGTGGCGTTGGACGTGGACCTCGGAACTCCCGACATGGTCATGATCCGAACACATCTCGGGCCAATAGTTCTCTAACTCGACCCGATTCTTCCGGGATCTAATCCCGCAATCCCACATTAAAATTGTCATGCTTACGGCAGATATTTGTATGGCTTTATCATCGTCGTCGATGCTTCAAATGCGGACTCTCGTCCGAACAATGAATGGTCCGTTAGTGACCGACATATATACCGGGATCTAATCCCGCAATTGCATTAAACTTGCCGTACTCACGGCAGACATTCATACGATTTTATCACAGTCTCCTACGTTACTAGTACGGACTTCCGTCCGAACAAAGAATGGTCCGTTAGTGACCGACATGCTTGCAATGTTTGCATCCCAATGCGGGGTCCGCCTAAACGCAGTCCGAGAGTTTACCCTCGCTTTCATAGTTATGAGTTTCAGGCCGTAGTGCCCCCCCTTTCCAGGTGATTAATCAAGGGTTTTTCCCTCTCCGAGGGGATGTAATTAACGTCGTGGCCTTTATGGTACGACGGGTCTTTAGTCCCGACACGAACTACACAATCGTCTGGTTAGTCAGAACGAGCGCACCACGGGCTTTTTAAGCCCGCATAAATCGTCACCTCGGTGACTGGCACGCCCTCACACTCAATAAACTGAATGAACGAATGAAAGGATGAATAAACTAACGAAAAGAACGAAGAGTCCCCATAAGTGCGTCCACAGGTATCGGTGGCTCGCCGACCCGGACCGGTCAAGTGCTCGGGTGTCCGCACCATTGGCTGCCCAGTTCTTCCAAACAACCATGCACTTGGCCGCCCTCCTGGTTTGACAAGCAGTCCCCTTGATTCATTATCCATTATAATTCTGATACATATATAGTTCATTTACTTGCATAGTTTGTTATTTGCATCGCACATTAGAACCCCCCCTAAGTTCCTAAAACACAGAGGTTTTAACTAAAAACAAAAGGTGAGGCAGGCAGTCGAAAATCTCGACTATCCCCCCTTCCCAACACTCCCTCCAGGTAATTGTTGTCACCGATTCTCATTCCCTTTTCATTTCCTGAACATTTATTATGCTTAACTAGTTCTAATGGCCGCTTCCTTTCTCTTTCTGTGATTGTAGTTTAGGATTTTTGTGTAAATGACCATAGAACTTTTCGTTCTTGACCAACCGAGAATGGAGAATGCAGAGCACTAAGATCTTCCCCGCTAAAGGCTACTACGCGATCATCTCTTCTGTGAGAATTAGGTAAACTCCCTTGTTGAGTCTCTCCTGGTGATTTTGATGATAACAAAACTTCAAACTTATTTTCCGTCTCATGAGAATCTGGGGTGTTACATTCCTCCCCTCCTTTAAGAAATTTCATCCTCGAAATTTAAGGACAAGCAAGGGTAAGATAGGGAAGAACAACCCAACAACTATCAACACAAAGCACGAGAGACAAAGCTTAGAGGAACAATGTCAGATCATTATCACGAGGATACGCTCGAGAGTGAGCACGACACAAGTGAACACAAGTCTGACACCTCCGAAATAAGTCAACGTTGCTTACGTCTCATAGGAAAAGAGACACGACTGCCAGAACAACAGACATCAAGGAAACGGAATGACAGAAACGACAAGCACACAAAGCATCAACTCACATAAGGAAACATAGTCCTCTCAGCTAATAGCCTGACAACATCATCAGTTCGGGTGCCAAAGGCGACAGGGAACACCTGGCACACAGGACACCAACGACAAATACACGGAAAGAACGACAACAAAACAACAACACTGGACCATGAGCAGAATCGAGTTAATCCTCAGCCGGATAACACGTCTGACTGAGTCGCAAGCTAATCTCATCAGGAAAGGAGAGTACAGTAATGCTAACTGACAAGACAATGGTCCACAACAAAGACACAAAATCATACAGAAACAACACGACAACACCTGCAGGGTCCCGGCTCTAAACAACACACAGAACCGCGGAACACATCTGCAAGCAGGGTTACAACAAGGCATAACAGCACCTGATCACCCGACTACGAGGAGCGAGTCATGCGTCCGACCACTCACCAAGGAAGACCCACGACACGAGAAAGTGACACAAACAACAATCTCAGGGAATGCTTCTCAAGGACCACAGGCACGCCTCGAGAGCACAACACCCATGAGAAGAGATGCAGAGTAGAGGGTACTCAATCAGTGGACAAGCTGACAAATTCCCCAACACTCGCAAATGCCAATGCCAACACCAGAAGATTACCAACAATAGCACGGCAATAGACGACATCAAGGCACAGGAAGCCAAGATGAAGTCACATCGAGAAGAAGCAAAACCTCTTGACCAGCGAGAATCTCACCATAACGATCCTCGACCAGTGGGTAGCCAACCCACACGCTTCCGCTGCGCACTCTTAACAATGCACATAGGCATCAGGAAAGACCTCGACAATCGCATCTCAGCACACGTACGGCGGCACTGCAACTCATCAGAATCGCAATTAACACGCCACGAATACTGATCCAGTGAGCAACCGATCACAAGGAACCTAAGTGCAATGGAAGAGGAGCACCAGCTTCAGTACAAAGCACAAGGAAAAATGCTAGTCTCAGCTTACCTTTACGTCCTGAAATGATAAATGAGCCTTCTCAACACATCGACCGTTGGACACGACATGACAAACATGGTACGCTACAGGTCTCAACACCATAACGGAGTCTAAAGCTAAGCAACCAATAAACGAAGAGTAGATTAGACTCAAAATAAAGTTGTCCACACTTAAGTAGACACAGGACAAAAGCATCACTAAGATAGCAATTCCAAGGCAAGCCTCGAGAAAGATTCCACCAGAGGGGACGAGAAGCAATAAGCTCAGTAACAAAAGCTCACCAGGAAGGAAAAATCCTAGCTCGCTCGAGCAACTTCTCAAATATGGAATCTAGTCGAGCACTTCAACCGAAGCGAGACACATCAGGAGCTGAAACAAACTCAAGCTGGAGTGACCAGCATGACGTAAGGATGTGTACGGTCAACACACCAACGCTAAAAGTCAACAGCAACCTGAACAACTTATGAGAAAACTCTCGAACAATGTACTGCAGATTCAAGCCTTTCGACAAACACTGTCAAGTACAACATGATCGAGACAGACATCACAATGGAAAAGAAACACACCGAGCAATCCTGACACGGGCAGGATCACCAACAAACGAAAGACAAATCACGAAACCTAATGCCAGCAAATTCCACCAGCTAAAGGCTGGGTGACTGTACAGGACTTTTACGACTCTGGTAATTACATATCTGAGATTTCCATGTACCATTCATGACCAACGCTCTGATACCAACTGTGATGACCCGAATCCCGAATACCAGATATACCCGATAGGACTACCGAATATACCTGATACCACTTGGAACCTACGAGGCCTCCCAAGGGCGGTAAAGCCCCTAAAGGGAAAAAGGATTGTCATGGGGGTACATTGAACTGACAGATATAGTCCATGAATTCCTCTAAGGACTCGTTATCATGTGGACGAATGTCAGTAAGCCCCAATGCCTCCATGATAGATGTCCTAGATACCGACCTGTTCTTTCGGTCCTTTAATTCTAACCCCAGCAGCTTTTGAGTACTCTCTCGATAATCGGGGTAGGTGACCCCAGTCACTGCCTCACCATCCACCCTGAGGCCGGTGATGCGAGCGATATCTTCCAAACTGGGCATCATATGTCCCCAGGGCATCAGAAAGGCCCGACTCTCTAGGTCCCATCTCTCACGCAGTGTGTGGATGAGGGCGAGGTTGAGCTTAATTGGTTCGACACGCAGGAAGGCGCCAAATCCCATAGCGTCCAGCCGAGCCTTTTGGAAGTCTGGAAGGTCCCGATATGCGGCTACCACCAGTTCCCGTGAGATGAGTGATCTCATCATACTCTTCATATACAAGAAGTAAGAAAAGACCGCATAAAAAGAGGAGGAGGGAAAGAAAGGAGAAGAAAGGTTGGCGAAAGGAGTGAAACGAGTCGAGAAGGAAAGGAGAAATAAGTACGCTTGTTTACAAGCTGTGATTGGGTCCTCTCGCTAGGGTGCCCTTCGATGTCAGAGAGTCTCCTGGAACTACTACTGGATCTACTCCTCTTCGAGGAGCGGGAAGACTCGCCTTCCATTCTGAAACTAGACTCGCCCTCCATCCTAAAATTTGAGAATCATTCCCTCTCTTAAACAAAATCTTACTCTTCTAATCAACCTCTGCTGCTTTGAGTTTTCCTGAATGATCACAAGGGGCTATTTATAAGACTGGAAGAGGTCTGACCCGAAGCTATCGCCATAACCTCTAGTAGAGGCGTTTGTAGTAAGGCACCCATTTTCCACTTTCATGTGTTATTTCACCGTTCACTTGTAGTAAGTGAGGTTGGTGGCATAGCTCTGCACCCTACGCGGTCTGAGATTCCCTGTGCTCATCATGTTGCAAATGAATTTGAGCTGAGCTCATCCACATGGGAAAGTCGATTAGGGGTCGGCACTGTCAGATTTGGTGGTAGACTCATTCACAGGAAGAAAGGACTAAAGGACGTCATAATCGAATTTGGGGTGGACTCGTCCACAGGAGGAAGGACGATTAGAGGACGGTGCCATTAAGTTTGGTGGTAGGCTCATCTACATCATTACGATGACCGAAGGACGTCATCTTAAAATTTAGGATGAGCTCATCTACACGGGAATGAATGACCCGAGGCGGGGAACATTAGATTCGTAATGGATTCTCCCGAAAGGAATGCGCAACAAGTCTAAGACACGATCCGTTACTTTGGGATGTGATTCCGCCAAACACGTCACGTGGGAGCGTCATTGAGGAAAAGAGGCGTAGAAGAGAAGGAACGGCAAAGGGCAGAGAAGTCGCACCAAGATAAGCTGTTCCATCCATGTGTCTATAAAAGCTGCCATGTACACCATGAGCATAGGGGCGGGTGTACACACAAGTCAACAGGTCACCAAGTCTCATCACCACCCTCTTGGTCATTTCCCCTCCCTCCTAAGACAGATGTCCCTAGGAGGCCTCATAGAGCTCTGCAAGGCAGTGCTCGCCTCACCATGCGACATTCACCTTGCCTTGGCAGCATGGTGCTCCTCTACTAAGGGAAGGGAGAGGACACTAATAGGGAAGGAGCCCGGCTGATAGAGGCGCGCCACGCTCTCTTCTCCCCTCTGGTAGCACTCTTCGTCGTCCTCCAGCCTCTGCTTCGCGACCCTGAGGATCAACCGAAGCTCCATCACCTAGGTCTTCAGTGCCCGCCTCTCATCCCAACCTCAATGTCATTCCACCCTCCTCCCCTCTCCTTCCCCTCTCTCTTTTCTCCCTCTCACAGTCTATCTCGCCTCATCATGTGGAGAGAAAATCCTCAGTTCCAGCACGTCTCGGGATGATTTCCCGTAACGTCGCTACTCCTCCTCCAACTTTGTTATCTGGGCATCGTGCTCTACCACCTGAGCAACACGCTCCTCCTCGACCCACACTGCACGAGTAAGGGCATCTCAGATCTCCACCACTAGCCAGAGCCGATCGTTTCACAACGTCAAAAGGGGGTGAAATGCATAGTTGAATTTCAAACCAAATCACACTCACACAAGCTGTGAGCTCTCGCTCTGCCTCCTCGGCGCAGGCCACTGCGCTTATCACGCTATGATCTATTTTGATCTTATAATCATGTTTAAAAGCATTGCATCACGGCAAAAAAATCATGATTAACAGCACTTTTTAACTCTAGATAGAGAAGCCCACTACTTAAGTTAGCCTTCATGGGCCACGCCTTGGCACGTAGCCTTCATGTGCCTCCGGCCTATTGTCTAACAAATCCAAGAAGAAGTGATTTGGTTTCAACTAAATTTAAATCAAAACACTATATTATGTAGGTTATAAAAAAAAGAGGAAAATGAAGCACAAAGAATATATGGATAATAACCACAACATAGAATGGAGGGTGAAGAGAGAAGGAACAAATGTAAAATGGCATATAAGGATTTTTAGTGTATAAAGACACCAAGCATAGTATCAAAGACACCAAGCACAACACTACATCCTCAAATTAGCATTGCACAAAATGCAAAGTCAAACATGCAAGCTTCTTGCAAAAAAAGAAAGAAAAATAGCTGATGAGGATCCCTGCAGGCCAAATCTTTAACAAAGAGAACAAATTGCATATCTTTAGGGTTCTAGAATCTGACTTATCGGAGCTTCAGCGTCTCATAGCTCAGATTGGCTATGAAACATGCCGTAGAACCCAAAGATGGCTCTAAAATTTACGTGGACTTAAACGATAATATCACGAGGGGCCAACTGAGAACAATATCACGAGGAAGAGGCAGCTTACTCGCAGCCCCTCAGGATAGGAGATCAAATTAAGGTAGAGTGAAGATCCCCCATCATGGGATTCTAATTTTTCTTGTTCTTCGTAGAAAATCGTGTTTGATCCATGTTTCTCTTGGGATTTTAATTTGGTAGACTCCATGCTAAATTTGTAAAAGATCCTTACTGTTAACTGGGCATTGCCCATTGGGCCGACCGGCCCAAAGGTGCCGGTAGCGGGCACGTGCGAGCGCGCACACCCGCGAGCCTCGCCAGGATTTTCCTCTCCCCTCCCTCCGTTCGATCATATCCTATCTGCCGGCTTTAGCCCATGTGAGCTTTCACCTGTATAAAAAGGCAACTGCATTGAAGAAACAGAGACAAGGGAGAAGCAGTAAAAAGATGAATCGGTGAAAAAGTAGAAAATAGATAGGGTGAGAACGGCCAGTGCGATAGGGAGCTGCAGCTCTTGGAAACTTCTGCGACGGGAAACAGAGTGGCTCTCACGGACGGCAATAAAAAGGGTAATATAGCTCCGGAGGAGGTCACCTTATCATTGGTTTTGGAGTGTGGGCACTTGAAGGTGACTCTAGTAGCCGCCTTCTGACTCCACGAGTAGAGATTTACAATAAATATACATTTTCACTGTGCTAAAAAGATATGTCCTTATGCATAAAATTCTATTCATTTTGCTCATTTTATTCCAGGGTCACCTAACACATACTCAAAAGATTTTATCTTGTGCTTGGGGGTGATTCCACATGAAGCGGTTGTGTGAAAGATTTTCCATGCCATTTGATCTCATTCTTATAATAGATCCATGCCATACGAGGAGGGAGAAATTCGTCAAATCCATTACGGCCCATCATCAATCGCTCACAGTCTAAGATACCGCCTACTAAGGATCACTCAAGACTAGCCCAACACCCAAGCATGTGCTCCGGTTGCATTGATGTCCCATGTTCATCGCGACACTTAATCAAGTAGTCATTACCAAATAATGGCAAAAGTTATCCCAAGAAACGAACGGGGGTTGGGTCATCACCCACGTCTTTTTGTCACCCTCCAGCAACTCCACCCCTACAACTCTTATAGAGCAGACGAGTGGATAACTGATGACCCCACGATCGGACAACTCATTATTCTACTACCACATCTCTACTAAATCATAAAGCGATAGAAATGAACAAGCTCGAGGTAAATTCTATAAGACTCTGAACAGATAGCCAGGGTACGATATATGGAATCTACTCACAGAGGCCACCCAACACTTCTCCTCTCACTCCTGAATCTATGTTTTCTTCATCCGAGCATCCCTCTACACAAACCGAGCACTCTATTTGATGCGGGACGGACCCAAGAGACGACCTAGGATTCTAGGCAAGCTCGGATACGTCCCTTAGCGAGGGAAGCGGTCGGACCGTGCGCGGTTGAGGAACCGGCAAAGAGCTTGGGTAGTCGGCTATCACTCTCGTGCCCGGGTCGGGTCACGGGATCCAAATCCTCTAGTAAAGGTAAGAACCGGCAGCTCACTGAATCCCCCTGTGTAGCCAGGAGCAGCTTCCCGATCAGCAGAATCAGAAATCGCCTCAGCTCCATGTCTGCCTGTGGTCCAGCCTCTGTAGAAAAGATCTCTCTAGCCTCTGCCACTAGTCGTGCCTCATAGGCTGCCACGGTCTCCCCTACTGATCTCTGTGTATGGAATAGGCCCAGGCTCTCCTACAGAGCTATCCTCGGCACTAGTGACGTCCGGCCGGTCCCCTCTAGCTCCAGCCCCAATAGGTCGTGTGCCATCTCCCGATAATCTGGGAGTGTGCAGCCTGTCACCGCTGATCCATGAACCCGCAATCTGGTAATGCGGGTGACGTCCTCCAAAGTTGGGATCATGTGCCCCCAAGGGAAGAGGAAGGCCTTGCATCCCGCATCCCAGCACGCCTTCAGGGCACGTATCAGGTCAACATCCACTCTTAAGACTTCAATATCCAAGAATTCCTCGAAACCCATTCAGCGGAGGCAGGCTTGTTGGAATTTCGGTAGGGAAAAGTACATAGCATGAACCAAGGTCCACGAGATCCGAGTGCGAACTGCTCCCTGAACTCCTTGCACACATCAAAAGATGGCTCCTCAGTCTCAGTTAATTGGGATAAATATCTAAACAAAAATAGAAATTACTCTGGTTTATGTCGTGCTATATCGTCATTACGCGACCAGAACGCGCTACTGGGCTATAGCGCGTTCATGGGCCGAGGGTAGGGGGTGATAACCCCGGTTCCTATCTTCGTCTAGTGGGCATTGTGCCCTACATATGTCATCAAGGGGCATTCTCCCCATCTTTTCATTCCCCATTACCCCTCATTCACAATTAAAAATGCAAGATAGCATCAAAACAAAGGGATTTTAGGGGCAGTTTCCAACTTACCATTCGTTGACCTCGTGCCCTCGGTTCATCGGCCTCCTCCTCCATGGTGGGGCATGGGTTTGCTAAGATGGCAAAATTCTATGATGACTTCACCATCTAGTTGTTTCCCTTAGTTCCATATAATTAGGAGGTAAGATCAACGTTCATGAATTCTGAGCCTGCACAAGGAACATGTTACCTTCATCTTCTTCACAGTATCCATTGCAGGTTTATCCAAGTAGCTGTCATCTGGATGAAGTGCCAAAGCATGCCCAATGAAATCAACCGTGTCATCCTCCAAGCCATATTTTCTGCGCAGGGATGAGAGATGTGTGAAATTACTGTAATATAAGATTTACATAGTTTTGTGGGTGAGCTAGAGAGAGTCTTCTTCAGTCGATGAGGGATCTTCCATGGTCTAGTAGATGTAAGACCAGAGACTCAGCTATGACACAATTATAGGAATGTGTGCCAATAATTCATCAAATTTTCAGGAAGGCAGGTGAGGTATCAAGATCCACTGAGGAGTTATTACGTAAGTTTGTAATGGTTGACATTGTCCAAGAACTCTAAAAGAGCTGCTCATACAAGGTATTATACCATTGGCTTTCAGTCATAAGGGCAAAATAGGATGGCTGACGATGATGACCAACTTTTGGAGTTCAACAATTGTCTATCCATATGCCTTCCTAATCACTTGATCATTCATGTTGCAGGTTGGACACATAACGTTAACAGACTGTGTTCCCTTTCTCAACTGCGAATTAGTTGTACCCAAATTAGTTTCATCAAGTTAACAGATTTTCTGCCACATGCTTAAGAGGTGCCAAGTTCAAGTTGTCTGGACCTAAGAAGATCTTGTAATATAAAATTATCTCTATGGTTTGTCTCACCGGTGACTTCCCTCCCAAGTATTGGCAGTTTGCTGGCTTTTCAAAATTATTGTATTCTGGTCAGACATGACTTACATTGGATTCTAGGTTGTTTATCATTGTTGTGCTAGATGGAGAAAACCCCTTCCATCCTTCATGGAACATTGAATGTGGAACTATTGTTCTATAGAGCATCAATCTAGGTTTTAATTCGTTCCCAGGTTTCTTCAATGTTCAGGTGGGGAATTAATCTATGGTATTTGACTAAAAGACACTGTAACTCAGAAGGTGGATGAAGAAAACAAGGTGATATGGAAGAAATAAGAGACCTCAAAGCTTTGAATTTACTGATTCCTTCAATGCATTGCCACTGACTTGAAAAAGTTGCCTGGTGGCTCCCCGTCAATAGGAAGGCCGCTCAGCTGGTGGAGGCTCCACAAATCTAGAGATGTCTCCCCTTCCGCGGTGTAAAATGTGTTCGTCTCCGCGCAAAAGACCTCGATCATCCCGCAGTAGAGACCCTTGGAGATCGGATATTCATACCGGGAAGTATACACGCTATGATAGATGCCAACCCGGACCAATATGGGAGCACAGTTGAACAGCACATAGTCTGTGAACTCCACTGCCCCCTCCCGAAAGTTGTGCGTGTCTTGGAGCTTCAACTCGCCAAACCAGCCCAGTGACAGCCCCTGCTTGAACCTGACCGCCAAATAGTCGAGGATAAAAGGCTCCTCTCTGTAGCCCCATTTCAGTGGGGCCAGGAATAGGCCGTGGCGATGCTGCTCGCCCTGAACGTGTCCCGCCGCAATGTCCCACTTGGCGGGGGTGAAGCCTGGAGTCCTCACCAATTTGTCGTCTGACGGCAGCACTGCCTCCAGCCCCAACACAGGCTCCCATTCACGAGCCTCACCTATCAGGTAGGCAGGCACGCTCCTCGGAACTACACGTGATAAACTGTCCCGGCCCTGTAGGATGGCACGCTCCATCTGCTTTACGATCCATGGATCCCGCCGGTCACGAGTCCGGAGATGCTTCAAGTGGCGGACGAGGTGCTTGTCCTTTGGAAACTCTGAGGGATAGACTCCCGTGCTACGGTCAAAGCTGAAACCCCACCATGTTGTGACATGCAGAATGCGGTCTGGGTACGTTCGCAATCAGAACAGCCAAAAGGGAAGGCCTACCGATAGAAACGACATGTCTGTCAACCGAAGTGAAATGTCTATCGACAAACTTATGAGTCTATCGACAGAATGCCACATCAGTCGACAAACTACACAGTCTATCGACATGCTAACAAGACGAGGAGATCGCGATCTACAAATCCCCCGTGATATAGAGAACGCGGTCGACATACTAACTGTGGTCAAATATATGCGGTCAGGTAAGAACTGCGATCCGTCAGGGTGAGGTGAAAGTAGTTTAACGGTCCACCACCATCACTAGTAGAGGCTTGAACGTGGTTCCTTGAGGGCCGCGTTCATGACAAAGTTGGCAAAACTTGGACAGAGCCTGGTTCTTCCCTCTCACAAGCCGGTTGAACCCCATCCTACACAATTATATATGTCTGCATGACCTTTAATTGATTCTATCATGATCAAATCATGTATTGCTGTGATCAAAAGGTCTACATTTGAATAATTCATACATTCAGGGGGAGTGTGTTTAATTGGTGGCTTAATTCAGTCTTGGTTGCTTGGAATAAAAACTCAGCATGCTCAACATTTCATCAGTTTCATTCTTCTGAACCTTGGCTGAGCTAAGAGGGAACTAGTTAAGCTGTTGCGTTGACGCTGCTTGTCAGGAGCGTCTACGCATTGACTCTATAAGGTCGACTCTTTTCTCATGATTGTCTTGTTTCTTTTAAAGAGTCTCCCATGCATTGTCATCTCACCTCTATACTATCCACCTTTCTATCCTGAGCATCACTGATGATCTTTCCCTTCCCATGGCATCTACTCTGAGTATCCTTGCTGATCTCCTCCTTCCCTCTCAGATTAAGGGAATTGTCTCTAATGTTAGGGTGAAAAGTTATTGCCTTAAGTTCAGGGGGAGCTAAGCTGATAATTCCTATTGAAGATAATTTTTCTCAGAATAACTTTACACCTCTTAAGGATATAAAAGGTATGTCCTTCACTGTTTGAACTTACAGTACTTGAACCTAAAAGTAGTTGAACCTGACATAAGGACTAAACAAGTTGATAACTTGGTTCATGACATTTCTTTATCACTAATTAATCAAAAGTAGAAGGATCTTTCCATGTTTTGAAATTTAATTGGTATTGTTGCTAATGTTTGTTTAGGTCTAAAAAGAGCTAAAAGATGACATGCAATACACATGTATCTGATAAGCAGAGCAATGGTAGGCTTTCACTGAGAAACTGGCTCTATGCATCAAAGAAGTGCTAAAGAGCAAGTCATGAAGTGGACTGCTAACTCTGTCATTAAATGAAACACATCCATTTCAGAGCAATGGTGCTTATAAACTGAGAAACTACCTTCCTCACCCATGAAGTAGTGATAGGTATGTCATGAGGTTGATCACTACCTCTGATTTAAAGTGGTGGGCGCGCCGAATTAAGTCACGCCGGGTAGAGACGGTTGGGTTATTATGGCTTTTGAGTGTGATGTTGAAACAACACGATGGGGGTGGACGCCAGATTAAGGCACGCTGATTTAGAGGTTTTGCCATTTTCTTGGGAATTTTCTGAGTTTCAAATCCTTTGAGTTACATTGCAACTTAGCCCATTTACTAGTTGATTTCATTCATCATTAGCGTTAATTATTGAGTGAATTCTAGTCTTAATTACCCTACAAGCATGATAGATTAACACTTGTACGAGATTCATACTCAAGCACAGTCTACTCTCATCTTAAAATGTGTTCACAGTCACCATAATTTGGGTTTCAGTAGAGTTTAGTTAAATTGATCAGACAAAATTTGGGCAACATCTCCCTATACCCAGAGGGTCATAGGGGAGAAGTGGAAACATACCTACAGAAACTGGGGTAAGCTCCTGAATGTCGAAAGGCCAAGACGGCGACCGGTGAACCCAAACAGATGGAAGACCCCGAGGGCTAGCCTACCAGGGGCACCAACACTCCATGCGCCTATAATTGTTCAACGGGATGACCTTAATGGGAGGAGACCCCGAGGGTTAGCCTACAAGAGATTCTGTGACCCATGGCCACCACAATTCCCCAGAGGAATGTAGATTTAATGTTGGATGAAAGGATCCATTTCTATTCACCTTTAATGGCTCATAGAGCTCCACGCCACAGGAGGACGGGACCCTATGGCCTTCTGGTGATTTGGAGAGAAATTGACAACATGAATGTTTGATGGGGGATGTCCCCCTCCTCGGCTAGTGGATTGGTACTGTTGAGAGAAACGTGACATTTGTAATGGCATCCTAATATCACCCGTATAACAGGAAGAGGGAATAGGCCACATTGGACAAATAATCACCCCATCCTCCTCAGGGTAAAAGAAAATGCAGTGCTCATTCATTCAACCATTAAACAATCGATGGTAGGTTAGGTATAGGGAGGTTAGTTGGTTAGCATCTGGGGGTTAGCTATAAGCATATGAGCTACGGAGCTCACAAAGAGGGATAGCATACAGATGATTGTATGAAGTAAAAATTTGAGCAGTTAGCAAGTATCATATAGGAGGATAACTGTGCCATTAGCCACACTGTGCCTAGGTTGTAGGAACGGCTGCATTCCCTCCAGTCCATGGTTGTGAGCTGAGGGGGGAGTGAGGGAGCTAGTCTCGGGGATGGCCAGAGATACATACACACATACGTCTTTGGTGATTAAGCCCACAGTAAATAGATGGGATACTCGATATAAACAACCCACTGAAAAGACCTCGGGGAGGGGGATGGCATTTATATGGCCCTTGGGTAGCCCAGGGCATATTTGGTGTCGATGGAAGAAATCAAATAACGATGCACAAGGGATATGAAAATAGATCCAATAAAGAAGAAAGAGAGATTCTCTCATTCTGACCCAGTGGTCATCACATAGCTTAGGAGACAAATAGCATACTACATACACAGACACGGCCTGGCGTTATCGCACAGAGATCGGACACTTACATCCTCATATTAGAAACCCACAGAGACGCAGGAAGCAATTGCTAAAGGGGAAAGGAGATTAAAGGGGACGGGGGACTGAGGGCTCATATCATCGCCCATGTAATTACAAATCATGCGAGATTCTAGCAAGCGGGGGGGGGAAGACGACCGAATGAGATCGCCGGAACCCACCTTTGTTCTGTGCGATGAAAATAGAGTATCGAAATGGGCTCTTTCTCTCCTCACTCCGGACCTCTCTCTTCTATAGAAGGATGGTGAACGATTGCCCAGGAGATTCCTCACTCTACTTTCTTTTTCCCAAAGCCTCTTCTCTTTTCCTCTTTATCTTTTTTTTTTTACTTGCTCTGTGTGTTCTTCTCAATGAAAATGAGTCTTCTTATCAGCTTAACTGGCATGACTTAACCTGACATGGGGGGTGAGCGTGCCGGTTAAGGGCTATGGGCTATTCTTTAAGCACCGGGTTTGGATGGCGCCAGTCGAAGGGGAGCGCGCTAGGTAAAGGGCGCACCGAGTGAGTGTCCTTTTGTGTTTGTTCGGGCCGGTCTCAGCATGTGGATCTCAGACTAGCTCTGGGAGTCAACTTGAATTTTCATCTCATCGTGGCCCTGTGGAACCGTCATGAGAAATATCGAGAAATCCTTCAGGCCACTGATCAGCCAATTCTGGCAACGTCTGTGGCCTTAGTTTGGTAACTCGGGTTTCCCACTGATATGGCCTTCGGCACTATGGTCTGTGCTACCAGGCCAGCTTCATTTATATTTGCAACATTCCTAGGGAGTGGGTCACTACCCGGGGTATTTTCGCCTTGGTTGGGTAACTATTTGGTCACTAAAGGACCTATCCAGTAAGAAGACGTACCCGTACTGGGTCACTCGGGTGTTCTACTGACACGGCCTTCGACACCTTATTCTGAGGGGCCAGAGGCATTCCTTCACCTCAGGAGGGTTTCTTATCAGGTGGCGGACCACCAGGAATATCATCATCCTGATCGGATGACAGATAGGGTTTGTTTGGCATGACTAAGTCGATACCGGTTTGTTGGGCAGGCCAAACAGCACTGTCGGTTTGTTGTAGATTTCTTCTGACCATCTGGAGGTGATGTATCGTGGAGTCCCTGATGCTCTTGTCAGGTGACCTGAGACTTCAGCAGTCCGAGAGGACCCTTGTTTGTTGATTTCCTTTGGCTTTGCACTTTGGCGGGCCACATTCTTCTGTCGTTTAGGCGTGATTGCCATCTGATTATATTTCGGGTGCCAACAACACTCTCCGTAGAGAGAAAACACCAAAGTACCAAAGGTCACACATGCACCCATTCGTAACAACCACGAAGTATCGGGTGGCTCGATGCCACCAGACTCTGGACAGTCCACTAGACCAATAACTCAGGCCAAGACTGTTGTACAACACGGCTCCATGCCATCAATATATCATAATCCTATGGTCATAAACCTCAATCAAATAATCCTTAAGGCAGCTCACAACTGCTGAGTTCATCCCCTTTCCAAGGGAGACCAAGAAGCACCCGATCCCAGGCTAGGTCACAGAACACTCGGTCATTGGCCATACGCATGGCCCACATGGAAACCACTTTCTGAAGAAGCTAACATCATGCGGGGACAACCCTCTGCATCTACACTAGTACATGGTAACTCAGTCTAACGCGACGAGAAAGCCCAGAACAAATAGGGTCACCCGGACCCTCTAAACCACGCGAGTATGCTAATCCAGATATATTGAATCCTCTAGACACCAAAAAATATGGTCATGGTCCCCACGGGGTGTCTGAGACATACACAGGGCCAAGGGTCGACCAAAAGGTCTCAACCGAGTCGATAGGGGGCCAAGACGGGCAAAGAGGTAGCCTTTTGGTCGACTAGACCCCTGGGTCGGTCAAACGGTAGGCTAGGCAAGTCGACCTAGCCCACAAGGTAGGTTGACCCAGGCTGGGTCGGTCGGTTGGTCCAAGACCAGTCACCCCACTGACCTGGTTTGGTAGACCGGCCCATCTGGGTCGGTCAACCGAACCATGGTAGACCACCCTGTTGACGTTCCATCGATCGATCGAGCCTCTACGTCGGTCAACCGATTCTGGCGATGCACGAGCGAGGGCTCTGCCGTGGGAGCTCAAACCACATCCCACTCAACACATTTGAGGAAGAAAACATGGGAAAACCCTTCTCCAACCTCCTTAGCACCGGGAGCTCTTATTCAAATCATAAAAATCTCGCCGAATCAATCGAATTATCTCTTACCCCAAAAAATGCATTTTAATCCTGACATGGAAGGAAACCATCTTTGGCCTCACCACAGACTATAAAACGTAGGGAAATAGAATACACGGGCTAGGGATCTATCTCCCTACCTCCACAGAAGATATCTCGTGTCGAGGACGCCGATTCCACGCGAAAATGAGCCTCAAACAGTCGCCGAGCTCACGAACTCACGAATGAAGCATGCCGCGCCATCGCCCCGTTCCTCACTCCATCCTCGTCGCTCGTCACCCCAGGAGCCTCACCGCGTCGCCCCGCTCAAGCTCTATCAGCCACTGGAGAGAGAGGGAGAGAAAGAGGGAATCGAGAGGAGAGAGGGAGAGAAATGAGAGACTGAGGGAGAGGGGGGTGAAAGGGTTTTATTTATAGAAAATAATTTGGGATTTTAAAAATTAAAAAATACAAAAATGTGAAAAAATCATCCCATGATCTTCGAAAAATGCACAACATGCCTACAACGTCTCGGAGCCCAAAAACACATCGATTCACCCTACACAGGGGTCCGAAGGCTAAATAGCCAAAAATCTAATTTAATTGTAAAACATGATTTGGGATCCACGAAAACACTCTGAAACCTATGGATTCCTGATCCAAAAAATCTGGGGTGTTAGAGCCAGACACCTGGCTACCTTCTCTTTGAGATCGGTCAGAACCTTGGCCGCCTCCTAGCAACTGACAGTCAACCTAGCCTTGGCCGCCTAGGTTTGGTGGACGGCTAGACACCTAGCCGCCTTCTCTTTGAGAACGGCCAGTACCCTGGCCGCCTCCTGGGAACTAATAGTCAACGCCCCATGTCTCATGTTCTTGTTTTACGCTTCAAACACCCCCTGTTCGACCTCCACTTCTGGCCTCGCTGCCCAGATTTTGGAGACACTTAGCTATAAGCTCCTAGAAGCCCAAATAATAGACAAAAATTCTCGAGGAGAGGAGAGGAGAAGGGGAGAGGTCAACGAGAGGAGAGGAGATTGGGCGAATTGCAAGGAGTTTTCTGGTGATCCTTTTGATATACACTTATTTGTTTATATTTACTTATGCTCTCGCTGCAAAAGCGTTGCGAAGAGGCTGTGCCGGTGGGGGGTATAAATACCCCTTCTTCTCCGGCGAACACAGAGACAGATAGAGTAAGGCAGACAGACAGACAGAAAAAGAGAAAAAGAAGAAGAAGAAGAAGAAGAAGAGGCTCGCCGTGGGATCCTCCTCCTCCGGCGACGATCATCCTCGGGGGAAATAGAGTAAGAGAGAGAGAAAGGGAGGGAGAGTGCTAGCTACGATGTAAAAAGGGAAAAGCCCGGGCCTTGTGGCCTGGGGTTTGACCCCAAGTCCTCCTCCATCTTCCTCCCGTCCTTGCCTTCCTCCCCCGTCATTGTGTTTCCCCATTTGCTCTGCATGAATAAATCTTGCCCTTCCTTTGCCCGGGCTATTTTCTTCTTCATCTAACTGATACTTGGGTTCAATGGTTTCTCGTTCCTGGTGGCGTCCAGGTATATGCTCCCCCATGCCTCTAGTAAGTCTCCTACAAACCAGCATTTAGTCTCCCTAATGCCCCCTCGAACCAGTCCCCACCAACGCACTGCCTTCTGGAGCGTCCCTGGACCTTCCTGTAACAGATAAACTCAACCCACGTAGCCCCCCCTCTGGCCAAGCCCCTGGGATGGTGCACCCTTGTCATCTCCTTGACCGGTGCACTCCTTGGCCGGTGCACCCCACAACTCCTCAAACCCTTCACCGGTACAGCTCTTGGCCGGTGCACCCTGTGGCCTTTCCCTTATTTCGCCGGTACACCTCTTTAGCCGGCACACTAGCCTCTTCCACCCCTCAGCGGTACACCTTTCTCTTCTCCCTTGGCCGGTACACCTAGCCTCTTCCACCCCTCAGCGGTACACCCTTCTCTTCTCCCTTGGCCGGTACACCTAGCCTCTTCCACCCTTCAGCGGTACACTCTTCTTTTCCCCCTTGGCCTCTTGACCGGTGCACCTATTCTTCCTCTTTGGCCCAGCATTCTTGGCCGACCTTGCAACCTTCCCACCGTTGTCTCCCCCTATGCTTCCTGAGGATCGCCGATGGTGCGTCGTCTGCGGACGCCCACCCACAATTGTTGGGTTCCGCCACTCCATGTGGGCGCGTTCCCTGTGCTTCCCTTACACCCGGGGTTAAGGGGAGATGCTGCCGAAATTTTGTCGGAATATAACAAGGGCGAACTGGGGCAGCGGGCAGAATGTAACAACAATTAACCAACGCTTGTAACAAAATAACGGAATCATGAACGTCGCAAGAACGTTTGGGTCGAACAACAATTGAACGCTTCAAATGATTACCACGATAGTGGGGAGAAATAATATGTACAAAGCCCGGTCAAGCAAAGAGACAGAAGAAAAGAAAGGCCTTAAGACCCTCCAGGGATAAACTCTACTTACCACACCACCAGAACACCCAACCTACCCTTCACCGGTACGGTCCATGGCCCTTCGCCGGTACACCCTTCGCCGGTACGCTCCACCCACCGTCTCATCTCCATACACCATCCTCCTTCGCCGGTACACTCCATCCACCACCTCCGCTCCCCTTGGCCGGCACACTCGTTCATTCTACCATCTTGCACTCTTCGCCGGCATACCCTCTCTTCCTTCTCTTTCTCTTCAGCGGTACACTCCCTCCCATCCCCTCCTTCTTTGTCTTTCGCCGGTACACCATCTTCCTGCCGCTCGAGCCTCCCCCTTTGCCGGCACACTACATGCATATGTATATATGACGCAGTAACAGTTAAATAAATTCAAAAAAAGAGGGGGGGAAGATAATGAAAGGGGGGAGAAAAGGGGCATAAATAAATATGAGAATGGGAAATAATGGCAACAATAAAAGGTAAAAAAAAATGCATAATAGAAATAATAACAAGCAAGAAAAAAAAAGGGGTGACAACTTCGTGACTGGAAATTCTAACAAGTATAAAAAATATTACAGAAACGACAAAAGAAAGCAACGGAAGACCTATGCATACCATCAAAAATGATGATAACGGAATAATGGCAATAATAAAGGTGGTAAGGGTAGGAGTTATACCAAATAACGAAATAAAGATAAAAATGAAGCGAGCATAAAACATAACCGTAGGGTCAAAAGGCACTAACGATAACACTATCAATAGACCAACAAAATGCAGGCCAACAATAATAAATGCCAACATCTTTAAACTAAAGCCCAGACAGATAATACATATCTCCTCCTTTATTTATAGCTAATACATATCCCTTTCCCCAACCCATCCCATCATGTACTCTCAGTGGCTCCATCACCAACATCCAGAATCCAATGATTGTCCAAATTGAGAGAGAGGAAATATGATATAAGGATGAAATGAGTGACAGTGTGAGATGAGGTTATTTCATCCTTCTTATCAAAATAAGGGTATTTCAGGTACTTCACCCAGTTCAAGTTGATCAGAGTTGAACAGCGATAAACTTGAGCAGCATTTTTGGATACAAACAGAGTAAAAATGGTACATAGGATGATGCAAATTTTGCAGCAGCACATCTGCAATTACAGCTATAATGGTGCTTGATATGCAAAAGCTCTTACCACACAAGTAAGCTGGTATTTTGGTAAGATGTGACTTATGTGATGGGTCTATAACAGCAACACAAGCATGACTCTATCAGTTTCTGGAAGTATGTGACTCAACAACTGCTGAATCCCATGACAATGACTCGATACAATGTCAGAGTTTCAAACTGGAGGGTAAATCTTATATTTGTTCTTGAATCAGCAGAAAAGTCACCAAAAAATAAACCTTTAATCTTGTCAAACAGTATACTTTAAACATTCACGTTGAGTGTTTTCTTCAAGATTTAGGGCTTATATTTTGGTCCAGTCGAAAAAAGATGTTGAAGCAGGTGATCCTGTCCAATTCTAAAAACGTTCATGATAGCTTAAAATCAGACTATGTATTACATTACCATTGCTAATGCCAGTAACATGCTTCCTTTCCTTGCTTGGACAACCTTATAGACATTACTAATGCTGCAAAGACACAAGACATCTCAGAAATTGAAAGATATCGAGACAACATAACTGACAATTTCAATTACGAGTTGTTGGAACTACATCAACACAGGTTTCATAATGTAAACAGTCCACAGTTAATTTAAAAGCTTATTTTTGCTGAGACTACCATAGGCATTTCAATAACAGTGGAGCTCTCCATCTTCATCAAAAAATTAGAAGTATAAGTTACCTAATGGATATAATATTTTTTGGGAAGAGTCGTCAATAATTCTGGTCAGAATCTTTCCACATTATCCATTCATAGAAACCAAAAAATAGCATTTGCACAAGACATTAACAAAATCTATAAGAAAGAGCAATTATGATAAACATTGTACAATTCCAGCTAAGGAAAAAAAACTTACTTGGATCCAATAGTAGGCAGAACGCCGAACAAAATCATGAGAAAGAGGACAAGTCCATAAAATGGGATTTCTGAACAAACGTGCAAGTATTAGTTACCCTTACCCTTTCTATGTCAAGTAGGCATGGAAGTGACAGGCAAGTGATAGATTAATCAAATATGATGTAGTGTAGTAAACCAAAGGATATTAAACCCTTGAGAAGTTGTCAACAAACAAAAACTAGAAAGATGGGAAGGGAAAAAAAGGGAAAATATAAAGGAAGATGCTTTTCCTTATCAATCCACTGAATCATAATGGGTGATATTTCTAGTACACATAATTGGTAGAGAACCAAACCATAATCTAAAGCGATCCAGCTCAGAAAAGGAAGAGACTTCCTAAAGTCCTGTGCCCACCACTCAGCTCCTGAAAACCAAAAGGAAATATATGAATTATGAAATAGCAAAGTCAATTGAAACTCTATTCCTTACCAAACATACTCAAAATTCAAAAGTATCTCAAATTTTTGAAGGTGGCAAAGGGACCACAATTCATTGATAGAAAAAGAGGTAAAAAATTAAGGTGAGCAAAAAAAGATAAAACAGATGCCTTTCAGAAAGTAAAGGTACAAAGGGAGGAAAAAAAGAGACCAAAAGTATCTCAAATTGAAAATAAGATAACGAAGTTAAGTAACATCTTGTGCTAAGAGAAATTCAAGGTACATACCCACAAAGAATGTAAGAACATGGCATACATAAATCAGCATGAGACCTTCTGTAGGTCCATTTATCACAGGAAGAATAAGTGTATTTGTAAAAAAGCTGGACCATGAGAAAGGAGGAGTCAGTGAACCTAGAAATAGAATTCCTAGAAAAACTACTCATTAATATGTAGCAAG
The DNA here is from genome assembly GCA_024336825.1 of Amorphophallus titanum. Lineage (NCBI taxonomy): Eukaryota > Viridiplantae > Streptophyta > Magnoliopsida > Alismatales > Araceae > Amorphophallus > Amorphophallus titanum. The sequence goes on along the minus strand of JANBPO010001371.1, from coordinate 2,341,156 downwards.
CTACTGAGTTTCAAAGGAAACATCACAAGACAAAGATGGCAAATCAAACTCTTCACGTATCGCTTGAATTTAATGAGAACTATTTATTACAATGGCCTTAACCGGTGACTTCCCTTTGGGGTTTAACTAGTGGCCCCTCCTAGCTTTAACCGGTGGCCTTTGAGGTTTAACCGGTGGCACCTCCTCCCATTTAACCGGTGGCCTACCCCTCTTTTGCATGCTTTAACCGGTGGTGCCTCCTTCCCTTAACCGGTGGCCCCTTCCCATTGCATTTAACCGGTCGCGCCTCTCCCATGGCCTTAACCGGTGGCCCTCATGGACAATTAACTGGTGGCCCTTGTGGGCGCTTAACCAGTGCGGCACCTTCCCGCTTAACCAGTAGCACCATGCCCAATAGAGTTGGCATCCAAACCCCATTGGATTCCTAAACTCCGTGGGTACTGCTAACATTTTTGGCCCCTGAGGTCTGGTTTTGCACCGTGCTCCAGCATGATTGTTTCGGATGTTGTCGCTTCCGTGTGCATCCATATATTTTAGGGGCCATCTCGGACTCATCCGTGGATGAGTACTCACTTAACACCCCCGATCATCCCGGGTCTGGGGGAGATGCTGTCAAAATTCCGTCAAGAATGCAACTAATGAAAGAAACAAAGGACAAAATAATTTTAACCATAAAGACATGGATGAATTAATAAAACACGTGAATAAAGGGACCACTGGATGGCCGAGGACTGTTGCGATACACACCTCCTGAACGAAAGAGAACCAAGAGCATGCACACATTCAAGGTGTCTTACATGCATTCAAAGCAAATTGCATCAAGGCTTGCACCAAGGTTCTTTGCTGATCCTTCATGAATAGAAATGAAGGGGAATTCATGCATTCATTGCAAATTTGATCATATCATGTCCTTTGCATGCACATGATTTCTGCATCTAGCATGAACATAGCTAAAGCCTCCTGCATGCAGTAAACCCGTACACAGATTCGTGCTGACCTCTTTACGAACAGAAGGACTAATGGAAAGCTCCCTTATGCATGCAAATTGAGTCCTGTGCACATGCTCTGCATGAACGTTTCTGCTAAACTCTCATGGGCTAAGAACAAAAAAAATCTCTACGTCGCTGAACTTAAATGCATATTGAATACCCCCCGCCCCTTCTTCACACACATTGAGGCACGGCATCACTTCACGCACAAATCCACGTAAGAAGGCTCTGAAGAACCCTTTTGTTTAAATAAAAAGTAACTCCATGCATTTGCTGAGCATTTGGGTATATTCATATGTAATAGAATCACGCTAATGCATTTGATTTGTACAAGGTCCCCATTGGCTTTCCATAAAAATAATAATAAAGAAGCACCTGCATAAATGAAAATTTGAACCCATCATGCATCCTTTCTTGCATGCATATGGCACAATTATGAGTAAGGTCACTAGCATCATGTACACTTGAATGCCATACTTTCTGGGTATATAAAATAGTGATGAGTGGAAGATCGGATTATGTCTAATTGAAGACCTCCACAATGCGTGAGTCAGGCACTCCGCCAAGTACCGGAACTGTCTACTCGTATGCAAATTGTTATATGGTCATTTCCCCGTGTTTACTACAAGTCCATGCATTCACTGATCTCACTCTTGCCATATGGCCTCTCCAAATGAAAAGAGCAAAAGTGCAGCAGAGGGATTCGGTCGACCAAATAAAACTTTTGGTCGACCAAACCTCCCCCTGCTTCAAAAGAAAGAAAAAAAACACCTTGGCCCTTCAGGTGGAGTCGACCCCGCCTGAGGCGAAGTCGACCTAGTCTTGGGCAAGGTCGCCCAACCTTGGGCAGGGTAATAAAAAATAATATAACAATAAACAATAGTAATAAAAAAGGGAAATAAATAACAAATAAGAAGAAAAGGGCTTTGATAATACAATTTGAACAAAGAAAAATGATAGAGAACATGCGAATGGAATAAAGTCTATGCTCAAATAGAATTAAAATTAACAAGATAAAACGCCAAAGCATGCATATACTGACGTGTGTTTCGGAGACTTCATTTCCCATGGATTTTGGACAAGAGAATATTAATGATGTCCCTGCAGGCCGGGCTTGGACCCTGGGGACCATCCCCTTTATGGTCATAGTCCTACCTTGTTTCAGGCTGATAGCCTACTAAAACTTGACCCATTTTCATTGGGGTCTAATCCTACTCTTCTGTTAGATATCAAACTTGTCGTACACTCGGCAGACATTCGCATGGATTTTTATCCTTTCTTTTGCATTTTTATTTTGTTAGTAAGTTGCGATGTCATCCACATCTTAAAATCTTTCATATTTAGTAAATATGTTGTATGATAGAGTGGATCCACGTCACTAATCTCAATTTGTTGGGATTTTGTGGAATATATTAATGTTATTTTTGAGCTCCTGACTTTTGAGGAGTAGTAATCATTATGACCATTCACTCTATCCTAATCATCATACTTAAGGCGACTCTTCAGAAGCATGCAGAAGTCCAGTGTCAGTTTCCTGGAAACTACTTAGGTTTTTCTAACAGTTTTGATAAGGTTTTCAAGGAGTTTTTGTCAAACATGTTGATTGGAGGTGCAGATAAGTACTTAATTTTACAGAGCTTGAAATATACATTATAAGTAGAAGGAATATTTATCCAATTAGATAAGTTTGTAGATGCTGAAACCTGACAACGCTCATTTTTTATATAAATCTTGGACCATAACCTTCTCTTCATCATTTAAGAGAACAATGTATGCAGGGAGCAGGTGATGAATTTACGTTGGATCTTGTGGAGCAATGTTCATTTCAAAAGCAACGTGTTATGCATCTTGTAATGACCTCACGGTACTGTCCATTTGGGTCAACGTATTTCGTTATATTCCATTTCTATGCAAGTTCAGATTTCTTGATGGGATCATATCTTTTCTGTAGCCTCTTTGACTTCCCTTTCCCGAATTTCACACTTCAGAAATGAAATCAGTTGATTTGTTTGCTCTGGGTGCTTATGTTTGTTGCATAATTTGTCAATCCTGTTTGTCGCATTGTCGCTTGTGTAAATTGACAATGCTAGTCTTATGATTATCTTGTAAGGCACATAGTTTTTTTAATTGTTTGTGTCATAATGTGTCATGTCATTTTTTATTTGTGCTTTCTTAAGTGTTGATAGGAGTCATGTCATATTTCGTCTGCTAGTACTCATTATCCTCTTTGTTTTTTTGTTTTACTCTGAGGTTGGGAAGTTGATGAGACAATATAATAGAAGGGGAGAGTATAAGCTTGCTATCTGATATTGGTAGTCAATCATTGCTAGTCTATCTGGGTATACACTTAAATTTTAAGACTTGTAACTTATTCTAAATAGTGGATGCATGCAAGGTCTTCAAACCCGGTACCGGTTTCGGTATCGGGCACGGCAGGGCTGGTACCGGTACAGTACCGGTTCCTCACCTCCCTTTCCGGGTACACCTCCCCTACATATGCTATGTATATCCTATCAAAATCAATTAATTGTTTATACAATTAGCTTTTGTTATGGAGGCTATTGTATAAATAACCAAAACACTCTAAAACCAACCCCAATCGAGCCAGCTTAGGGCAAAGGTGATGGTGGTGAACACCATTGCCACTGCCGCCGCCATTCTGGTGGGATCCCGCCGATGCCGGACTCGCCTGATCCCACCGATGCCGGACTCGCCTGAGTCCGCTGCCGCTGTCCTCGTCTGATCCCACCGCTGCAGGAGGAGATGCAACTGCTGTGGCTTACAGTCGGCAGCCCCACCCTGTTCTCCCGCCCCTTCTCTCTCTCTCTGTGCAGTACCTGCCGCTATCGGTCTCAAATAGTCAGAACTGGACCGGCAGAGGCCAGTACCGGTATGAACCGGCCCGGCCCGGTACATATTGGGTGGTTCTGAATACCCTGGATGCATCATGGCGAGAAAATTTTCTCTTCCGTTGTGTTCTCTCAGAAAAAGAGGAGAGATTCAGTAAGGATTTTCTCTTTAGCAGGAACTGTCCCGAAGAAAATAACCCAGAAGAAAAACAAGTAGAAAGAAGAGCAGACTGCTTCCATTATTGTGTCTTAACAGGGATCATCCATCAGAGCCATCTGCATGAAATGTGATATGAGGCCTATGTACACAGAGTACTGTGAGGACTGTGTTTAATGACAGAATAACACCTACAAGGTCACATATTTACCTCCGGGCTTGTAACCCTGATGATGAGTCCATGGTACGTGTGTAGCACCATGATGAAACACAGATCCACTGTTCTTTGAGGTCCTCTTCAAGGATGGGGCCTCAGCACTAGGAAATAGTGTGCAGTAGGCCTGGCAATTATCCGTTTAAAATTGAAACCGAATTTGAATTCGTATTCGTTTAATCAGATAATTATTCGAATAAAATATCCGACGAATAATTTCTCCTCAACAACCCCCACTAACCCTTCAAGGGCCTCATCAGCCTCTTGGGTGGCGTCCCCAGTTCTTGGTAGCAGTAGTCTGATATTTATATCAGGTTATCGGTACCCTGAACTCTGGGTCGTTACAGTTATCAGGTGGCAGACCACTAGGTACATTCTTGTCTTGACCGGACAATGGATGGAGTTTGTTTGGCACGACCGAGTCGATACTAATTTGTTGGGCAGGACAAACGGCACTGTCGGTTTGTTGTAGCTTTCTTCCGACCCTCTTGAGGTGGAGTCCCTGACGCTCTTGTTAGGTGACCTGGGGCTTCAGGAGTCTGAGAGGACCCTTGTGTATTGATTTTCTTCGACTTTTGTGTTTTGGCAGGCAGCATTCTTTTTGTCGTTCAAGCATGATTGTCATTGATCATATTTCGGGTGCCAACAAATGTCCCCCCAGTCGCGGGTGTCGCAAGTGAGGGATGAGCGACGCGGGACCGGTGGATGTGCTCTGACTGAGCATATTCTTTGTCTGATCAGCACGGACCATTGATTTGGTACAATCGAGATATCGTTTGAGCGGCATGGCCCATAGCTGCCATAAATCAGCACGAAGAGGGATCCTTGGCCTTAAAATGGCGTAGCTGTGACAATTTGCTGAAAATGGCACGGCCTAGCATATTGTGCTAAAATGGCGCGCCCTTGGTTTTGTTAATTCGGCGGTGGCCCTTAATATGTTAATTCGGCGGGACATTCCCTTGGTGTTATTTCGACCCGTAAAACTAGATGACCGGCACTGGGGGGGCGCTAAAACGGCATGCCCCACCCCCGCGACGGATTAACCGGTCGGATTGGGTTATGAAACCCCCCCCCCAACTTTCTCTTTCTTCCTATTACATTTCATTCGCTAACCTTGGCTTCTTCACTCCTTCTCCCTTCTGCGCACGGCGGCCTCCTTCGTGTTCACGGTGATGGCAGTAGAGGTTGTGGCAACTGGTGAGGGCGAAGTCCATTTAACTCGATTCAGGGGGATTCAAACCCCTTCTTTCCAGGCCCCGGGAGGCTCCTAGTAGGCTGGTCCTCGGAGCTACACCTCTAGGTGTTCTGTTTTGGCCTTAGTGTGACACCTACTGCCTATTTTAGGGACCGTCTCTTAATGGGCGTGTTCCTGCTTTCTTCGTGCACGCTCCTGGGCTGGGGAGACTCTGTCAGAATTTTTGTTCTCGATAATCTGTTTCTGACTTTGTTTATTTTCTTTGGTGTCTCTTTGGTGCAGATACGATGGCATCTGGTTCTTCTTCTTCTTCTTCCTGCGCAGTGGTGACATGGGAAAATATTGACTCCTTGGACAGATGTCACGATCAGTTGGCCACAGTTGCGAAGTCATCTGATTCAGAGACCGACACAGTAGACACCAACCGTCTTCTAATCATCGGGAGTGACTCTTTCAAGTATGACTGCCACGATGACTATAGAAGGGATTACCCAAAAGACAAGCATTTGATGTCTTTTCTGAGGCGGTTCAACCTCCAAGGGAAGCGTGATCTTTTTCTTCTTCAGAAGGCTGAGCAGGTGCTCCTTGCCGAACGTGACAGTCTCACTAATTTCGTTATGCGGGGAAGACCCATTTACTTTCCAGGCGAGCCCCGGAAGTGGAGCGCAGTGCTTGGCCTTCAAGAGCTGACTCTGCAAGATGGGCTACTGACCAGAGCCCCTTGTTGATGGTTTATGTTCCTCTTTATCCCCGCCCCAAACTATGCGTGTGTGTATATGCATGAAGCATGAACAAGCATGAAAGTCTGATGAACAAAGGGGTGATGAATAAGTAGGAAAATATATCGTGATCACCACCAAGGTTACAACAACGCCAAAGGATGAAGAGATAAAAAGGAACGGCGTCGTGTACCTGGAAAAGGTTGAAGACTTGATCGCAGTTAAGGAATGGGGTGCGGGGAACGTTGTCGATTCAACCTCCTCTCCTTCCAGCCGGCTACAGGAAGAGGGCCTCACGTTGTATTCATGCTCTTCTGCAAAACAATGCCAACACAAGAGAAAAACTCATTAGAAACATACAAGTGTAGCAACAATCCCGCAGTGATAAAATAGGGGTAAAGAAAGGGAGAGAACGCACCGGGAGAGGTTTTTAACCCCTGTGGAAGGGAGGAAAAGATAGGTGTGTGTATTGTGGGGGATCTCCAGCTCTATAGGGATGACCACCTCCGAACCGTACACCAGTGAGAAAGGGGAAAACCCTATCGTGTTTTGTACACAGTGCGGTATGCCCATAATGCTTCATACATTATGTCTTCTCAATCCTTCTTGTTAGAGCTGACCATCTTGGCAAGAAGTGTACATAATGTTTTATTGAAGGCTTCCACTAACCCATTTGCATGTGGGTTGTATGGGGTGGAGGTTCTCTAATCAATCTTGAATTTTTCGGCCAATCTGTAAACCTTTTGGTTCTGGAAGTGGCTTCCGTTGCCGGAGACAATTCGATCGGGCACTCCGAACTGGACTATGATGTTTCGACGGACAAATTTGACCATGACCTCCCCAGTCACTTCTCTTAGGGCCACAGCTTCTGCCCACCGTGAGAAGTAGTCTGTCACGGCTAAGATGTATTCACACTCTAATGATGACGCAGGCAGTGGTCCCACAACATCGGTGCCCCATTGAGTGAAAGACCAGCTGGGCACCGTCAGATGTAGTTGTATCGGGGGTCTTCTTGGGACCACCGCATGTTCTTGGCACTTATGACATGACTTAGCATATTTCCAGCAATCATCGAACATCGTCGGCCAGTAGTAACACAATTTCTTGATTTCAATTTTTATTTTTGGGCCAGCTTGATGGGCCCCAGCTGCTCCGGCATGAACCTCTTTCATGACCGTCCAGGCTTCCTCCATAGACAGGAACCGGAGAAGTACCTTCTTCTTGGCATCTGCCATAATCCGAAATAAAGTTCCATTTCTGAGCTCAAATGAATCTTTAGTTCAGATTAATCTAATCCTTTCTTCCCTCTGTCCAGGCAATTGTTGATGTATGAACCATTGCATTAGAGATCCTCTCAAGTCAGCTGGGCTGACCGCTTCTGCTGTTGCAATTTCACATTCTTCTTCACCTGGCTCCCCTATCACACTGCGAACCTAGCACCTGTTTGTCATTGTTATGTTGAGAGACTGATTTGGCGGGACGGCGAGCGAGCTTGCCAATTTTTCCAGTGCATCTACCTGTGCATTTTGGCTTCAGCTAACATGGCCGATCTCGATGAAGTAAAATCGTGCCATGAGTTCTTTCACCTTAGTGTAATAAGGATGCAGCTCTAACGTTCAAACATCAAATTGTCCTTGTATTTGTCTGACGACCAGTATTGAGCCGTCGGACACCGATAGCATCTGAATCTCCATATGGAGGGTGATCTGAAGGCTGATGATCAAGGCTTCGTATTCTGCCTCATTGTTTGTGCATGGCTTGTTGATCGAGTACGATGTATGTAACACTTCTCCTTCTAGAGATCTGAGGACGATGCCCACTCCAGCTCTTAGCCTCGAATGCCCCTATTGGGATGTTTCGAGTCTGGATGCCCCGTCAAAATGTAGGTGCCACACAGCCTGACAGACCTGATTCACCTCCAGTGTTTCATCTTCCGGGAGCTCCGTGATTAGAGGGGAATCCTCAGACACTGGATGTGCCACAAAGAAATATGCTATCGCCTTGCCTTTAATGGCCTTCTGTGACACATAGGTGATATCAAATTCCATGAGAATGGTGGCCCAATTGCCTAGTCATCCTTTTAGTGCTGGCTGGGATAATATGTATTTGACCGGGTCGGCCCTTGATATCAGTTGTATCTCATGCGAGAGCATATAATTCCTCATCTTCTTAGCTGTAAAAACCAAGGCGAGGCAAACCTTCTCGATTGGGGTGTATTTTACTTCGATGTCGATCAGTCTTCGACTGAGGTAGTAAAGTGCCTGCTCTTTCCCCTCGTCATTATTTTGAGCAAGCATTGCCCCCAGTGAATGTTTAGTGGCAGCTATGTATAGAATAAGGGGCTGCCCTTTGACTAGTGCCCCCAGCACAGGTGGGGTCTCAAATATTCCATGAGCTGGTCAAAAGCCTTTTGGCATTCCTGGTTCTAGCAGAAGGGTGTATTCTTCATCATAAGCTTGTGGAATGGTTGGCATCACCCAGATAGGTTGGAGATGAACATATGGATATAGGCTAACCGGCCTTGCACGGATCGCAATTCTATTAAGTTCATCAGAGGCGGCAACTCCTGGATGGCTTTTATCTTCGAGGGGCCTATTTCAATCCCCCAGTATCAGACAATGAAGCCCAAGAATTTCCCACTAGGCCTTCATCAGATACCGATAGGTGAATCCAGTTAAATATCACCCCTCGCCATCGGTCTGATCCTTCAGCCAGCCTGTGAAACAAACCTCTTGATACGGTTCATCGTCAATCGGGAGACTGCTCAGCTGTGAAAGACTCCAAAGGTCTAAAGATGTCTTCTATTCTGATGTATAAAAGGTGTTGTACTTCGGAAAAAACGCCTCAATCATGCCACAGTAGAGGCCCTTGGAGATAGGATACTGATATCTTGAAGCATACACGCTATGGTACACTCCAGTTTTGATCAGGATTGGAGCATAATGCTACAAGACGTAGTCTGTAAATTCTACAGCTCCTGCTCTGAAGGTGTGGGCGTCAGCAGCCTTCATATCAGCAAATCAGCCCATGGCAATCTAGTGCTTGAAGTGCACAGCCAGACAGTCGAATAAGAATGGCTCCTCCCTATTCCCCCATTTCGACGGGGCTAAGAACAGGCCAAAGGATGGCTTCTCTCGGTCTACGCAACCTACAGTTTCATTCCACCTGGCCGGAATAAACTCAGGGGCCATCGTCAACAGCCTATCCTGCGATGTCAACTCCTGTAGTCCGAGCACAGCACCCCATTTTTGGGACTCACCTAGCAAATATATGGTCTTCCCCCGCATAATGAAGTCAGTCAGACTGTCTCGCTCGACGAGAATTGCTTGTTCAGCTCTTCAAATGAGGAACATGTCCCTCTTCCCATGAAGATTGAACTGCTGTAGAAAGGACATCAAATGTTTATCCTTGGGATGATCTGCCCTATAGTCCTCAAAGCGATCATACTTGAAGGAATCACTCCCAATGATCAACAGACGACCAGTGTCCACTGTGTTAGTATCTGAATCAGAAGACTCAATGACTATAGCCAGCAAGTCATGGCCTTGATCCAAAGAATGAACATCTCCCTAAGTCACCACAGCACAGGAAGAGGAAGGAGAGTCAAACACCATGATGTCTACATCCAAAGAAGGAAAGAAAAGATAACAACAAAAGGTTAGAAGATGGATTTTCAAGCAAGATTCTGACAAAAATTTCCATAGAGTCTCCCCTAGCAGGGGAGCATGCCAAAAGAAAGTGGGAACACGTCCATTAAGAGACAGTCCCTAAACCAGGCCGTGGGTGTCACACCGAGGCCGAATAGGAAACCTGAGGGTGTAGCTCCGAGGACTAGCCTACTAGGGAGCCTCCCGGGGCCTGCAATCAAAAGGTTTAAATCCCCTGAATCAAGCTAAACAGTGCCTCGCCTCACCTAGAGCTCCGCCGCTATTGCCACTACCGCTGCCTTCAATGTTTCTGGAAGAGAGGAGGGTGAGGGGAAGAAGACTCCCACCTTCACCGCCATCGCAACCTTCATCGTCCCCAGAGGACAGGGCAAGGAAAGAGGGCCACCGCCATGGCCTTATCTGGAGAAGCGGGAGAAGGAAGAAAGCCACACCGTCATCGTCTCCACGGTCGAAGAAGGGGAGGAGAGGAGCTCGCCGTTGTCGCTGCCACCGCCGTTAGCGCAGAAGGGGGCTGAGGGTGGTTAGGGTTCAAATGGGAATTGAATGAGGAAGAGGAGGAAGAAAAGGGGTTTAAGAAGGGGCTTCTTTGGTCTAATCTGACGTGGGAGAGGGCGCGCCATTTTAGCATCCTCCCACGCCAGTTTAAGGTCATTTGGCATGCCAGTTTAAGGCCATTTACCACACTGATTTAAGATTATTTGGGCCGCGCCATTTTAAGGCAGCACAAACACCCTCCACGCCATTTTTATGGCATCCTTGCTCTCCCACGCTAGTTCAATCATTTCACGCATCGTATTAAGGCCGCACTGGTTTAAGGCCACCGTGGCACCCCTCCACGCCGTTTTACGGCATTTACAGCTCTCAAGCCGTTTTAAGGGCTTTGAACATCCCACGCCATTTTAACACGGCTTATTATCTCCCCATGTTGCCTTAACTATGCTACGGCTACACCGAATCAATGGTCCATGCGGATCAAGATGAAGAGTATGCTCAGTCAAAGTACATCCGTCAGCCCCACGTCGCTCGTTCCTCACCTGTGACACCTACGACTGGGGGGCATTCGTTGGCACCCAAAATATAATCAGATGGTAATCACGCTTGAACGATGGAAGGATGCGACCTGCCAAAGTGTAAAAGTCGAAGAAAGTCAACAAAGAAGGGTCCTCTCAGACTGCTGAAGCCTCAGGTCACCTGATAGGATCATTAGGGACTCCGCAACTTATCACCTCTGGATGTTCAAAAGAAGTCTACAACAAACCGGCAATGCTCTACGGCCTACCAAAATCAACAACCCCAATAAACTGGCATCGACTCGGTCATGCCAAACAAACCCCATACTTCGTTCGATCAGGACAAGAATATACCTGGTGGTCCACCACCTGTTAAGAAACCCTCCCGAGGTGAAGGAATGTCCCTGGCTCCTCAGAACAAGGTGTCGAGGCCCATGTCAGCAGAAAACCCGAGTGACCTGACTCGGGTATATCTGCTTACCGGATAGGTCCATAAGTGACCGAATAGCTGCTCAGTCAGGGCGAAAGTGCTCTGAGTGGTGGCCACTCGATGAGGAAGCCGTGCATATGCACAGAGCAAGCCTGATAGTACGAATCACAGTGTTGAGGGCTGTGTCAGTGAAAAATCTGAGTGACCGTATTAAGAGCATGGCTTGTACCGGAAGTCATTATTCACTTGTCTAATGGCCCGCAGGATATTTTTCCATGATAGTCCTACAAGGTCGAATTAATATGAGCTCGAAATAGCCCCTGAAGCCAGTTGAGAACTCACAGATGGACTCGACCCGATCAAATGGCATAAAATGAGGTTTAAAACGGCGTGACTAGCATTGGCCCAATGCCACTTAAAATGGTGTGCACCCCATTAAAGCGACGGCGTCAAGAACGCCGCGTAGAAATAATGCTCGACAAGCTAATAACGATGCACCAATCGCCACGCCGGAATAGCGGAAGAGGAATACTCCTCTATAAAATGCCCAAATCCGTTGAAGAAAGGGGAGGGATTGGGGAAGAAGAAACCCTTCAGAGTGACGACCACCTGACTCTTCTCTAGAAGAGAGCCTGAGAGCGAAGAGAGAGAGGAGATTTTTCGATACCCTATTTTCGATCTGAAAGCACAGGTGGGTTCTCATGGCATCGAAGGCTTGATCGTCTCTCTGCTTTCACCTTTCTGAATTATCCTGTAGTTCTAAATGTGTAAAAGGGGCAAGGATATGAGCCCATGGTTCCCTTCTTCATTTAATCTCTTTTCATTTTAGTGTTTTCTCCTTAGTATCCCCTGTAATCTTGACATATAATGCAATATCATTGGCCCCTGAGTGAAGGGTGCCTGGGTCCATCAGCACATGTGATGTTCTTCGCAATGCGATGATGTTTAGGTGTTAATCCTTCTTGTGTATCTATTAGTGACAATACATCCGTCCCTATCCCCCTTAGCATTTTCTTTCCTGCCTACTATGTTTTCCCATTACGCCGCCTGTGTGTTTCCATCGTGACTTGGTTCGGCCGGAGAACACGCCCTGGGTCTCCCTAAGGGCTATACCAAAATTACTCGCTCCCCAGGGTCCCTTTGATGCATTAATCACATCTACGTTATTTCGTGTGTTTGATGTGCGCTTCCCCTCTCTCGTCAGAGATGTATACCGTTTCGCTAGCCTCTGGAACGAGCTTCGTCGTTACCCCTCCACTCACAGCCATGAGTCGGATGAGGTATGGCCATTCCCACAACCAGTATGTATACCCTTGTGTATTCTGCCTATTAAGTGTTTGTCTATTTGTCTTAGAAAGCTCCATTTATAAGCTTCCTCTCACTGTGAGCCCCCTATGGCCCTTTATACTTAGTCTATGCTCCTTCACAACTAACCCAAGTAGTGGGAGTCTATTCTCTTCTGTTCCCAGCTTGCTGTCAATTGTCTGAGAAAGGCCAATCTACGGCTCTCAGATCTTTTCATCCCTGGGAAAGACAGGGCATGAGTCCGTTCACATGACTCTTTGCCCCCATTTTTAGCCCAGCTAATATTGAAAATTCTTCCTCAATCGTTATGTTTCTTATCAGTGTGAGTAGTAATCCACCAGCCGGGGAAGGGGAACATTCCCCATCAAACACATCTACTGTCAGTTTTCTTCTAAACTGCCAAAAGGTCACAGGGGTCCGTTATTTCATAACGTGGAGCCCAATGGGCCGATAAGGGTGAACATAGATGGATCCTCTGATCCAATAGAAATTAAACCCACATCCCCTCTTTAGATTGTGGTAGTCCATGGGTTTATGGAACCCCTCGTAGGCTAGTCGTTGGGGTCTCCATCCCGTCTGGGTTGTCCGATTAAGTTGATAATAACCCATGGATCATCAGTGCCCTTTGTAGGCTAGCCCTCGAGCTTTCCGTCCATTCGGGATCGCCGGTCACCATGTTTGCCTCCTGGCATTTAGGAACTTACCCCGGCAGTCCCGTGGGTAAGTCTCCACTTTTTCCCCGTGACCCTTCGTGATATGGGGAGATGCTGCCGAATTGTATCCTCTATTTCACCAACTTGTGTGATTATCTTAAATAATGATTAAGCTATTGTTAATCTGTCAAATGTGCTAATAATCACTTGGCGCAGCGTGTGTGGGCCCGCCTCTAGTACAGTTTATGCTTGAGTATGAACGTCGCACATGACTTAATCAATAACCTTAAATGATCAGAAGCTTGAATGCATCATCAAGTTTTAACAAAATAGGTTTGATATCGTAATTCAACCTTAAATGAATCTAATAAGAACTTCAAAGGAACCCCTTTCCTAATTTGGCGTGGGCTAATCCGGTGCCCGGGGGTATAAATAAAACCCCATTAGTGCTTATTCCAAAGGACGTTAGTGCTCAAGACTTTCGGGACTTTAGGCCCGTAAATTATTGAGTGGCACTCATAACATCATTACTAAGGTGTTAGCAGGGAGGTTAGTCACTGTTATGGATAGGTTGATCAGTCACTTTCAAAGAGCTTTCATTAGAGGGAGACATATTTTGAACAACTTCCTAATGACACATGAGTGTAATTTACTATGAAGAACTAAAAGAGAATAGGCGTGGTCCTTAAGCTAGATTTTGAGAAAGTCTATAACAGGATGAATTGGCAATGTCTCTTTGATGTGATGGAGAGGATGGACTTTGGTGAGAGGTGGATTGAATGGGTCACAGTATGTATCTCTTCGGCTTCCTTTGCGGTCCTTATCAATGGGAAGTTGTCCCCTTGGTTCCACAGTGGTCGGGGGCTTTATTAGGGGGATCATGTGTCTCCCTTCCTTTTTGTACTTGTGGCTAGTGTCTTGAGCAAGGTGTGACAGAGGGCTGAGGTGGCTGGTTTGATCATAAGCTTTCAAGTGGACAAAGGTGCTCCTATTACTCACTTGCAGTATGCAGATGACACCATTTTATTCCCAGCAAAGGGTGAGCAACAGTACTACATAGCTAGGCTGTTATTGTAGGGATGAATTACTAGAGGAGGTTATTGGTCTCAAAGTTAACTTCTACAAAATTCTTCTTGTAGGGATGAATTTGGAGGATAGGGACATCTCGAGAGCAACTTGCTTGCTCGACTATAAGATTGGTAAATTCCCATTCTCCCACTTGGGTCTCCCTCTTACCTCGGGCTCCCTTCGGTGTACAGACTGGCTTCCCATCATTCGAAGGTACGGGTCCAAGTTGACGGGGTGGAAAACGAGAGTTTTATCCTATGGGGGCAACTTAGTATTGTACAGATCGGTATTGGATAATCTCCCTCCTTATTTCCTATCCATGTTTCAGATCTCTAATATGGTGGTGAAGAAGATTGACTCCATTCAGTGTGGGTTATTTTGGCATGGGAGTGGGGAGAGATGTAAGGGTGGCATGGCATAACTTGGGGCAGGCTGTTTACTAGCAAGGAACGATGAGGCCTAGAGATCAAGAATGTCAGAGACTTCAACTTGGCACCCTTGTGCAAGTGACTGTGGAGGTTGGGACATGGAGAGGAGGGGCTATGGACACAGTTGATCAGGTAGAGATACTTCGACAGAAGGAAAATTTGAGACTTGGTCCCGACGTCTCTACACAGAACATCTACTCTTTGAAGGGATATCTTCTCTTATAGGGATTTTCTCGTCTCCGGCATTCATGTTCAATTGGGAAAAGGCGACAAGAGCCTTTTCTGGAAGGACAGGTGATGCGGGGAGTCTTCTCTGGAAGCTTTGTTCCCTACCCTCTTTGCGGCTATGGCAAATCCCCTGGGATCAGTCTCCCAACCTTTCGACCATCTACTGTCTGGAAGAGCATGGGCTCCGACTTTCAGGAGGGCCCTTAGACAGGAGGAGATGATCCTGCTAGAGCACCTTCTCGCCCTCCTACTACCCCTCCATCCTTAACCTGACTCAGATGATGAATGGGTTTGGAGGTGGGAGAAGGGCGGCGCTTACACTGTTAGATCTACCTATGGAGTTATTTCAGATGGAAGTGTTCGACACAACCTTCATGATCAGGTGTGTTGACCGAAGAGCTCGCTCAAGGTGAAACTTTTAGTATAGAGGATCTCACATGGGAGACTACCAACTCGGGACAGGTTGCACCGTTTCCTTCCGGACATCCACTAGACTTGTTGTCTTTGTGAAGAGGACAACGAGAACCTGGATCACATGTTTGTAGGTTTCTCCTACTCAGAGGGGGTGTGGAGAGAGCTTGCTATGAGGACGAGCTGCGCCTTTGTCCAACACAGTGAGGTTCACCACCTACTTGACCATTGGAAAAGGCCTTGGCCCATCAAGAGCGATAACACTTTGTGGTGACTTCATGGTTGTCAAGACATTCAAGGTGACCAAGGCGGTGGCCCACTGCCTTACTACTTAGACAACAAAGGAAGGTGCCTAGGTGAAACCTAGTTTATACAACCAAGTAAATTGCAAGAGAACTACTAGTATACATTTTCTACATATAAGTTCTACCTTTAGTTAACAGAAATTTAATATCCGCCTACTATACTACATATACATCCTCCACATACCCTTCAAACTCATGGATGAATGTTTTAGAAATGCCTAGCTGAATCAAGTAGGCTACTAGTTGTCAGAGCCTTAACTGCAAATGCCTAGGCGATGGCCTAGGCATTTGAGATGACATTTTTTAAAATATTAATAAAACAGATACATAATATATTTCACTAAATATGTCAACAGCACATAAATCAATCAGATTAGTAATTCATCCATTTAGATGCAAGATATAAATTAAGAACCTATCAAATTCACATTGCCCTGGCCTTGCATCACCAACCAACCTGCACGGTCAGGTTGCGGGGGGGTCAAAGTGGGGTGAGCGCTCCCCTTTTGAGGGGGTTGAAGGAGGGCGGAGCCCCCCTGGCTGAAACTTCTTATAGGAAAGTGTTGGGCAGCCCAAGTGGGCTTGACCCAAAGGCCTCTGTGACCACAGGCAGGTTGCCTAGGCAAGATGGGCCAAAGCAAGGCAAGTTATGGGCACCTCACCTTGCCTCATCGCATAGGCTAGCGCCTCGAGCATCTTTGATAACAAAGGTTGGCTAATTCCCTTACTGTCTGGACAGACTACCTAGGCAGTGAGGCGAGTGCCTTAATTCTGAGGTGGTTAATTTTTTATGTTGCTTTTTCAGATTTTGCATAGCCTTTATAAATGACAATGCTATTAATTATTGACATCGGATTTATAATTATATAAGCATCATAAAAAATGGTGAATTGTAAATCTTAATTTGCTGCAATTATGTTTTGAATAATAATATAAGATGCACTAAAAAACAAACACACAAATGACGAAAAAATGTACATAAACCTATAGCTCAAAGGATAGAGTGTTAGTCATTACTCATAATATGGTTTGCATGTCACTATCTTCTTCTAGAGAGACACCCAATATCCATCGAACATGGGATGACAAAAAAGTGGATCAAAAACAACAAAAATAGAGAAGTTTATGCTTTTAGGGCCACTTTGATAACAGAATAAGGGAGAATAGGATGAGTTATTCTGCCTACTGACCCTTAACCGAGTTTGGTAGCAGGGTTAAGTTACTTGGGGTCGATTAGGGCTAAGGCCTTTATTCTAGGAATAACTCATTCTACCATTTCACATGGAATGAGTTATTCTCCGGCTAAGAATAAGTTATCAAACTCAAAAAGGACAAACCCAAAGAATAACTCACTTTGACCCACCTCAGATAACTTATCCTAACCTGTTATCAAAGTGGCCCCAATAGAATACAAGGAATTGCTACATCATTTGCAATTACAAGACCTTTTTGACAAATTTTGAACTTTACATGACATTTTCTGCAAATGTGCAGGACTTGTACACAGTTCTAGGACTTTTACACAATTACAAGACTTCTCAAGACCTTTTGTAAAAGTTAGGGTGTTTCTAGGATTCCTAATTATTTCAGAGAATCATATTATTTTTCCCCAAAATATTTACAAGGAGATTACGTTAATCATAACACGGGAACAAATGTGCAAGCACAAAGCGCAAGCACAAAACACAAGCACAAATCTTCCAAAGAACAAGTCTTCAAAGCACAAGCTTGCTCTCTGTTTGCATGTGTTTTCCCAGTGTCCCTCCTTGGGTCCCATTGGGGGTATTTATAAAACTCTGGGGATGGTTATAAGGTTTATCCGGTCCAAAGGGGCCCAATGAGAGCTTTAACCGATCCAAACCCCCAAATTGTGAGAATTTAACTGGGCCAAACAAACCAATTGGGGGGTTTAACCGGCCAAACACCCCAATTGGGGGTTTATCCAATCCAAACCCCCCATTTGAGGGAAGGGAGGGGCTGGTCCCCCTATAAAACCCCTTTTTCTATGCATGCTTTGGGTTTTTTGTGCTTGGTTCCATGTGGGAGAAAGGAAAATGACATTTCCCTCGTGCTTTGTGCCCTCATTTAATAGCTTCTTGCACTGCTTGCTGCGTAAGTTGGTCCCAATCTTCCAGAATTATTTCCTAATCGAGCTCCAACACCTTATAACCTGCATGAGAATTTCCTTTCGACCTTTGTTTGTTGCGAGGCCTTTTTCTCCTATGCCATCCACTTAGTAAGAGTTCCCATACCTCATTTTTTTAAACCCGTAGTCAGGACGGCCCATACTTAGCATCACTTTGTAACTATCATCCGACGTGTGCACCCCTCTTGGAGAGAGAGAGAGAGAATGAAAGAAAGGGGAGAGATGGGTGGAGAGTCTCACTCCAGAAGGGGGGAAGAGAAAATGCTCAAAGGGTTTTCTTCTATTCTAATATTTAAAAGTTATACATATGAGAGGAGTGGGGGCCTATTTATAGGCTTACATAATTTCTATGACCAAACTGATCCTGACAAACAAGCCAATGACCAACAAATCCAAGGGAGGGCGCCCCTAGACCTAGCCCACTAGTTGGGCCCAATTGACTAACAAACTAACCCATTAATCTATTAACTGACTCAAATAAAGAAAGATTACACATACATAACTTAAATAAAATAAAATTACATGCTATGATTCAAAATTAAGTAACGGAGATGATGATGCACTGATGACGAGCATCTGGAGTCTCGAAAAAGATGGAGTGACTGGGGGATGTCCCCATCAGTTGGATCGAGAGATCAATCTATATTCACCTCTGATGGTTCATATGATTCCGTGTCATGAGAGGACTGGATCCCCCCTCCCCGTGATTTAAAGAGAAATTGACGGTTAGTGAGGAATGTTCCCCCCTCCCCAGTTATTGGATTGGCGTCATTAGGAGAATAGAAAGAAGGCTTCCATGGTGGTATTATGATGTCACCCGTGCATTAAGAGAGGGAGGATAAGTTATATTTGACAGGCCCTCACCCTACCCTTCCCGGGGTAAAAGAGAGAGCAGTAATATGCTATTTGATGATTAAACCTTCGACGATGAATTGGGCAAAAGTGGAGTTAGATGGGGGTTAGTTGGTTAGCAGTTAGAGATCGGCCATAAGCCTATAAGCCACGGGGGTAGCAAGAAGCAAACACTCAAACGATTAACAGGCAAGGTACATGAAGATGGTTATCCCTAAAGACCCTGTGTCCAGGCTTTGGGGATGACCCTATTCTCTCCCGCTCATGATTGTGAACGGAGAGATGATGGGGGAGTCGGTCCCGGGGATGGAAGGAGGCGCACACACATGTATGCTTCTGGCAGAACAGAATGTGATTGAACATCCAGCACACATAATATAATCTACGCATTGGAGGAGACCCCGGGGGAGGGGATAATGTTAATGTAGCCCATGGTTATCCCAGGGGATATCCGGCGTGAACATGTAAAATCTAACAATAGCGAGATGAAATCAAAACACGATTAGAGAGGGAGAGGGATTTAGACGCACACACACCTCCATCCAAGACACATGAGCATAGCTCTAATACGACATAGGCATTCAGAGTAATGTATGTATTAACAAGGCCAAGCGTTGTCGCTCAACAGTCGATCACCATCCATTAACCTCCATTTTAGGTGGATATAGAGGGCGGCTACTCATATACACAAGAAGGGAAGAGGAGTGAGCATCGAAAAATGGGAACGGGCTCATATCATCGCCCATCGATTTACATATCACGGGGGAGATGCTTTCAGGCAGAGGGGAGGGGAAGATATTGCATTCGCTCCATGGAACCCACCTCTGTTCTTTTTCACAAAAATAGGGTACCAAAATAGGCGCTCTTCTTCCTCGCACTAGGCCTCTCTCGTCGGTCTAAGGATGGTGGACGGTGACTCAGGAAGGTCTCTCTCACCCTCTCTTTCTCCCCAAGATTCTCCTCTCTTCTATTCTTCTAACCTTGGCCATGGATCTTCCTCTCTCTTTTTTTCATGCGCACGAATCAGGCCTCTTTATAGGCTTAAATGGCATGGCTTAACATGGCGCGGGGGTGAGCACACCGGATTAAGGGTTGCTGATGCTCTATTTGTGCATCGGATCTAGAGGGCGCTGGTGGCAGTGGAGCACGCCAAGTAGAGAGTGTGTCGGATTAACCCCTCATTATGTTTGTTCGGGCTGATCTCGATCTTAGGATCTCAGACCGACTTCGGGAGTCGACTTGATCTTTCATCTTATCATGTCCTTATAAGGTCACCATAGGAAGTATCTAGATAGCC
This sequence comes from Amorphophallus titanum, assembly GCA_024336825.1. Taxonomy (NCBI): domain Eukaryota; kingdom Viridiplantae; phylum Streptophyta; class Magnoliopsida; order Alismatales; family Araceae; genus Amorphophallus; species Amorphophallus titanum. The sequence goes on along the minus strand of JANBPO010001371.1, from coordinate 2,321,232 downwards.
TTTAGGCCATTGAATGGCCAATTCCTGGGCCGTTCGTGCCTTTAGTTCGGACACTTGGGCTTTCTGCTGACATGGCCTTTAGCACTGTGATCTGTGCTACTGGGCCAACTTCATCTATGTTGGCAACATTCCAGGGGAGTGGGCCACTACCTGGGGTGCTTTCACCTTTGCTGGGCTACTATCTGGTTGCTAACCCTAAACGTGGTGAGAAAATAACCTAGTTGGCACCGGAGTTAACCATATTGAAACTAAGTTCTTACTTTGAGTGAATCACACAATCTTGTTAAAACCATCTTATTCACACCAAGGTTTAACTAAAGCCAACCAAGCGTAAACATCCACATGTTTGATATCTTTGCAAATTGCCTTGATTGAATATTGTTTGATTTGCATGATGTTTCGTTTTGGTAATCAAATTAACATGTCTAATCATTTATATAACTATGAGGATGACCAACCTTACACATCATATAATCCTCAAATCTAAGATTCTCACAACAACTCCCATAAGGGATTTCACTCTAATTCTCATGGTTTTATCCACCCCGTGGACAATTTCCAATCTCATAATTTCTCTCGTCAACCGCGAGCCACTACTCCCCGGGAACCATCTCCTCCATATAACGGGAAGGTCTCCCAAGTTTTGCATCTCACCCCTCAACAAATCCAAGTCCTTAAGGCTATAGTTGGGGGCATAGCTTCTTCTCCTCATCCTCCTTCTACTCCCTCTCAGGTGGCCCATCACCCATCCTTTTCTATCCATCCTCCCCCTCGGGTGGCCCATCACCCACTTTCTTCTTTCTTCTACTCATCCTTCTCCATGGCCTCGAGGCCCATACATTCCTTACACCCCGGCCCGACCGGGTCCTTTTACATGTCAGCCCATTAATTCTCCACAACCTCCAAGCCAAGTCCCTCCGAGGTCTCAAGGCCAACCCTCTACTTCACACGTCACACCCCTCCAACAAGTTCTCATTAACAAGATTGTCAAGATGGAGGAACAACTAAAGAGGGTTACAAGTCCACGGCCTCCTCCTCTCCTCAAGTCAATCCCCTTCACTCTTTCATGGATAAAATCACTAAAATGGAGAAAGATTGGAAGGAGAGAAGAGATAGACATGGCATCATGAATGCATGTGATCAAGTCAGTTCAGAATGCTTTAATGAGCAAGTGGATGTTGTCCACCCACCACCCATTCATCACGCTCCTTCATATGGTCCACCGCCTTCACATTCATATTTACAAAACCCTCCATATCCACAAAATCCTCCACCATATCATATTCCTTCATGATGCGAGACAGCACCGATGTGTAGTGGGAAGCTTCAGCTGGAACCGACGTTGAACAGTTGGTGGGCGGGGATGTCCTGTAGCCTGGGCTGGTAGAAGTAGATCTACGCGTCATGACAAAATTGCCAGCCACGGTCAGGTCTGACCTCAGAACGCGATGCCGCTGGTGGCAAGATGGCTCATGGGAGGAGGTTCATACCCAATGGTGTGCACTGGTTCGCAGGGAATAAGCTGGGGGGGTTCCCGCAAGCAGCCCCAGGTCGCAGGTCATAGGTCTCCGGAACTGGATGGCGCGATCCGTTGAAAAGTGACGTCACGATTAGCACCGATGTCGGATTGGGGTGGGCGAGCCCTCATTGTGAAGAAGACTGGACGTAGTACCTCCCCTCCAAATATCTCGACCGATCTCAGAGTATGGAGGGAAGGAGGGAGTTTGCAATCTAGGGATCATCCTCGGATCTCGAGAGCGCGGGCAGATAGCGCAGTCCCACGAGAATGAGCGCCACGGGCAGTCCCGACATCAGAATGATACGAGAATGCTGGCGTCACGAAGTAGACAAAAAGTTGGGTAACCCACCTAAGCCTTAGGCACAAGAGCATTGAGAGAAGGCCTACAGGAATTTCTCAAGTAGAAGGATGTGATATGTCTCGTGCAGACGGGCAACAGTGCTTGACTTCATCGGAAGAATTATTGCCGACGACCCAGAACTCCGATCGACGTGAAACTAATGCTGGAACGGTCGTGACTTGAAGCAACAGTCTTGACAATTTTACCAGGTCTAGATTCGCACTGGATAAGCCTTGAACGTCTCTGCAACTTGGTGTCTTTTTCTAGGTAGATAGAATAGAGCAACCGGGAGAAAATATGGAGATGAGGGGGTGACGTTTGGAAGGAGGGGAGGTGGAGGGGCTGGACGTCTCACCCAGCCAGAGGATAGAGGTGGGAGTGTAGGTTTCGCACCCTCCCCTTCACAGGGACCATCTAAGGTTTGCCTCCTCTCAAGACACTGTCATCTCCATCTCAGAGACAAAGAAATTACTGTAAAATTCATAGCTGTAATTCATCATTAAAGAATTATTAAGAGATTGGGTATTTTTACAATTTCACTTCTTTGAGGGGTCTTGGGCAATTCCAAAACCATTTTTTTAAACCCACGCACACCCCTCTCTTATCCTCGCTCTCGCGTTCACTCTCTCTCATTCTTCCCTATCTCCCACCGGTTGTAGACGACGGGCTGCGAGGAGGCGTGGCAAGGCTCCAGTGGTGGTGTGTAGGTGGTTCGTAAGGCATAGACGAGGAGGTCCATGCCATTGGGTCGTGCTTCTAGAATATTTCCTAGTTTTCAGCGTGGAGTGACTACGATCAACACAATTTGAGGTGGTAAAGTGGTGTCTTAGGTATGGGGATGAACCTTCCACCTCTCTGTGTGTTTTCCCCATTGATTTGAGTAGATTCGGGTGAGAATGAGTGGTTTTCATTTTATTTTAGGAAAAATTGCATGATTTAGGGTGAGCAATGAATCCATGGTTTTAATCGTCGATTCATGACCCATTGGGTCCCAAAGTGTGTATTGGGGGTCAGGGATCGATTCCCCAAGGTTCCGCTCGCAATGGGCGCGAGCCGAGCATGAAATTGGACCCATGTTGGCCTTCCCATTCGATTTTTGCCGGAATCGTTCGACCCTTGCATGCATTGGTCGATCGTTTCTGGCAGAATCAGGAGGGCAGAACGTTGCTAGGTTCAATCGACCGAACCCCTAGTTTCGGTTGACTAGCCTAGGGTGCATCGACCCGTTGAGAGGGCAAGTCAACCTACTGTCTCAAGATTTCCATTTTGGAAAATTTGGTCGACCAGCCCTCTTGGGCCAGTCAACCGAACCTCCTATACCCACTACTAGAAGTGGCCAAATTGGCCCCAGAATCATTATTTCTCGCCCAGTACCCCAATTTATGATAATTAAGGATAAAATAAATAAGAAATTATCCGTATAAACCCCGTGAGGGCTGTCTTATGGTGGGATGCCTGATGACTTGGCATAGAATGTATGGGGATGCCCCATGGCGGGGAAAGAATAGTTGTGACTTTCCAAGATGGAAACCTCAACAGCCCTTGTACCTTACAAATTTGGTCTCGTGTTTCATGTGATGAGCGTGTGTCCATGACCGGTTACACGTTAGTGGTTTCATGAAAGGGTCCTTACATCGAGTAACCTATCCCACTAGTCGTAGCTTTCCTGCATACGCATGTGCAGACCCACTCAGGAGTGGTGGAGAGCTTTTCCTGATGAGACAGTTTTTAGGCTGGTTATCATAGGGCCCCTCATCTTTGCAGCCTGAGTCCGAGTTGGGGAAAAAACCAGCTAGAGGACCTGACTTAGAGCGCATAGTCTGTGTGTACAAATGTGGTTGGCGGCGTTGGACCTGCACTGACGAGTGAGATCCCAACTAGTTCTTGTTTGGTGGTTACGTGCTTAGTGTGTGTCTCAGTCTCTGCCTAGGATGAGTAGGGAGACACGTAGGGTGTGGACTAAGACATTAGTGGATGCATCCGCCCTTGCTTCTAGTGGATAGTGCTCTTGCCACCTACGAGATAGTGACCCTAGTTTCACATGGTTGTGATTAATCATTCAGGCAGCCGAGGGCATTTCATTGTGTAGTTCTGACTTGTGGTTTGTAGTTAGTGGGTTTACTACTCGCATAATATAGTTGCTTCCTTTAATTTCTAGATGTTGTCTCTTATTTAGTTATTGTTCTGAATTATTGTTTATAGCTTCACGTGCTTGCCGTTGTGAGGTGGGGATCTGTGGGACCCCTACTGAGCTGATGAGATGAGGCACACCCTCTTTCATTTTCAGGTGAGGTGTGGCTGGCACGCAGTCCTTCGAAGGTGTCGTGTGGGTTCAGGAGTTAGTAGTGCACCAGTTTGCTAGAGGTGGGGTATGCCCCGTAGTCTTTTACTCTTTTATTTTATTACAGTTATGTATGGACATGTGGACTCTAGACTGTATAATTAATTAATTGTGTAAATTGTTAATGATGTAACTATTTATTTTCGGCAATTAATCATGTTAAATGTTATTGGGTTACAATGATTTAGATTCTTATACACTGCCACTCCATTCCCTTTAGCCCTTCCGAGTCCTCAGCTCGTGAGTGGCGGGCCAGGATCCAAGAATATCAGGGTCTTTCTCGGTGTTCGGATCTTGGGTCATTACATTTATAATTTTTGAATTGACTATCTTGGATGACAAAGTGGTGGAGAGGCAAACGAAACTCGCACTTACCAACCAAGAGGAATGTGTAGAAGAGGCCTGAACGACCATCTAGACTGGACTCGTGAGGTTGAGATGGGAAGGAATAATACTACCATGGCAGCCCGAAGCGCCCCTCCGTTGCCTTCACTTCATCCTCAGTCAACTCACTGTGCATTGGATGTTCGGGCTGCGGCACCAAACGTCCCGTGCCCTGACTAGCTTCCTGCTCCTCAGCAACAGGGTATTGCTCTGCCATGGCCGAATGAGAGGAAGAAGGGGAAAACGCTGACTCAGGTGACTCGGGAGGAGGTGGAAGCTGGCGAACTGTCGCCACTGCAACCTCTACTACCTCCGCGAAGCCTTCTGTGATTCTATGCTCCTCCAGACCCCCCTCACGACGCATGAGCTTTTTTCAGAACACAAGGGTGATGGAGAGATAGAACCCTAAACAAAGGATGCATGGAACCAGAACCCATGCGATGTTTATACTCCCAGCAGTTCAGCGGGAGGCGATGCGACGTTCCACACTCTGAAAAGGGACTCCTCGCATCGACAAAAGAGAGTGATCATCAAAGGCGTATTCCCAGGATAGTTGCATTAAACAACCCCTGCCGATGAGAAACCCTCACCCCATTCGAGCCACTAACGTCACCTACCCCCAATGTTACTCGTCCGAGCCCAATTTTGGCGCGGGAGTAGGGGGGGCAAGTGGAGAGGGGGAAAATCTACCACCCAAGAGCACGGCCCAACTAGGTCCAATATGATCGAACCAGGCCCAGCTTCCCAAAGTGACAGCTCTACTCTGGGCCCACTTACTCCAAGCCCAAAAACTCACTCAGATCAGCACTTCCTAGGTGACCCCCGGGTCTGGAAGTCCGAGCGACAGGTTGAATCAGGAAGGCCCCTACGGGGGCCCTAAGCACCTTGTCCAAGCTATGCACCCACAGCTCGGGAAGACCCCCAGCTGGAGTCCCAGGCTCGAACCGACCGTCGAAAGCTTACTCAAGCATCCGTTACGCAGCTTTAAGGAGTAGGGAACTCCAAAGTATAAGGGAGAGCAAAAGTCCTTGTGCTATAATGAGTCTATAATGAGGACGTAACCTCCCCTAAATCCCCTCTACTCCCTGGACTCCCTAGATTCTTACATTAAATAGACTGCTATATAAACCCTGGAAGACCCTGCGGAAAGGTGGGCAACAATCCTGAGTGAGAACCACCACACCTTTTGGTGGAGAACGATCTCGCGCCCCTTCTTCCTCCTACCATCTCCCCTTGCAGCAGTGCTCTACCTTATTCACTGACTTAAGCATCAAACGGCTAGGGCACTAGCCAAAGGGGGGAGAGTCCTCTCTGGGCATGCGGTGACCGGAGCATCCCCTCTAAGCGTCCCCATTCTCGGGGCGGTCTCACTCGGCTCAGGCCGGGTTGACGGCTCACTTTGCGCTCCCTTGCCCCCGACCAGGACTCCGAGACCAACCACCGCTACTTGCTGTTTGACAGGATCCGTGGCGGCTTCCCCACTAGCAATGGTAACCTCTGGCCCGATGGATGGGAGGTCTCGATAGTGGACCTCCTCGACTGAGGCCCCCTCCACCAGGCGCACCTACTCCTCGCCCGGAAGGGTAGCCCCCGCCATCTTCAATCGCTTCTTCCCTGCGAACGGGGGGGGGGAGTGGAGAGGGGGAAAATCTATCACCTAAGAGCATGGCCCAACTAGGTCCAATTCAGCCGAACCAGGCCCAGCTTCCCAAAGTGACAGCCCCACTCTGGGCCGACTTACTCCAAGCCCAAAAACCTACTCGGATCAGCACTTCCTAAGCAACCCCCAAGTCTAGAAGTCTGAGCGATAGGTCAAATCGGGAAGGCCCCTACGGGGGCCCAGAGTACCCTGTCCGAGCTACGCACCCAGCGCTAGGGAAGACCCCCAGCTAGCGTCCCAGGCTCGAACCGACCATCAGAAGCTTACTCAAGCATCTGTTACGCAACTTTAAGGAGCAGGGAACTCCAAAGGATAAGGGAGAGCAAAAGTGCTTGTGCTATAATGAGGACATAACCTCCCCTGAATCCCCTCTACTCCCTGGACTCCCTGGATTCTTACATTAAACAGACTGCTATATAAACCCTGGAAGACCCACCGAAAAGGTAGGCAAAAATCCTGCAAATAAGCAGGATGATGCATGGTTATGTCACCGCTGTTAAGGCATGTCAGTTTCAATGTGCTTTCAAAATTGTCTAGAAAAGATTTAGTTAGAGGTTTACCCAAGCTGAGTTTTAAAATAAACATAATTTGTGAAGCATGTAATAAAGGAAAACAAACCAAGATTTTCTTCAAATGCAAAAACATTGTTTCAACTCACAAACCTTTGCAATTACTTCATCTTGATTTGTTTGGACCCACAAGAACCCATAGTCTTGGAGGAAAACAGTATGATTTTGTCATTGTTGATGATTACTCTCGCTTTGCATGGGTATTATTTTTGGCTAACAAGAGTGATGCTTTTCAAGAATTTGTTGACTTTTGTCAAAGAGTATAAAATGAGAAGGGCTACCTCATTCAGAAAATTCAAAGCGATCATGGTAAAGAATTTGATAACCATAAATTTGATGAGTTTTGCAAGAAATAGGGGTATGTTCATAATTTTTCAGCACCAAAGACCCCACAACAGAATGGTGTAGTTGAAAGGAAGAATCAGACACTCGTGGAGATGGCAAGGACAATGCTCTCAGAAAATGATCTACCAAGATATTTTTGGGCCATGTTGACACCCGTTTTTAGCCTACAAATTGCGTTATTTTTCTTATTCATCATTTTTGATGTCCTGAATTAATCATTGTTTTGGAGCATTCCTTGGATGGATTTCGAGCCCATTTCATTGTTCCATTCTCTTTGAGCCTTAGAGATCATGATTCCATTGAGCCCTGAGAGTTGTTTCCTCAATTTTCAGTCTTTTTCAGCCTTCCAAGTCGACTTACGGCCCATTTAGGCCGGCTTCCATCAAGCATTCGACTCTCTTTCATTACGCAGTCTTGAACATGACCCTTTATCATCCCCTTCCTTTACTCTATTCAAAAAGTGCCCTTCACAAACATTGTTCGATTTTTTGAGATCTACAACTTCTTCTTCTATGCCATTGGCCAGTTCTGCACCAATTTTGAGTTATTTATGTTTTTTGATAGGCTGCGTTGTTCACCAGTAGACCCAACATTTTTCCTATTTTCTAACCCCACTTTCTCCCTCTTCTAATCGTCTTTTCGTCTTGCTCTCTTCATAAAAGTTATTCATCTTTTAGTTATCTACAATTTCTTCTTCTATAACTTTCACTAGTTCTACACCATTTGGGAGATATGATCTAATTTCTAAAGTCGCGTGAGATATGACCGCTAGGCACATCCCAGAGTCCAATTCGTGCTGGACTCTGCACCGTTTCTGTGCGCCGTAGCCCCCTTGTAGGAGTCGTATCTTATGGAATCTTCAACCAAATTGACCCCCATTTATTTCTATCTCTTCCCCTTTATATTATCTCGAGTTTGGGCCATAGAACCTGAATTTTTGTGCAGTAGTTTACTTGGAAACATGGAGGAAACTTCTGGATTTATGCAGTCCCAGTCTAAGTCAAACTCTATCAGATTAGGCTCCAGGCGCTTCTTGCGGCTGGAATATCTTCCAGAATAATCCTCCAAATTGAGTCCCACTTGTTCCTACCTCTTATACTAACTATTATCTCAAGATTGATCCATAGATCTCAGATTTTGGTGGACTCTATCTCTTAAAATCGTGGTGAAAAGTTCTAAGTTTTCTGCAGTTTCTATATAGTCATGTGCAGACCTCACGATGGGGGTGCGTTTCCAAGGCGACGGCGAAGCCATGTCGCACTGTCTTCATACTTCTTTGACCCTAGACTGAATAGGGAAGTATTAGCTTCATTTTGGTTCCTTATGTGCTCTATTTCATCAACGTTTGCCCTCTTAACTTCGCCCCTACTTTTGACAAATCATCACAATTTTGTTGAGTTTCTGCTACAACTCCGCGACGAGGGCCTGTTCATCAAGCAGGGGCGGAGTCATGCTTCATCCTATTCATCTTCCTTCAACTCCATCTTGAATAGGGGAGTATTAACTTTATTTTGATCATATATGTGTCTTATTTCTCTCATCTTTTTCCCCTCTTCTAAGCCCCAACGTTTCAGGTTTCACCACTCTGTTCTGCACTTACCCAGATTTCTTGCGATGGGGGCACGTTTGCATCGTCGGAGAGAGACCACGGTGCACTTCTGATCCAGTCCTTCAACTCCAGCCTCTTAAGGGAAGTATACACTTCATTTTTCAAAAATAAGTTAGCATCAGAGGAAGGGACGCACATTGATATGTGCCTGCTCGAAGAAGCGTGAATCGTTTTAGCATTAGTTTCAACGTTGATTTCGGTAGATCTTTTTAGCATCACTTTTAGCGTTAATTTTATCGTGTCTGGAGAGGTGTAAATTCTTTTAGCGTTGATTTTTGGTGTTAATTTTAGCGTGTCAACAATACAGTACACAATTAAGCCATAGAACTCCAACTTTATTAACAAATCAAAATTCAATCACATTGACCTACATTAACTTTGACTAACATAAAACAACTCCTCACATAACATCTTCCAATTAACCATCTAATAACACCACTTGGCTCAACATTGACTTCCATTTAAGAAAAGAAAAGATAGGACACGACAGGACTTCTAGGCTGGAACGCTCCATGGTCACTTACGCCCTTCCCCGTCCGATTATAGGTCCTCATCCGAGTTACCCGAAAAAAATATTGAGAAAACTGGGAGAGCGAAAGCTCAATAGGAATTATATTTCTGTGCCAGACAACTTTAAGTGCTTAACAATTTAATAGAATTTTAGTGTGCAAATAAAAAAAACATGAGTAACGTAGTAATCGAATCAAATATGAGACATTTAACCAACGTAAGCAAGATGAGATGAAAGTTGACTAGGGATAATAATACAACAGGGAAAACAACATGGGATAGATCAAGTGCATGTACAAGAATTTAAGCACGCAAGTATAATCATGTAATCAAGTCATGTAGAGTCATGTAACTTCAAGTGGAATTTATAGAGGCAAGAAAATGCTCTCTCGAATCCCGTATCATACTTTTAATATTTATTTATTGTGGAAGATCATTAGACCACCCGTGGAAGCCTGCAAATAATAGGAAAACGACGTCAGAAGGAGCCCTGGGCGTTACCCTAGGGGACAACCCTCTGATACTTAAGTCAGGGTCTTGGAGGATAGGGATTAAGTGAAGATGTAGGAGTGAGAGAGGGGTTTGAGAGGTGACTGGTCAAGCCTGGAGTGGTGGTTGGGCTTCCACGGAGTGCTTGCCGCGCCCAGTGAGTGTTCGGAGAGCACCCGCTAGACTGGAAGGGTGGTTGGAAGTGGACCATAGTTCTCCTTAGTAGAAGCCACTCTTCGGGAACAGTCAACCTGTCGTAGTGTGTGTTGGAGTCTCTCTTGCCGTGTGTGTCTGTGTCTCTCTAGGTCCCCTTGTCTCTGGACGAAGGTCCATTTATAGGGGCTATCATGGCGGCAAAGGCCTATCCCTTAGCAGGGAAGGGCGTGAGTCATGGGATAACGTCTCCCTGCGATCGTGGGGAGGTTCTAGTTGAGTGTATGTTCCTCCAGAGTCGGGCGGCCTTCAGGAGAGTCTTACGGTACCTATAGGGCATGCTCACCTTCAGTGGAGTCGAGACTGATGAGGGTGGGAGTAATGTTCGGTTAATTGAGGGTCATCCATCATCTGATATGCCTGGGTTGATGCCTGTCGTGGACTGGCGAATTCAATAGCCGGCCTTATTGGGTCACCTATCGCGGGTCGTGGCTGTTGGGGGTCCATCATGTGTGTTACGGACCTTGGGCTGACGTGGGCCTGGCGTCGATAGGCCGTGCATAGGCCATGCCAATTTTATCCCCCTCATTAGCCCCCCACTCTCAGACATCGAGCACTTTTGGGGTTTGAGAGGTAGCTCTAGTGGGTCCGTTGAGGGGAAGTTTCTAGGAGAATCTCCTCGTATCAACAGGGTAGGTGGGACCTACAGCCTGCTTGGCTTCTTGGTGCACAAGGCACTACCGGTCGAGGTGCCAGGCAGCGTCACTACCATCATGACGTAGCCATTTTTATCTGGGGACACAGGCATGAACGGTCGCCTGAGTTCGGCGACCGTACTTTGATGGTGATGGGTACCTTTTTCCTCTCGTGCCGCCTCGAAGTGGTCGATCTGTCTTTGAAATTTATAAATACTGATGCGAGGTCATCCAGGAAGCCCTCCTCGCTTCCCCAGTGTGATGACCCAAATCCTCCCGGATCCTTGTTATCGGGTCTCGGATCGATTTTCTCGAAGCTTTCGGCTCTGACTTGTCTAAAATTTCGTTCCGGGGATAGGCTTCATGACCAGGCTGCCGAAAAATAGAGATACATTGTAGGCTTTAGGCAGGTTCGGAGGCACTTGACTTATATGCGCGAAAAACGGCTCCGCGCACGTGGCATTTTGGCAGGGAAGCGCCGTGTTTTGTGGCTAGATGCAAGAAGATGAACCGAAGTACGCGCCATTTCCAGCAACTTAGGCGGATTTTGCGCATGGTATGCGATGTGCCCCCTCACCCTTATGGCACGAGGATCCAAATCCAAATATACGAGCAAGCAAAAGCGGCAGGCCGGCCACATTGAGAAAAGCATGGAGAAGCGCGGCGTGTCGAAGAAGACCGCCGCGAAGCGTGCGTGGCAAACGGTGAACAAGCAGTCCGGCGGCGGCGAGAAATCCGGCGGCGGGCGCAAGACGAGCGCGAGCGCGAAGAAATCGGCGCGGAGCGAATCGGGCCGGCGCGCGGCCTTGTCCCGCAAACAGGGCTCGCGGAAAACGCAAAGCAAACCGACGCGCCATCGCGCGTCCCGAGGAGGCTGAATTTATGCAAGACACACCCGGATACCCCTACGAAAACCCCTCACCGATGCACACGCCGCGAGTGCTGGAAGAGCTGGACCAGCGCGCCCTCCGGATCGCCCACAGCGAGGGACGCACGGAAATCACGCAACTCGACCGCATCCGCGCCGAGCGCGAATTGCGCCTGGCCGCGACGGAATCCTGATTCCGCCGCCTCGCTTTGCCTCGTGCCGTTGCGAATGAGCTTGCGCGAAAATTCCTTTTCGCTCGAATCCTCGCATGGTGCGACCGAAAGGCATTTACATATTCGACCTGGTCCACGACAACTCGATTTACGGCCCGGAACAAAAGGCCGCGATCGCCCGGTTGGTGGACATCGTCGGGCAGCCGGTGAGCCGGCAGCAGGTTAAGGCGAACCCCGCCCTGGTCAGCGAAGTGGATTTTATCTTCTCGGCCTGGGGCGCGCCGATCATCGACGCGGCTTTCCTGAAGGCCGCTCCGAAGCTGAAGGCGGTTTTCTACGCCTCCGGCACGGTGAAGGGCTTCGTCACCGATGAATTCTGGGAGCGCGGCGTCCGGCTGAGCGGCGCGAACAGCGTGTTCGTCCTGCCGGTGGCGGAGTACACCATCTCGCAGATTCTTTTCTGCCTCAAGCACGGCTGGCGCTTCGCGATGGAGACGCGCCGCCTGCGGACCTACCCGGACCACTGGGAAATACCCGGCGCCTACGGAACGACCGTCGGCCTGATCTCGCTCGGCGCCATCGCGCGGCGCGTGCTGGAACTCCTGCGGCCCTACGACCTGAAAGTGGTCGCGTTCGATCCCTTTTTCCCGGCCGAGGAAGCCGACGAGCTCGGCGTCACGCTGGTCACGCTGGAGGAAGTCTTCGCCAAGTCCGATGTCGTCTCGCTCCACGCGCCGCTTTTGCCGGAGACGAAACAGATGATCCGCGCCGAGCACTTCGCCGCGATGAAAAAAGGCGCCTCCTTCATCAATACCGCCCGCGCCGCGGTGATCGATGAGGCGGGGCTCGTCGAGGTCTTCAAGAAACGGACGGACCTGTTTGCCGTGCTCGATGTGATGTATCCCGAGCCGCCGGCCACCAACCACCCGTTCTTCGACCTGCCCAACGTGATTGTAACACCCCACATCGCGGGCTGCATGAGCCTCGAATGCAGGCGCGGCGGGCAATTCGTCGTCGATGAAGTAGGGCGTTATCTCCGCGGAGAACCCCTTCGCGGGGAGATAACACGCGAGCAGTTAGCATTTATCGCGTAACTCACTCCCTCGGCTAGGCAATTCGTCCCTAGGCATGATTTTCTCGACTTGCCATTAACCTCGGAATGCGTATGGTAGTTGCCACACACACAAAGTTTGGCCCTCTTAACCATCAATTTCATGAGCACTCGAGGCTTCTCAAATGCGAAAAGCAGCGATCAACGCCGCATCGCGGGGGCATCCGCCCTCTCCCTACTTCTGCTTTTCGGCCAGTCCGCGCCGCTGCTGGCGAATCCCACGGGCGGCGCGGTCGTCGCCGGTTCCGCGACGATTGGCGCGGCTGGAAAAACGCTCAACATCAATCAGTCGTCCAACAACGCGATCATCAACTGGCAGACGTTCTCCATCGCCAGCGGTGAGACGACGCGTTTTTTCGTGCCGAGCAGCAGCTCGAACACGCTGAATTTCGTGGCGGCGGGTAATCCCTCCGCGATCTACGGCACGCTCTCCTCCAACGGCCATCTTTTCCTCATCAACCCGAGCGGCATTCTCGTCGGTTCCACCGGCCGCATCGACACCGCGGGCTTCGTCGGCTCGACGCTCAACCCGAACATGACCGGCACGGGCACGATCGTTTTCAGCGGCAACTCGAATGCGTCCATCAGCAACCTCGGCTCAATCAACGCGTCGAGCGGCAACGTCTACCTCATCGCCAACCAGGTCACGAACAAGGGTTCGATCACCGCGCAGCAGGGCACCGTCGGTCTCGCCGCCGGATCGAGTGTGCTGTTGCAGCAGGAAGGCGACCAGCATCTCTTCGTCCAGGCCGGCCCGGCCACCCAGCGCGCAGCGGGCGTGTCGAACTCCGGCTCGATCCAGGCCGCCACCGCGGAATTGAAGGCGGCCGGCGGCAACGCCTACGCGCTCGCGATCAACAACACGGGCTCCGTCGCCGCGACCGGCTTCAAGAAGGTCAACGGCCAGGTCTATCTCACCGCCGGCACCGGAGTGATTTCCAACAGCGGCTCGATCCGCGCCACCGGCACTTCGCACGGCGGCAAGATCCAGATCGCCTCGCAGTCCGGCACGATCAAAAACTCCGGCATCATCGACGCCTCGGCCACGGGCGCGGGTGGCCAGGGCGGCTCGGTCTCGCTCAAGAGCATGCAGGGCCTCGTTTCCAACACCGGCGTGATCAATGCCAAGGGCGGCCAGGGCGGCGCGGGCGGCGACGTCGAAGTCTCCGGTGCGGTCGTGGACGTGGGCAACGGCGTGGTCAACACGCTCGCGGCCGGCGGTCAGACCGGCATGTTCACCATCGACCCGGCGACCCTGACCATCGCGGCCTCGGGCGGCGACGAAACCGGCGCGCAAGTCGCGTCGGATCTCGCGACAACCAACATCACGCTCAATGCCGACACCGCCATCACGATCAACGACAGCATCACGTGGACGAGCGGCACGACGCTGACGCTGAGCACGAACACCAGCGGCAGCACGATCGCGATCAACGCGGCGATCAACGGCGGCGGCCTGACCATCGATACCGCCGGCGCTTCCGACATGGTCACGACGGGCAACGCGGGCTCCATCAACGTCCTCGCCTTCACGCTGCAGAACGGCACATGGGAACAGGTCGTCGGCCAGAACGGCCTGACCGCCCTGCCCGCGTTCACGGCGAGCGTTGACTTCGAGCTGCAAGGCGGCAGCACCTTCGAGCGCTTCGCCGGCGGCGACGGCTCAATCGTCACGCCTTTCCAGGTCACCGACATTTACGGCCTGCAGGGCGCCGGATCGCCCAGCGGTAATCTTCTTTCCGACTCGTTCGTCCTGAACAACGACATCGACGCGTCCAGCACCTCGGGCTGGAACGGCGGCGCGGGCTTCACGCCCATCGGCAACGCGACCACGCCGTTCAACGGCAGCCTGGAAGGAAATGACCACACGATCAACGGCCTCACCGTCAACCTTCCCGCCGGTGACGCGGGCCTGTTCGGCGACACCAGCTCGTCGGTCATCATCTCCGACGTCAAGCTGACCGCGGATTCCATCACCGGCAAGAACGCGGGCGGCATCGCCGCGGTCAACCTCGGCTACGTCGAGAGCAGCTCGGCGGCCGGCACGGTCACGGGCGCCGCCACCAGCGTCGACGTGGGCGGGCTCGTGGGATTGAACGAGGGCATCGTTTTCGAATCCAGCTCCGATGGCACGGTGAACGGCGGCGCGAACAGCGGCGCGGACGGCGGCTTGGTCGGCTCCAATCCCGGCGTGATCGAGCTGAGCTTCTCCACCGCGTACGTCACCGGCTCCAACGACGTCGGCGGCCTGGTCGGCTTCAACTTCAACACCGGCCTGATCGCTGACAGCTTCTCCTCCGGCGGAGTCAACGGCACGATCAGCGCGGGCGGCCTGGTCGGCTTCAACGCCGGCACCATTGAGGCGTCCTACACCACGAGCTCGGTCGGCGGCAGCGGCGACGTCGGCGGGCTGACCGGCAAGAATGGCTCCACGGGAACCGTGACCGCAAGCTACTGGGCCACCGATTCGGGCTCCAACGGATCGCTGTCGACCTTCGGCCTGAACAACGGAACGACCGATTCCTACACCTCGGGCCAGACGCTGGCGGCGCTGTCCGATCAATCGACCTTCCAACCTGTGGGTGACGGCCCCGGCCAGTGGGATTTCAGCACGACGTGGACCACCAACGGCAACACCACGACGCCGCAGCTTCTTCTCGGCAGCGCGAACACGGGCGGTGGCGGCAGTGGCAATGGCAACACGCCCCCGGTCAACCTGATCGACCTCGCCTCGATCGAGGACGGCAGCGGTTCGAATCTCGTGCCGGTCTCGACCGTGCCGCAGAACCCCGATGTGAACTCGTCCGATGCGGGCCAGAACGGCAACGATGGCGGCTTCTTCGGCGACGGCGGCCAGGGCGGCAATGGCAACGGCGGCCTCGCCAACAGCTCCGGCAACGGCGGCCTGATCGGGCCCGGCGACTCCGGCATGATCGGCGACGGCACGCTCAGCAACTTCTCCAACCCGGCGGTCTACTCCGCCTTCGGCACCGCGCTCGGCGCGCAGGTCTACGTCTCGCTGAGCGACGCGCTCGGGCTCGACCACGGCGGCTACTATCCCGGCGACGCGAAGCCCGGCGACGAGACCACCATTGATGCGGGCGACGTGATTGTGATCGCGCTTGTTCTGACTAATCAGACGATTATGTGTATCGTGTCGGGACTGAGAACCCACTGTACCATAAAGACTACGGCGTTAATTACATCCCCTCAGAGAGGGGAAAATCCTTGATTGATTACCAGGAAAAGGGGCCAGATGGCCTGAAGTTCATGATAATGAAAGTGAGAGTAGAATCTCAGATTGCATTTAAACAAATCCCGCATTGGGGAGTAAACGTTCACAGATGTGCATATCAATCACTCACAGACCATTCTTTATTCAGACGGAAGTCCGTATTAGTAGCGTAAGAGACGGTGACAAAACCGTACGAATGTCTGCCGTGAGTACGGCAAGTTTAATGCAATTGCAGGATTAGATCCCGATGTATGTCGGTCACTAACGGACCATTCATTATTCGGACGAGAGTCTGCATTTGAAGCATCGAAGACGATGATAAAACCATGCGTATGTCTGCCGTAGACACAGCAAGTTTAATGCAGGTGCGAGATTGGATCCCGGGAGAAGCGGGTCAAGCCGGTGGTCTATTGGCCCGAAATGGTTGCGGACTATGGCCATATCGGGATCCCCGAGGTCCACGTCCGATACCATGGGGCGTCGTTGCTTTTCTCTTCATGTGCAGTCCGGGGGAGCGAATTGTTAAATGTAGAGCCCGAGCTCGCCATCGTGTGCCCTCGCACGCGGATCGACCTGCACGGTCAAAACTTTAATTGAAGCACGGGCAATAGAGTTTCTTTTATTTTTTTAATGGCATTAATCTTTTGAATTCCTTTTTTGGTTTGAACCTTTCTCTTTATTTATTGTTATTTAACCCCTTTTTTATATTAAAGAGGCACGCCGGGTAGAGGAACAAAGGGATCACACTGTAATACGATGGACAAAAGAAGGGGGGTTAAACCGACGCGACGAGGGGGGCGCCGGCATTGACCGCGCCAGAATAGGAAGTGAACAGGGTGAACAGTGGGGGCGCGCCGTATTAAGACTTCAAAGGAGGGCACCGTAATAACATGGGCAAAGAAAGGGGGAGTTAAGCCGGCGCTCCCCTGGGCACCCCGGAATTGACTGCGCCGGATAAGGAGGTGAACAGGGTGCGATGGTGTTTTAAGAGGAGGGTTAAAATGGTGCGGTGGAACAGTGACTGCGCCGTTTTAACCCACGCCGGAATAGACTCCCCCGAGGGTTTAATTCATAGGGATTGACTGTGTGTTCGGTTTATTTTACAGAGGCTTCATTGTGCGTTGTTCTTGTTGTATTGTCCATTTATTCTTGAGCGTTCTCAATCCCCTGGCGAAAATTGGGCAGCATCTCCCCCAGATCGAGACTTGTCAGAGTCAATCGAAGGCCACCAAACGGATTGCTTCGAGGTGACCCTGAAATTTTGGAGTGGCCTCACGGTGGTCCGATAACCCAAGTGTGAGTATGGAATGTTCGAGGGCTAGCCTTCAAGAATGACCACGGCTCACGGGCGATAACACTTCGATAAGGGGCAAATGTTTGCCATGGCAGGGCAAGAAATATCCATCCGTTGGCGGGCACCTTTGAGGGTCATGCCATAGAGAGGCAAGCCTCAAGGGCCCTAGATGACTGGCGGATGGAGAGCGAGAAAGGGGAGCAAGGATCGGAATAAAGAAGACTGAGTTTGCAAAAGATTTTTTTCCTTTTATTCATCCACATCGATGAGGAAGGAGTCTTGATACAGAGAAGATGGAAACGAAATCATTACGGAAAAAAGAGGGGAAGAATACATTTGACGAAGAGAGAGAGAGAGAGAGAGAAACATTTGACGGAGTAGGGAGAGAGAGCATAGGCTTCTCCCCCTCAGAACAACCCCTCAACCTCACTCCCCTCTCTTCACTTCATCTCACCTCTCCGGTGTGAGGAAGTAGCTTCTTCACTCTTCAGTGGACTCTTCCTCTCAGAAGATCCCACTTCTCTTTCCCTTTCTTCTCCCGTTGCACACTACCCAGCCAAGAGGGAGCCAATCCCCTTTTCCTTCATGGCGCTGCCCTTTTATAGAATGGCACTGAGGAATGTTCCTGCCACTTCCACCTTGTCGGCAATGAAGTTTGGAGTTGACTATAGGTTCGCATCGTACGCTGTCATTCGTCCGAGGACAAGATGTTCGTAGGTTTGCCAGGGGTTGCTTTGTCGTTGCCGCTTCTGTGCTGTAAAGAAGGTTTGGGATCGATTCCCCACTGTAGCTCATCAAGTTGGCGTTGGGCTACAGCAATCATCTCCTGGATAGGGAGAGATTGAGAATAATGTGGGCCAGCTTGAACAAAAGGTTGTGAATTTAGACCAGGAACAGAGTAGTGGGCTAGATAAGAGGATTTGGGCTGAGAAGAATATGGGCCTATTTCGGGAGCAGAAGGATACGCGGGCCTAGATTAGACATGAGCATAAGGACCAATTGGGCTAGTAGCATGAGTAGAGGAAGTGGGCCCATTAAGGTGGCTTGCAATCAACCTTTGGGCCTAGATGGGGTCCATTTCGCGAACAAGGCAAGATAGGTGGGCCATAAGGTTTGCTTGTTCTTCAGACGGGTCAGAGAGACCACGAGAAGAAGGACCTGCGTGGGAAGAAGATTCCACGCGAGAGTAAGAAGATTGGGGAGAGAAATACAAAGAATTAAAGTGGCGCTCCATGAAGGAGGATGGAGACTAAATACAAAAAAACCAGTGGGAATACAACCAAGGAAGAGGGCGTGAAGGACGAAGAGGGTAAGACCACAGGGTAGGTCACGGTCTTGGGGAGAGCGCTACTATCAGATGGCGGTCAGTTGTTGACTGTGACTTGGATCTGTGAATGGGCTGGCAGACAAACCGACTTATGTGTGGGAAATCATTAAAAAAATTGAATGAGAATAATAGGACAAACTATAAACATGAAAACAAGTTAAGAATAAATGATTCTAACCATAAATGACTATATAAAGTGGAAGGTGCGTCACAAAACACCACAAACGGGCTTGAATAAACTCAAACAACACAAACAATATGATATGAGAGGTTTCACTCCAAGGCAAACAAGTTAATATGATGCAAAAAATTTTCTTTTTCCAAAGTTTTTGGTGGACCTTTTAATGTTTTCAATTAAGCACAATTCCCTCAAGATATGGGTATCCTAAAGGGAAGGGGTCCAAACTTTGGGTTAACCTAAGGTTAATCTCCCTCACACGTATGCAAATGCGACACCTAGGAGATGAAAAGGTACAACTGGCTCGACGTCTGAGGAGAATCTATGGCTCATGGAGACTTACGGAGGTCCCAGATAAGATCACCTAGTCGACTCTAAAGAATATGAAGCTGAGAGGGTCACTTACCAAGGTAGGAATGCGAGTACAGATATGCAATGCATGATCCTATGCGCACTGGAATGCATGCAGATCTAGCCTAAAACTAGCAAATCCTGACAAGATAAATATATGAAAACACAACAAAATGAATGCAAATGATATGGGAAAACCAAGATAAGATAATAGCCAGCAATGAAAAACTATAAAAAACATAGACAGCAACAATGAAGCAACCTAAACAAACTGAAGGATAGCATACCTGAGGTCCTGTCCTCGGGCTTGCTAGAGGGAGATAGCGATCTCCAGATGACCGCTACCTACAGGTAGCAGTTAGGTGGAGACCGCTATCTACAGGGGATGACAGTCTACAAGTAGTGGTCCACTGAGGACCACAATTTCCAGGTGGCGGTCTCTGTGAGATCGCTACCTTCTAACAGAGCCGAAAATGTGACAAAATAGCAGAAACCCAAGGAAACACTATCCAAACAACAACAACACACACACACACAACACACACACAAAAATTGCAGGATGACTAAAGTAACATGATGGGAACTAGGTGTCCCACCGTGATTGCCAAAAAAATAGATGTAGATAGATTATCTTCCTCAAACAACAATGAACAATAAACATAAGCATGCAATAACATAAAAGGGGAAAGGGGCGATGAAGAAAGAGGAACAGACTGTGATCGCCACCAAGGGTTGACAATAGGAAGAAAGAGCTATAAGAGATGAAAGACCTACTACGTACCTTGGAAAAATGAAGAGAAGAACGTGGCCAAAAAAGTGACCGCTATAACGCGATCGCGCGTGAGAAAAGGATGCGAAAAACCATGTGGGTTACATCTCCTCACCTTCCAGCTGGCTAGAAGACAATGGCTTCATGTTCAAACTTACTTTCCTGCGAAACAAAGCCAAAATGAGGATCAAAACCCATTAGAACTATGAGTGTAGCATCAATCCCGAATGTAAAAAATAGCATAAGAAATTGAGAGAGAATACACTAGGGGAGGGTTTTTAACCCCTGTAAATCGGACAAAAGGGTTCTTTACACCAACAGGGAAGTGACAGCCTCAACATGGTGTCAGATGAAGGCTAAGAGAAATCGTTATTATTGAGGAGAAGGCTTTGCAATCTGTGGTAGAGAAAAAAAATGGAGAACTTGAGTGGACTCTAATAGATTGCCATATAGAGAGGACATGCATGTCCCATCAATGAGTTCTTGAAAGTCAGTTTTACATAATTGCCTCCACCATTGTTTCTTCCATTCTCTCAAGAGTCACTATTGCAGATGGCTGCAGATGAACATAAAGCTAGTGTGTTTGCAACTACAAGAGATAGTTACAGGGACATGCTTCTGACTTGGCCTGCCATTTGAAGCATCTACCAGTCACAATTTTCATTGTCGGTGCTCTTGATTCTGACATTTCTCCATTCCCAGTACAGCAGGTATTCCTGCTTCTTTCAAGTGCATGCTTTTCTGGTTTTAATGGTACATTTGCCATCTTTTGGTTTATTCCTGTTTGTCATTTATGGAACATGATAGGGCAGGATTTGTGTTTGTTACCATGTGCCTTTCCCTTCTTATTCTAGCCATGCCCTGTTAAGTGATGTTGATGTCTGCTGGTTTCAGTATCTCCACTCATTTGGACCTGCTGCTTTGCTAGCACAATCTACTGAATGCAACGAGGCGGGTAATTCTTACCATGTGATCGCAATGAAAACTGCATACTATGAACACAATTGTACCAATGCTGCCAATTATCAACTTGGATTTACTGAAAATCCTCATTACTTAATTGGCAATATAGGAATTAGGAATATGGTTTTCAATGTCAAACCATCAGGACTTACATGATCAATGGCAAAGACTAAACAATGCTGAAGAGCCCTAACTGCTTCAGCTCACCTTTTTCTCCTGGAGCTTCTTCCTCCCCTTGGTCGAGTTCACCTGTAACAGCAGACACCCAGTACGCTAGCCTAAAGCAGTACGTAGTCGAGGGAGATCTGTAGTTACAGAACAGAGAAATGGCCAGGTTGAAATGGGTTCACATGTGCAAGAGAAAGGAATCAAGAAGATGTAAAGATGAATGTCTCCAGTCAAGAAATAAAATCATAACTAGAACCGTACAATAACAAAGAACATTAATGGAATTCTCAGCTTAATTATAGTCAATATTAGTCTCAGTAATAAAAAGAATCATGATATTTTACCCATACACTGCATCCAACTGCCAGTATGAGCTCAAGGTGCATCATGGTTCGGTGTCACTGGGACTTCCTGGCCAGCCAAGGCCCTATTGAGTTGTAGATTATCAATCATTTAACAAGTCTATTATATATGGATGGACACCTAAGGGTTATCTTGCTAAAAATTATAAATGTTAGTAGTCGAGCGCACCCTAGAGGAGGATGAATAGGTGTGGCATGATAAATAATGTCATGTTCAAAATTTAAATTATGATATGCATTGGAAATTAAGATGATCGAACATGCAATCACAAGTAGGCGTAAGGATTTTTATACTGGTTAGGTTCGGCCTCCTAGTTAGGCTTCCTTATGTCCAGTCCATTGCAACTCATCTGGGATTTCACTAACCTGTAAACTAAGGATTTTTATACTCGTTAGGTAAGGCCTCCTAGTTAGGGCAGGTACACTCTTGTCGTCTTCTGATTTCGTACGCACGCGTGATATTCTGCTTCTGGTGACACGATGACGACAGTGCGCATGTATGCCGCTTCCGCATACAAGGTATAATCTTGTAATTTATTTGAATATGATTTTTGTAATCATTTATTGACTAGCGAGTTATCAACAAAAATGAAAAGCTCTACCCTACCTTCTTACAATTGTTTATTTTAACAACATTATCGAGCATTAACTCATTGACATGGGATCGTGTAGAACTAGTGAAGAATATATATGTCATATTGACGCGGAACGACGTCGGTGGAAGGATCGACGACAACTCCGATATCACGAACAGCACTGGATAGGTTGCTACCTCGCGTAGCTCGGCCTCACGCCGGACGGTCTCACACCGGGCGACACTGTAATCTTACAAAATGAGAAAGAGGGAAGAAAATGCAAGAGGAGAAACTCTCTCACGTACAAACCAAGGATTTCATTCAAATCATCATATGAAGCATTACACCCTTAGCCCTCTTTATATAGGAGAGGCTATGACACTTACACCTTTTAACAATTCATTCCACATATCTGCGTATTCGCTTAAGCGCCTCAACCTCTCGCTTCACGCACGGCTTAATCACCTTGGACGGTGAAGCCCATGCCTTAGCTATCATCGCCAGCTTGCTGACCTCAGTCCTCACGCGGCCATTCGCCTTGCAGCCACAGTCCTTGGAGCAATACATGCCCCTGTCTCTACTCTTCCTGTCCGACCTGGTAACGCGCTTACAGCACCAGCCGCAAGGGAAGGAAACCATTCGGGCGGCGCGATCTATCCGGCTACACGCACGCGAACAGTACGTTTGCTTTGCCGCAATTGATGGCTTTAACACCATCATATTGCCGCAACATCCGCACGCCTTCTCGGTCCGGTCGCCATTCCTTTGCACCGGATGCTCTAGTGACCTTCCTGTCCTTACCCTTGCGTAGTGGGCGGGACAATAACCCTTGGTGGTTGAGATCCCTTCACACCCAGGAACTGAGCATTCAACTCCAGACCTGTGCGTTTTCCGCCGGCCCTTCCAGCCACGAGCTGCATCGCGGCATAGTGATCCGCAATACTTGGTCGGCTGACCTTTGTCCGTTCGCTGGAACGTGGCGCCGCAATGACGGCACTCTCGGATACAATCCGCAACAGCCATATCCAGACTCCTTAACAGTCTGTTTGTGGTTAGGGCCGGACGGTGTTGGAAGCACCGTTTCGGCCCGTCTTTTATACCACAATCCGAATGGCTATTGCTCTGTTTTCTTGAATAAAATCAGCTATTTATTCGACAAAACACAGTGACACTCAACGGCACGCAACAGTACTCAACAAGACTCAATCCTCGTCAACTCCGTCCGCACGAGTTCGTGACTGGCCCAACCTCTTGCATTCCTCCATGCAGGCAGCCAGTTCACTGACCCGCTTCCCCATATCTGAAGTAAATTCAGAGATTCGTAATCCAGCCTGACGGCTTGCCTCCTCCAGCTTACTTGCCTCTTCCTCGACCCCGCACCGAAGCGCCTCCATAGCCTTAATCATTTCGATTCCTCGCCATTGAATTTACCGGCCATCCGTCTAGGCCCGTCACGATGCGCTGCTTGCCATGCTCGATGAGCCGTTTGTCGCCACTGTGGTGTGTGTGGCATAGGGTCTGGAATGGACCCGACCAGAACATGGCCTCAGTCTCGTCTGCCGGATGCCCGTTAACGTGGTCGCATACGTTGCCGACCGTTACTCTGCCCTCAGCAGCGCACATCCTGCATAGCGGCTCACGCTCTCTATGCGCCTCACTAAGCTTGCGCCACCTATGGGTGCGGTACAGGTGGCCGAACTGTCCGTGTCCGCTGGTGTGGCGGCTCACCCCGCGTTGAACGAGGCGCAGACTATGCCGGCGTGCGTACCCTCTGCGGCCTCGCCTATGTGCTCGACGTTAACGTGCTCTGGCGGCGCCCATACGTATTCGGGGTCTCCCATGCTCGTATGCCTGGCCTCCTCCTCAGAATCGGCAGCAACCACCGCCGAATCGTAGGTGTCGTATCCGGAGTTGTGGTCTTGAGATATCAGCCAGAGCTTCATTCCTTGGTCTGCCCTAATTGGATCGCCAACCAGCGCTTGATCCGCTGCCATGCAGTTGGGTAGTGGATGATAGCTGTTGCGGAAAGGTCGGCCGGCGGCTGCACCATCAGGTCGATACGCGCACGCCACACATCGTTGACCTCGCACACCAGCTCAATGCGGGTGATGCCGGTCAGCTCCTTATCGCCCACGAACACCTTGGTCCCTTGAGTCTTGGTCAGCATGGGATTGGAATCCTCTGCCGCCACGATCCTTGCTATGCTCCTATCGCTCATTACTTGGCACTCCCATCCAGGTACTGCTCACCCTGCGGCGCATCTTCCTGGTCGAACTCCCCAGCGGTAGCCTGTGCCAGCGCATAAGTGGCGTCTGCCTGCCTATGGAGGGCCTCAGCTATCAGTCTGGCCGCTTCCTTGATCGCTTGGGCTAAAACGTTCTGACTGGCTGTCTCCACTGGAACTGTCCAGCTCGGCAGCGGGTTGGGGTTGGTATGCATACTCACCTCGCTTGAGTATCTTGTCTGCGGCCCTTTTGGCCTTTGCTGCCATCTTGGCCAGCCTTTCCCGTCTGCGTTGGCACGCTGCGCACGCCATCACTACCTCCAAAGATTCGGTCCCACTCGGTTTCGTGGTTGGATGGATTCCCATAAAGTCATCAGTGGCAGCAAACCTTGTTCCTCTAGAGGTGGAGGCTTCAGCATGAAATTTAGGAGGTGCCTCTCCTTCAGCATATATTTTGGGTTCTTCCGGAGGAGACTGAGGTGGAAGAATCCTAAATTGTGTCATTGTACCAAAATTGGTGTCCAATGGCACATCTTGCTGCTGCTGATCCTGTTTATAGTGATCATCAATGTGAATTTTTTCCTCATGCTGGTCTACATGCTCATCTTCAGCTTGCTGACCTTGATGCTCATGTGCTGGTTGTCTTGGCTGTTCATGTTGTGCAGGCTGCTGTGCTGGCTGTGCCGGCTCTACTGGCTGGTCAGGCTGCTGTTGCTGAGCAGGTGCAGCTAGAGGTTTAGGTTGGTGTCCAGGCAAATCTCTTATAACTTTATCACCTTCTTTCTTGAACTTCTCAATAAACCTCAGGCAGTACACATTACTCTGAGGGATATCCTTCACCTTTTCATTCTCCAAAGAAATTCCGACTCTCTGAAAAATTGCTGTCAAGTGTGTCGCATAGGGCAGATTTTTCCTTTGTCCTGTACAGCTCCCCATGATCTGAAGTATGATTTCAAGCAGGCAGACTTGCAGATTGTTGAACATGCAATAGAATATAAATCTTTGGGTTTCTGTGATACGGCTTCTGCCACCCCCTTGAGGGGTAATCATAGTGGTGAATATGTGGTGGAAAAGCCGTTGCAGGGGAGGAAAGCAGTTTGTGTTGAAGTTTGTGACATGAAGTTGAGTTTCATCTTGTGGATTGCAGGGTTTGCTAGTCAATATTGTGTATGCAGCATGTTAAATTTTATTGGATTGGGCCATCCAACTTACAACTTTAAGGTGTTGAGTGGAGAGGGCACCACAAGTATAATCACATTATATTTTTAGCCCATTTCCAATACAGGACTATTCTCTAACACGCCCCCTCACATGCAGGCCAATTTAGGCTCTGTCACGTGGATCATGGCAAACACAGGGTGCGCGGCCCTAATCATAACCATAAGCTCTGATACCATATGCCAAAGTCAACTGTTCCAGCAACATATCGTAGTATCCTTTTTGCTACTCCAAAATGATACTTTGTTGGACTATGCATAAATTTGAAAATCAAACTTACAGAGAAAGCACTATCAGGTCTTGTATGTGTCAAGAAAATAAGGCCTCCAATCAAGGATCTGAAAGTGATGCATTCACTTCCCCAGTCTCATCTTGCACATATAACTTCTCATTAACATTCAAAGGAGAGTTCACAACTTTACAATTCAGCATATTAAACCTCTTGAGTAGATCTCTAGCATACTTTTCTTGAGTTAAAAAGATGTCATCTTCATTCTGTTTGATCTCAAGGCCAAGAAAATAATGCATCAATCCCATATCAGACATTTCAAAACCTTTCATCATACATTTTCTGGATTCTTCTATCAAAGTGCAAGATGTCCCAGTGTAAATGATATCATCAACATAAACACACACAATGAGAAATTCATTCATACCTTGCCTTTTATGTATAGTGTGAGCTCATTTGGACTCTTTTCAAAATTATGTGCAATGAAATATGCATCCAATTTGCTGTACCAAGCTCTCGGGGCTTATTTATGTCCACAAAGAGCTTTTCGAAGCTTGTATACCTTCTCTTCTTTTCCCTTGACCACAAAGCCTTCAAGTTGAGCTACATACACATCCTCTTCCAATTCACCATTAAGAAACGTAGACTTAACATTAAATTGATAAATTGTCCATCTCTTTGTGCTACTATTGCAAGAATAATTCTTACTATTTCAAATCGTGCCACAAGAGAAAAGGTTTCTAAAATATCAATACCTACTTTTGTGGATACTCTTTTACGACAAGGCATACTTTGTGCTTCCGAGTACTTTCATCAACATTGTATTTGATTTTGAAGATCCATTTCGACCCAATGATCCTATGACTTAACAATCTATCAACGAGCTCCCAAGTCTCATTCCTATCGATTGCCATCATTACTTCCTTCATTACTTCTTGTCATTCTTCTTTTCCTTCTGTATCATGAAAACATGTTGAAACTTAAACATACAAAGCAAAGTTACAAGAGTCGTGGATTTCTTTCAAATTAAGATCTCTCCTTTCTTGGTGGTTCATCATCTTTTGATTGTGGATAGGAGCCAACTGGTAGAATTTCAGTAGCTGCTCAATAAAGGGGTGGAGTGGAAGATGGAAACTACACTTCCAAGCCAAAAGAAAGATACAGAACAAGCCCGAACGAGTATCCAGGCTGGACTCATGGGGTTTGGCTGGAGAGAAATAGTATTGCCATGGCAACTTGTAACGTATCTCGATTTCTTTCACCTCGGGCTTGCCCAGCTTGTTGCGCAGAGGATGGCCGGACATTAGTGCTGAACTCCCCACACCCAGCTCAGACTCCTGGACCTCAACCTCGGTGTCGTGTTCTGCCATCGAGGAAAGAGAAGAACGAGATGGAGAGGAAGGGATATTAGAGCCAGAAGAGCTAGGGGAAGGAGGAAGCTGACAGATCATCGCCGTCGTGGTCTCTGCCAACTCTGCAAAAGCCTCTGCGATTCTCAGCTCCCTCTGGTCACTCGCACGGCACATGGACACTCCCATATTGCGAATGCGATGAAGGGAAAAGCCCTAAATAGACGAGACGTGGGACGCAAGCTTACGAAATATTTATACTCCCTAGCGATCTTGGGGGTAAGCGTCGCAACGTTTCGGACTCCAGGAAGGGCCTCCCCATGCCAACTCAAGAGTGTCATCATCATGCACATGCCCCTAGGACAGCTGCATTAAATGGCCCCTGAAGGTGAAAGACATCCCTCATTCGAGCCACCAATATGACCCCATTGTACTCTACTCTCTGAGCCCAAACTTTGGCTCGGGAGTAGGGGGCAAGTGGAGAGGGCTAAATCCGTGACCCAAAAAGACATGCGGCATGGGACGGCCCAACTAGGTCCAATCCGACCCAACCAGGCCAAATCTCAAAGTGAGAGACCCATGAACGGGCCCACTTATCTTGAAGCCCAATATTGCTTGAACCAACCCTTCCTAGGCGACCTTCAGGTCTGGAAGTCTGAGTGACGGCCACTTGGGAAGAGCCTAAACAACACCCTAGTGTAACCGGCTACTGCTGCCCACATCGCTCGGGAAAGGCCCACACGCCCACTCCACCGGTGTTCTACGCTCGAACCTCCAATGGGCGCATGAGATATCCCCAAAGGGCTATCAGATCGATTCATCGCACAGAGTCCCTCTGATAATGAGGGGAGATTTCTCTCAACGGGGTGCTTATCCCGGTGAAAGTCATGCTGTCGCTCAGAGGTGGGAATCTCAAAGGGAAAAGGGAGAGCAAGAGTCCTTCAACGGTGGAGAGCTCTCCTCCAGGACGTAACGCCCCCTGGTCCATCCGGTGACTTGACCTCCGGCCAGGGGGATAAGTAGCTATATAAACTCAAGAAAACCCTCCGAAGAGGTAAGCGATCCTGAGTACTCGACACCCCACTCACTGGTGGAGAGCGATCTCGTGCCCCTCACCTTGTTCTCCTCATGCATCCTTTCCACCTGTGCTCTATCGGCTTACTGACTTAAGCATCGGAGGGTTTTTCCCAAGATTTTAACCCTGGGCTCCTCTAATTCATTTCCTGCCTTGTAGAACCTTCAACAGTGGTGGCAACAATAAGGGCCGATCCAAGATCGTGCAGCTTAGGATCCAGTGCAAGATCACCCCTCTTCAATTCTATATATCAAAAGTTGTGTCTTAAAGTGATCTTTCTTTTGATACTATTTTCCCAATTTTTATTAACTGCATCGATCGCAATCGACATTTGAACCGAGGTGTGTCGAGGATCACCGGAAGGTGAGTCTCTGTCGCAGATCGCGATGGGTTTAGTGACCGTGACCATGAACGCAGCACCACGACCGTGCCCATAGCTTTTCTGTATTTATCAAAATTTTGGAATTTGTTAAAATTTGCCTGATCGTGGTCTTCTGTAAGACCGCGACTTCATGATCACTGCCATGGACTAGATCGCGTTTTGTCCCTAGGTTTCCCAGTAGGGACCCGAGTTTCCCCCTGATTATTCTCTGTTATCCCTATTAGACAGCATGTCCCTAGGCTAATAATGTTACAGAATGCACTATTTAACTAGGGCTTATGAAGTAATTATTCTAATTTCTAATAGATGATCATCTCTATGTCTATTCCATCTTCCATATTATCTCCATGTCGTCTCATGATGAAAAAGAGTAGATCAACTTGTTGTTTAATTTATTTAGAGATTCTTAAGATTCCGTGCTTTCATGACATCCACGGGAGAAAAACCCACACGGATCGTAAAACTCAACTCGAGAGCTACAAAAGCGATCCGAAACTCTCCAAAAAGGATTCGAAAGACCTAATAATGATCCGACAAGACCCAATGAAGATCTAGGGCATTACAACTTTGATGTACACCTAGTCAAAGTCTGGAATGTCAAGATTGCTGGCTTCAACCAGAAATGCGAGGTGCCCATGGGGGTCGCAGAATTCGATCTGACCTTTGGCGACTTCACCACCAAGGTCCAATTCTATGTGATCAACTCCAACACCTCCTATAAGGCGCTGCTTGGCCGACCTTGGCTGCACCAGAACAGAGTGGTGCCCTCCACCCTGCATCAATGCATTAAATACCCCTGTGAGGGGAAATAAGTCAGAATCTTCACCGACCTCCACCCCTTCGAGGTAATCGAATGCAACCTATCGGACGTCAACCTGTACCTAGAAAAGATGAAGCAAGTTCCCAGAGTTGCCCAAGACAAAAGGAAGAAGGAAGCGGGGGTAGATAGCTGGTTTTCCCCGCCACCCCCAAGATATGTGGCTCCTCCACACGTGCCATTTATAGCAGAAGAGTGAGGAGTATTTAAGGCGGAGCCCCTCGCCATCTACCCTATGCCGGGAGCACCTTGTCTCGAGGACCTGCTGGAAGATGTCAGAGTCCTGTTTGGAATCATCAAGCCTATAGCAGAAGCTGACTGCTAGGTAGCTGAATAGCTGAGAACCTTTGGGGTGCCGAACCCTGAAGGTCTGCCCACCATCTTTTATGTGGCCGGGGAAAAGCCAGTCAGAGGAGATGATGATTGCCGACTCCCTGACGAACTGCATGACCCACACGTTCCAATTTCAGGACTCCCTTACAAGACTAGCCGGACAGTCAAAGTGGTCAGGAAATAAAGAATTCCCCTTTACCAGCCCTCCAGTCGGAAGGAGATGTTCAAAAGAATGTGGAATCCATCGAACCTGGACCGCAGGCTATTGTGGATTACCAAGCACCCCGATTTAGGCTTCTCAATGGAGGATTACTATAAAGCCGATGTCATATCGATTTCGGCTCTATTTGAGGGTGACTTCACCAAAGCTGTAGGTCTGCAGGAAGCCTGCCGCAATAAACATCCCGTGCTCCCGACTGAGGAAGTGCAAGATGAAGAAGTGTTCCTCTGGAATCCCCTCCATCACAGGCGCACGGAGAAAATCTCCCCCTCTTCTCAGGGGTCGACTTCAAAGGACCATAACATCGGGGCACCCTCGCCCCTGCCATTCAGCGAGGCAAGGAGCGGTGGCATGGGCCATGCCTCAAGCCCCCCCTGATGTGACCCCGCGATGTTCGCCCTATATCACAAACAGTAGCGGGAGATCGAGATGCTAAAGGCTCAACTGGCCGAAGTGATGGCACTCGTGGCTGATCTGATTCAAGGCTCCTTCTACTGGCAAGGTGAATGCACCCCGTGGTCCCGGGACACCAGCCCTGATGCCTCTGTACAATCAAGGAGGGGGATGGGAAACATGGCAAGCTCTCCGACTAGACGTCCGGTCGGGCAGGGTCTTACGCTACAAGAGAAGCTGCAGAAGCCTTACTCTTTCCCAAGGGAAAAGACACGGGGGATCTTCGATTGGGCCTGCCACTACGACAAAGTCTCCCTCCCAAAGTCCAAGAGGCCGCAGGACGTCCGAAGAAGTGGTGACCGCCTATTTTGCCCCTACCACCAGATACTGGGGCACCCCATTGAAGACTGTTACGTCTTCAAAGATATTGCTCAAGACCTGATTGACAGAGACGAGCTCAGAATGGGGGATTATGTGGTGGCTTCGCCCCACCCTCATGTGATAGACAATCCCAGAAGAGGAGTCTACACAATATCCATCCAGCACTTGGCCCCTAAAGGAGCAGCGGGAAGTGAGCAACCTCGGCCATCAGAGGCAGAACAGCCCCTGGCACGACTAGAAAACTCTTCGCCCCCCATTGAAGCTATTTACGATGATTATTTAGAAGACTCTGGAGCAACCTTGTGCCATTCTGCGCCAGGAGGCACCGCAGGCCCGCCAACTGCAACCCCAGCGGGATGCGAAGTGAATGCAGCATCTACATCCAGTAAGGTGGAACAAGAAGGAGCATATGACGCCCTTGAAGCCAAAGAGGGCGAAGATTAAGATTTTGTCGACCTGCTATTAGCACCGTCAAAAATTGAAGATGGCGGCCAGGCTACTGTCGATAAACTTATTGAAGTCAACCTCGGCACTGAAAGTGACCCCAGGCCCACCTTTCTAAGTGCCCTTATACCTCCCCAAGAGAGGGAGCAGTATGTGAAGCTCCTGTAGGAATTCCGGGACTGCTTCGCCTGGAATTACAAAAAAATCCCTGGTCTTAGTCCCGGAGTCACTCAACACACTCTGGCCATCGATCCCAAGATGGACCTGGTAAAATAGTCCCCCCGGCGCATGAGGCTGGAACTAATAAATCAAATCTATAAAGAAGTCGACAAGCTTATAGATATCGACTTTGTGGCTGAAAATCAGTACACCACCTGGCTGGCCAACATTATACCAGTAAAGAAGAAGAATGGACATATCAGGATCTACGTGGACTTTCGTGACCTGAATAAAGTATGCCCAAAAGATGACTTCCCAGTGCCCATCACCAAAGTAATGATTGATCCAACCACTGGCCATGAGGCCCTATCTTTCATGGACGGATCATTCGGCTACAACCAGATATGGATAGCTGAGCGTGACCGGATCCACACAGCCTTCAGGTCACCCATGGGCATATTCCACTACAAGAGGATGCCTTTCAGCCTCAAGAACATCGGCGCCACATACCAGCAGGCGATGACCAAGATATTCGACGAGTTGCTCTACAGCAAGGTCGAATGCTACATTAATGACCTAGTCGTCAAGACGAAGAAAAGGGGTGATCACTTGAGCGACCTCAGAGTCATCTTTGAAAGGCTCTGGCAGTATGAATTAAAGATGAACCTGATGAAGTGCGCCTTCGGCATCTCTAGCGGGAAATTCCTCGGCTTCATTGTCCGACACAGGGGAGTCGAGATCGACCCCTTCAAGATAAAAGCTATCCAGGAGCTACCCCCTCTGAAGAACCTGGGAGAGTTGAGGTCCCTGCAAGGCTGGCAAGCCTACATCCGCAGGTTCATCTCCAACCTGTCGGGACGCTGCCAGCCATTTCATAAACTAAAATGAAGAATGCACCATTCAGCTGGGGGCATGAGTGCCAGCATGCCCTCGACCAATTGAAGGATTATCTGAAGACCCTGCCTGTGTTGGGGGCACCTGTCAAAGGAAGACCGCTCATCCTTTATATAGCGGCTACTGAAGACTCCCTGGGGGCAATGCTCGCCATGAACAATGACGAAGGGAAAAAACAAGCTCTATACTACCTCAGTCGAAGACTGGTGGGGGCAGAAGCCAAATACACTCCAATCGAGAAGGTTTGCCTTGCCTTGGTCTTCGCAGTCAAGAAGCTGAGGCACTACATGCTGTCCCATGAAGTGAGCCTGATTGCCAAGGCTAATCCCGTCAAGCACATTCTCTCCTAGCCTGTCCCCAAGGGGCGCCTTGGCAAGTGGGCCATGTTGCTAATGGAGTTTGACATCACCTAAGTGCCATAGAAGGCCATTAAAGGACAAGTTGTTGTGGACTTCTTCACAGCACACCCCGTGCCCGAAGGTTCCCCGCTAGTTACAGAATTACCTAAAGATGAAACCCTGGAGGTGGACCAAGTCTGACAGGCCATCTGGCAGCTATACTTCGATGGGACATCGAGAATAGAAATAACCCCGTCCTGGCATACCAAGGTGCGGGCTGGCACCGACATCATCCTTAAGTCCCCAGACAGAGAGGTACTGCACACTTCGTGCTGCATCAGCAAACCTCGCACAAATAATGAAGCGGAGTATGAAGCTCTGATTATCGGCCTCCAAGTTTCCCTGCACATGGAGATCAAGATGTTGCAAGTGTTTGGTGACTCATTGTTGATTGTCAAGCAAATCTAAGGACAGTTTGATGTCTGAAAACTCGAGCTACTCCCTTATCATGTCAAGGCGAAGGGGCTCATGGAGCAGTTCTACCTCATTGAGATAGGGCATGTCGCCAGGGGAGAAAATGAGTAGGTCGGCACTTTGGCAAAATTAGCAAGCTCATTGGCGGTACCGCCAGATGGGTCACTCAGCATCTGAGTGATAAATCAATGCCAGGTTTCTAGCATGCTAGAAGAAACAGAAGAAGAAGAAGAAGAATTTGAGGTCGCTGTAGTGGAGACCGTCGACTCACCCGATTGGAGAGAGCCCCTCATGCAATGGTTCAAGTACCAATGGCTACCCAAGTAGAGAGAAGAAAAGATCAAGCTAATCAGAACAAAGGACTCTTATGAGGTCCGAAGTGGAATACTATTCTGAATTGTGGCGGACACCAAGCAAAAATTACTTCTCTAGTGCTTGTCCACTGAAGAGGCCTGGAAAGTCCTAAAAGAGGTCCATGCCGGCACGAATGGTGCGCACCAGGCGGGACCGAAGATGAAGCTTGAGATAAAGAAGCTAGGCTATTACTGGCTGACAATGTTTGACGACTGCTGCAGATATGCTAAGTCATGTCAGAAATGCCAGGAACATGCGACGGTACCTAGAAGATCGCCCGTGTTGCTGCATCCGACAGTACCCAGCTGGCCATTCACCTAATGGGGAACGGACGTCGTGGGCCCATTGCCCACTTCATCCATAGGCTGCAAGTACATCCTAGCAGTGACTGACTACTTCTCCCGCTGGGCAGAAGCCATCGCACTAAGGGAGGTCACTGGGGAGATCGTGGCTAGATTTGTCCGCTGCAACCCCTATTTTAATGTTTTAGTTTGATTGGGGAAGGGAAGCTTAGCTGGATGATAACCTTCAATTGTTCAAAACCCATCAGAATAAGGTTTTTAGGGTTCTTCAGGTCTATAAATAGCTACTCTCGTGCCCTGGTTGGAAAAAAAATGCCATTGAGTTAAGAGGCTTAAGAGAGAAGGTTTATTGGAGCTTGATCCTTCTACAGCCGTGAAGCGCCGTCATTCTGTTCTTCCTCTACTGTTGACAGCAGCAACAGGAACCCCTTTTGATTTGTTTATTTGTTTTGTTCCCATCATATGCATCATCATCCGCATCTTTTCCTAGTTTACTTGCATAGCATATTCTCTCTTCCTCCCATATTTCTTTTAGGGGTTTTAAAACAAAACCATAAGGTTTGTTCATGCTTATGTTGCATGTCTTTACTTCTTTAGAGCATTGATACTACACATTGGGCTAATCCATATTATTTTCTTTTTTTTGCTTGTCTTGCAAGGGTAATCAAAAGTAGACCCCCTTCATCGGCCGGCCGATAGGAAGAGGAAGAAGAAACTCACAATCTCGCCCACTCCTTTACAAGGTACATGCGATCACTTTTTTTTTGAGGTAACCCCTCTGGCGATCACCTTCCTTTAGAGCATCTCATGCTCCCTATTTTTCC